>JAOVYW010000074.1:2794077-2822838 GCA_025775045.1 Hiodon tergisus | reverse complement strand
CCCCCCCCACACACAGACAGAGAGACAGAGAGAGAGACAGACAGACAGAGACAGAGACCTGCCACGGGCATCCGGGAATATGGATGCTGCATGACCTCTAACTGCTTGCACAGTCATGGAGGGGACAGGGCCTTGGGATGTCAGGTCCCCTTTGCTGTAGCACTGAATTATTCAGCTGTGTGGCCAGCTAAAGGAGATGGCCATCCGGACTGTACCACAGAGCGCATCTCGTTTGCCGCTTCATTGTCGGACAGGTTCAGGACAGCTTTTAGAAATAAACTGGATCCTTCACTGTACTGAGTTCATTAGCACATGCCTGTGTATTTTACATAATGGGTCGCTCTGTTGCTCATAGGTGGGTAGATGACATTCTAAAAATGTTCTGTAACGTGTGGGATGGTGAGTGTGAGGGCCGGTCTGGGGAAGGCAGGGATACTAGGCCATCGACTGGTAGTAGAAAAAATTTGTAGTAGGCGCTATGCCAACGTGAAACTCTGGACTTCGGTCATTTGAGACTGCAGTAAGACTGGCTGCGTTGCATACAGACAGCATTCTATATATCAATATATATCAAAAGTGAGGTTTATGATGTCACAATGTGGACTCCACGAGCTAGGCTAATTTCACATGGTAAAACTGTCCTGCTTACTAACTTTATTTTCCCTGTTGATTTTTTTTATTTAAATCTCACACAGGAAGTTACTTTGCTAGCCATTTCATCATGGGAGGAGAAAAGTTTGACTCCACTCATCCAGAGGGCTACCTCTTTGGAGAGAACACTGACCTCAATTTCCTCGGGAACAGACCAGTAACGGTGTGTCGGGTCTTTGCTTATTCCTTAGCGCTGCGTGTAATCGTTATGTCGGGTTTTCGCTTGTTACAAACACCACAGAGCATATGAGACCCTCATGAACCCTCAAATGGACCCTCAAATTCATTATGGGAAGGATTACTACAATGTGCGGCAATGTGATTCAGCCTTCCTAAGCAGTGCATTAGTAAATTTAGGTGAAATTCTCGCTATTTTCCCCCCAAAATTCTGACTTCTGGAATCTATAATTTTCAGAAAATAGCCGATTTGAACAAATCCATAAATCAAGAGATAAACAAAAATTCAAGTCAAGTGAATTAGGTTTTTTTCGGAGAGATTCTTTTCTCGTGTCGTTATGTTAGATTGAATAAAGAGGCATGACGGATGTCTCTAAGTGGACGCTTTGGCATGCTGTGTAGTCCCTTTAAGCGGCACTCCCCTACTCCTTATCTCACCGCTGCAGTTCTCATTTGGTCTACACCACATACCCGGGAGTATGCACCCATTCACTGCGTTAGGGCGGAGGAGGGTGTTCAAGGAGGATATTTAAATGGATCAGTGTGGACGACTGACTGCCCATGAGGGTTGTGCTCTGGGGAGAAAATGCATTTGATTCACAGTTCGCTCTCATCAAATTGTTGAAAATTGAGGCTGGAATGATTGTTTTTTCGAGTTCATGGTGTGATCGACCTTGAGCATGTGTCTGTGGAATGACTGCTGACTTAATGACTTAATTCCACAGGGCACGTTGGCGCGTACCTAGCCGAGAGTAGCCCTTCTGATTCCCACCCATCAATGACACTGTGCGCTCCCCGGTCGCAATCAGAAACTGGATTCAGACCTACGAATTCCAGATCAGACTACACTGTGGCTAGCACCTTTATCAAGCCACTCAGCATGCCAGGCTGTATATTATTAAATCTTAAGAGTGACTTCATGTAATTCTCACCCTTTGTTGCATCTCAAGCGGAGGATTTTTTGTTTTACCTCTTGTTTAATGGAATCATTTTATGGATCTCATCTGGCGTTTCCAGGTTTAAATCTGAGGCTAATTGAGAGGCAGCTTGAAAAGCCCCAGAACCTGCTGCCCGCGAGGAATGCCGTTTGAGACCCCTTCGTTAATATTAAAATCCATTTCCAAAAACGCATGCTGTCTCGCCCTCATTGACGAACGTCTCAAATGAGTGCTCAGACTTGCCCATCATCTCTGATTTAGCAAATGTTGCCAAGTGAATGTAGAAAAACAAAATGCAAATCTGGCTACTCCCCGTCTAACTTGTAATATGCAGTTTAATCACCTGCCGCGAGCCTGTGTCGTGGCTCATCCGAGCGTGGATGAATGCACTTTAACATAAAGGTGCACCCAGGAAAGAGCTGGAAGCTGTCGCCCTATTTGACTTCATGTTTTTTAGTTTTTTCTTCTTCCTACGGTCGGCTTTATCCCTTGCCAGACTGGCCTGTCGATGCTGTGGAGATTTAGGCGCCGGCTTAGCGGCAGCTATACCGAGCGGCGCATTTAAGCTACTGGGAAAGGGGGTGCGAGGATTGAGGGCAGGGAGGGGCAGAGAAGGGCAGGCCTTCGCTCTGCCTTCACCCATAGGCCCGCACAAGCTCAGGGCTTTGCTGACATGTGGACGTTCCTGAGATCCCTGTGGCTTGTTTTTCTCAGGGTATAAAACATAGGGTGTGAGCGCTTCTCTCTGACATGTGTCTGTAGATCTCTCTCTCTCTCTCTCTCTCTCTCTCTCTCTCTCTCTCTCTCTCTCTCTCTCTCTCTCTCTCGTTAAACAAAGGCAGGAAAGGAGAGCCAGTGTAACACGCTTAGAGCTGTGTGCGACGGCACGTGGGTCACTTGTATGGTGTGGTTCACATCTCTGTTTACCTTTACCAAACCATTATCTAATAGGTCCTGAATAGTACATGGGGAAGGGAAAAATAGCTGCACTGTGGACAGCATCCTGCTTTTCACTTCAGTGCACCGATTTGCTAGCCCTGCCTCAGGACGTGGCCTGCTGCTAACTCAGATATGTGCAGTTTAGCACTCCGGGCGGCAAGATTTCACTATTTCTTTGGATGCAGAGACGGATCAGGTCAGCACCAAACAGGCAAAGCAAGGCTGATTCTGTTTTTCCGAAAGTGCACTGTTTGTACCCTAGCACAGGACCAAGAAAAGAAAATTTAAAACAAATTGGCTGGTGTCAGTATTGTGGCATTATTGATATCTGTGGTTTAGGAGGCCACTGTGGCTTAAACTGGCATCCCTCAGAGTTTACCACAAAAGGCTGCCACAGTGTCCGCCTGCATTTAATCTCTGCTCATATTCCATCATCTGGTCTTTATTTATTTTCTTTAAGTCAAGCCTGAATAAATACCCTCAACAGTTACTTTCTTTTTAACTTTTAGCTGTGCAGTAAGATCTGTCTAAATAAAGGAAGGGATAAAATCCTTCAAATCTGCCACCTGCTTCTGTTTGCTTGGGGAAGCTAGGGATGACACTCAGTCACACGGTGGCTTTTCCACGTTTGTCTTTCTTTAGTTCCCCTACGCCGCCCCCCCACCTCAGGAGCCAGTGAAGACGCTTCGCAGCCTCATCAACATTCGCAAAGACACGCTCAGGCTTGTGAGGTGAGTTTGACGAGGCCAACACATTCAGTTAAGGTCAACGCAGAGTCAGGACGGCTGCAGAAATATTCATGTTCAAAAACTATTCACTATTCACTATGCACAGGTGCAGTGAGGAAATAAAGTTGCCCAGGGAAGAGGAGGGAAAGAGCCGTGTCTCATACAACGTGGAATTCACCTTCGACGCTGACACTCAGGTTGCCATCACAATCTTCTACCAGGCCATTGAGGAGTTCCATAACGGCGTGCCCATGTAAGCAGGAGCTGTAGGCCTTCAGACACATTTAATTGCTTCTCGTGAAGTTTGGGACCCGGTTGACTTTAATGCATTGATATTTGTTTAAAGAATAGACAACGGGACTTGCTTTTCGTTTTGTTGTTGTGGCACGCTAGTGCACGCCCGGATCTTGGAGTAATCAGACACAGGGAATGGTGGAGGGGTGTGGGTTTCCAACCATGGCAGGACTTGACCCAGATTTTAACAGACTGACGGTGTCAACGTTACCAATATCGCTAAATTGTTAAAGCCAAATCCTGCCACTACGTCCATGATTTCTGTTTAGACAATAACTATTATAAGCACGCTCCCTGCAATAGTATATATATAGTATGTTGCTTACCAGATTACCATCGCATTAAAATTAGCCTAGAAATGTTTCCTTTATACCGCTGCTGGGTATTTGGATGTCCTGTTGTTTAGCTTTTTCTTTAAACCAAACTTAATTAACATCTTTGTATTAATGTCATATTAATAAATAAAACAAGTCTCACTACCATAGCTAACTTTAGGGAACTTTCAAATAGGGTTTGACGGTACATAAATCGCCGTTGAGAATTAAGTACAAGCATTAACAGAAGTCACAATAACAAGTGTTGCAGTGTTTGGTTCATGCAAAGAGACTACCGAATTGAAAACTAAAGGCCTAATGAGTGTGAGGCTGTTGACTTACATGTGACATGTTTTATGATCTTGGTGTTTTTATGATGATGAAGGAAAGAAAAGGAAAGGGCATTTTTAATTGGGCGCATGAAAAGAATGCTCAGAGGAGTTTTGTTACCCTCCTCCCAACCATCCCACACGTATTAAGATGTATAAGTGAGTGTGTCTGCAGAAGTAGCGAAAAACATTGAATTGCACCTTCTGGCTCTCCATTGATCTAACAGGTGGTCAGTCAATGCTACCTTAAGGTTATGCCCTAACAATTCACAGGCATATATTAAAAGTCTATGTGTAAATATAGTAGCTCTGTGAGATGGAATACTTCCTGTATATGAAATACAGGAAGTAATAGTATTGAAACGAGCAGGTATGAAAGTGAGTTGGCAATGGTGGGACTCGAACTATGATCTCCAGTGTCAAAAGCAACGACATTGGCGTTGCAGCTAAATAGCCTAGATCCCATAGCTAGGTTGTAATGTGCCACTTCATTCTCTATTACCTCAGACCGTAAATGTCTCACACAAGCATACGCTAAAAGATAACAGGACAACTGTTTTTGCCCAATATGTGTCTTTATACAGCCGCCATAGAGCGGCTTTGTTTTTTGTCTGTTTAGGTGATTGTGCGCAGAGTTTTCATGAAGCATGTTGTTTCATTTTTATGTCTGAGTTTCCATGAACGTTCTAGCCACTTTTTTTGTGTTCGTCAATGCAGATACCTGCCCCAGGACAGCTCTCTACAGTCCGAGACGGTCCATTTTAAAAGAGGTGTCAGCCAGCAGTTCTGCCTGCCTTCCCATTCGGTCAACCTTTCAGAGTGGAATGACGAGGAGGTAGTCCTCAGTCTCTATGGCTGTCTAGGTCTTTGTCTGTCTATGTCCATGATGAATAATGAACAAAACTATGCCAAATTAGTCAATGTAAATGAGTGATAATGGTGGAAGGAAAGCCAAGTGGATCCACCTGTGGGGTCCTGGGGGAATCCAGAAGCTACCGATTCCCTGAATTTCCTGTCCTTCTGCAGCTGCTTTTCGACATGGACAAGGACGTCTACCCCATGGTGGTGCAGGCCGTGGTGGACGAAGGGGAAGGTGAGTCTGGCCAATCAAAATCGCCTCCAAGGGAAACCTTGGGATGTCTAACCTCAGCCTTGCAGAGAGCGTGCAGCTGCCAGACGATACGCGATAGCAATGTTGTATTTGTGATATGGTGTTATCATCTTTGGTGAATTTTTAGTTTTTAATGGTTTGCATTTTGGTTCTTTACTTGATTTTTCCTTAGAGCATCTAGGTCATTCCCATGTGCTTCTGGCCACCTTCGAGAAGGTAAAGTACCAAATATGGCCAATCATTAATCCTTTGGTCCTTTGTAACCATACACAGGAAATGGGGTGGGGGGGGGGGGTGCTCAGTGTCTGCATTTAAAAAACAAATCTTCTAAGAAGTGATTTATCTGCCAGCCTGCATTTCTACAAATTTCACGGGTCAGGTTTAGAAAGGGAAAATTAGATATGCGTGTCAACCAAGCTTCAATTTACATATAAAGGGAAAAGATAAACGAATAAACACGTCCGTGATTTACAGGCCTGCAAAAATAATTCTATTTAATGTTAGAGTAGTGTGTGACGGTCGGAACTCCGGCGTAGCCGCTGCAGCATGCCAAAACTAAGCGGACCTGACCTAAGTACACGCACTGGCCAGTTTATTATGTACCACAGCCCCATTAGTGAAAATGGATCTCTCCGACAGACAGAGAGATGTCGAAGGAAACTCATACAAGCTTAGCAGGTGGGCTGCAAAAAGCCAAATATCGCTGGAGAACACTGTATCAGAACTGGCGGCAGGGTTGCAATGGTGTGGGGAGTGTTTTCCTGGCACTCGTTAGTTCCCATGATAACAACTGAGCAACGTTAGAACACCACCGTGTATATGGACATTGTCGCTGACCAGGCGCATCCATTCACGGCTACAGTTTACCCTTCGTCACACTGATAATTCCAGGGTATTTCTCCGTGTCTTAAAGAATTTCTTATCTCAGAATGGTTCCAGGAACATAACAGGGAGTTCAGCTTACTTGAGTGGCCTGCGTAGTCCCCACGCCTCGACTAAATGGGTGAAATGTGATTAAATTGAACAGAGCGTGAATGTACCGCCGTCCGAAACTGCAGCAAATGTGTGAGGCTGGCCACAAACTAAGGTCCCCTTGGAAGCATGGGGAATTAAGGGTGCTCTGAAGGCACTAGATGGGGCATACCTAATAAACTGGTCACTGAGTGTATGTTGTTGCATGCAAAATATTATTGTATTAGTAGAAATTATTAACTTGCCAGGTTTTTAAAAATTTTTGGACCTATTTTTTATGTTTTTATGTTCTGTAAGCTGTAAATATGTACAAAAGTATTATTGTTGGTGGGGGGAAACAATACCTGTTAAGGTTATTTGGGGTCGATTACCCATTAAATATGGGTCTTATGGTCACTGTAGGGTGAGTGAGTAGAGAGTGTATTGTAGTTGTGGGGAGTGAGCGTTCGATTATGGACTAGTGAGCGTCAAGAGTATTTGTTTTGTGATTGTTTATGGAAGGTATATGGTTTAGGTTTGTTGTTTTGGTCACTGACACAGTAAACAAATTCAGAGTTTTCATTTTACAAATATCTGTGGTGCTGCTCGCCCATCTGACGTGGTCAATGATTGCTATTCCCCTACAGCATATGGATGGCAGCTACTGTGTGAAACCTCTGAAGCAAAAACAAGTGGTGAGTTTTCCCATGGTTCTTGTGCCTCTCACGCGTGTATACTGCACCTAGGCAGATGTGAGGTAGGCTGGGGACACACAGTTTACTAGGAACTGATTATTCCCTCTCACGCGTGTGCACTGCACCTAAGCAGTTTGGTAGGTAGGCAGTGTGAGGTAGGCAGTTTATTTCGGTGAATACCGAAGAGAGTAACTTTGCCACCTTATGTAGGATTAACCGAACAGAAAATGGCCGTCTATGACTATGTCTGCGATTGAGTTTAAGTCGGCAAGATGTTCAGTAGGATTATCCCGAAAGCCAATACTAATCTTTCCCTGGATGAAAATGCAGATTCATCTTAATTTTCCAAACCCATTCTTCTGGGTGCCTGAACCTCACAAAAAATAAATCTAGTTGCAAAATTCTGTCTGGACCGATCCATCTCCAGCTACGTGATCCCAACATAATTGGCCTAAGTTTAAACACAGATTTTGAGAGCCTTGGCCCGGCGTTCTTCTGCATTAAGTTTCCTCCACGTTTCAGGCTTATCAGTTTTAATACGGTATTGGTGTGAAAAATATTACCGTGTTAAAAAGGTTTCAGAATTGTTGATATCTTCAGAGGAGATATTGAACCCGTAACATTTCTTATGCAGTACCTTCAACGCAGCCATTTGCCTATTCAATGTGGGTTTATTTTAACATGTGTGATTACAGGGAGTTCTTGATCTTGGCAGTAAATCCCAGTTATACACCTTCATGCATTTGATCTTGTGATTTTCCTCCCAGTAAAGAATTTAATACCAATTTTCCCACCTTTAAGGGTGAGGAAACATCTCACAAACATGTACTTGACAATTTATATTCGTATGGTAATGATAGTTTTCCCCCCTCCCCCCAAATTTTCAGGTGGATGGAGTTAGCTACCTCCTGCAGGAAATTTACGGCATTGAGAATAAGTACAATAGCCAAGAGTCTAAGGTAAATATTGCCGTTTTTTGCAACTCTGAACACACAGGGCCCTTCTGATTATCCGCTGCTCTGTTTAACTCGCCTAGCTCCACGGTCCTGAACCTTTTAGCGGGTCTCGCAGTATTTCCAATCAGATCGCTCCCATTGTGTCTGGCCCTCCAGGTGGCAGAGGACGAGATCAGCGACAACAGCGCGGAGTGCGTGGTGTGTCTGTCCGACGTCCGCGACACCCTCATCCTGCCGTGCAGACATCTGTGCCTCTGCAACACCTGCGCCGACACCCTGCGCTACCAGGCCAACTGCTGCCCCATTTGTCGACTCCGTAAGAAGCCCGTTTGGGAACGCGCCCAGTTGGAAAAAAAAGGCGTCAATTACACAGCTAAACTCAACCATCATTTACTGGTAACTGTCCTATTAGCGGGGGGCGGCGGCACAGCGGTGAGGTTAAATTCCGTTGCCTCTCTCTTCCTGCTCCACCCTCCACCCCCCCCACCCCAGCGTTCCGGGCGCTGCTGCAGATCCGGGCGATGCGGAAGAAGCTGAGCCCACTCTCGCCCGCCAGCTTCAACCCTGTCATCACCTCTCAAACCTCGGATTCGGAGGAACATTCGGTAAGCCCTCGGCTCGGGGGCCCAAGGGCGGACATTTCGGGCGCCCACCACCCTTGGGGCGCAACGTGCCATAACTTGCGCTGTAATCCTTCCCCGCCTACACAGGCCTCAGAACACATTCCGCCAGGGTACGAGGCCGTGTCGCTCTTAGAAGCCCTCAACGGTCCTCTCAGCCCCTCACCCTCGGCCCCGCCACTGCAGAGCTTGGCGGGGGGCCACGTCTCGGGGACTCTGCCCTCGTATGGCACAGAGAGCCATCCTCTGCCAGCACGCTCCCTCTCCCCCCTGGAGCGCTACCTCGATCCCAGCCACAGCCTCAAGCTGAAGAAGAGCGGGTCCAAGTGAGTTTTCCCAGCTCTCCACGCTTCCTGTCCTTTCTGTTTGTGCTGCCGAAAGTCATGCGGGTACCACACCAGCAGGATCGGTGCGTCCTTCTTTGAAGAAGGCTTAGTATTTCGGATTTTGTCCTGGGGAAGGAAGTGTTCTATATCCCTCTCTCACCGTGACGGGTCTTGGGAACCTGGCAGGTCCCTTTCCCAGAGTTCCTCGGTGCTTCCCGAGGAGGACGACGAGAAGTCGTGCAGCGAGGCAGAGGTGCAGGCGTGTCGAAGGAAGATCGCCGTTGACCCACAGGAGGTGAGGGCATCACAGTACACGTCATTTCAATCGCCGTTTTCAGACCAATGACAGGGTTTTCTGCTTTCACAGATTTATTCCACTCACGGTATGTGTTCTGTGTTGTTTGTCAGTGCGGCGTGACTCCAGAGAGCGAGAACCTCACCCTGTCCTCCTCGGGAGCCATTGACCAATCCTCCTGCACAGGGACCCCCCTGTCCTCCACCATCACCTCGCCTGAAGGTAGGGCCTGTGAGGAGGATGAGGAGGATGAGGAGGAGGGGGGGCGGTGTGTGACAAAGTGCTTGCCTAACATGCTACCCCGGCCGTTTCTCTGCTCCGGCCCAGATCCGGTTAGCAGCAGCCTGGCCCAGTCTGTGATGTCCATGGCCTCCTCTCAGAGCCAGCACTCCCAGCTCAGCACGGACACCCTGTCCTCCATATCCGGCTCTTATGTGGCTGGGGCCGAGGCGGAGGCCCCTGGGACTCCCATGGAAAGCCGGGGACCTTCCCAGCAAGAGGGGGAGGTGAGTGGGTTTGTGGGGATTAAGGTGGTGAGATCGCTGAGAATATGCGAGTGGGTGTATTATTCACACCCGCGCGTGAGGTTCTCTGCAACGATCTATTTTTAGACTTGTTATGCATTGTATATACAGCCAAGATCGGAAACTGGGACTGAAATCTTCAATTGTCCGCTTTCTTGCAGGAAATTCCCGTTGAGGTGAGGGAGCACAACTTTGTAGCGGCCGCGGCTGAAGAGCAGGACTCTGAGGTAAACAGCCCCCAGCGGATCCTTTAAAACCGCCACCGTGGCCTCTGCCGTTTTGCCCAGCCCCACTCCCTCTCTCGCCGTCAGCGTTCTCAGGGTGTCTGAGTGGCTCTCTGCTTTCCCCAGGGGAACGACGTCACCGAGGAGGACTGTCCTTCGCCCACCCCGGAGCAGGGTAACTATGGCCCTTCGGCTTGGACTGTTGTACTGCCCCGATGAGTGACAGTGACCTTTTCCCTCGTACAGTGCATCATGCTTCTCGGGTGCCTGGAGTCTAAGTGACGATACCAGCGAATGGACACATATCCCATAACTCGCTCCTCTTTGTCCCACGTGCGGCTTCCTGTTTATAGCAAATCGCATTTCAGTGGCATTATTACATCTGCTAGGAAACCCGTGGTGGTTTTTTGTGACCAGAATGGCCCTAGAATTCACCCCTAGCCTATGCTCGTCATAATGCTTTCCCCTTTGACCGTGTAGAAGGTTTCACAGAAGAAGTTCACTCCCTCAGCTCCTCTAACAGGATATGCTCCAGATGGCTGGCTACCACTAGAAATACTTTTCTGATTTTGCAGACAGTTACAGGGAGAATAGTAACTTCCTGATTTTACAAATGTATATATTCTGGAATTTTTCTGAAATGGGGAAAAGCATAAAAGGAAGGAGGGAAATATTAGAGTAAGTTAATGTTATTCTCTTTATTAAATCTGTTACAAGTCAGAGGAAATTATGGGTCAATAGGTGGCGCCACCTTCGCATAAAAATTATAGGCTATATTATCCATGGTAAGACCCTTTAACTTGGTAGGACTCTCAGCAGAGATTTCTTTACAGTAAAAAAAAATAATTATTCATTAAATTTGTTCATTCTTCATTCTTCCGTCTTTTTTTGCACTGCTTTTCAAGATCCGAGCATGTGGGTCTCTGCTCGCTTTGCTCTGGTGCATGTAGGGAATTCCATGGCACTTGCCTTCCGACCCCTTCATGCGCGGACCTCAGGGCTCATGTGTAGAATCACAGCTCCGGTTTCAGTTCAGGAGGCTTCCCCCCCCATGCGCCTGTGTCCTTGGCTTCCATCAAACGCACGCCTGTGGAATCTCAGGGGCCTGCCTTCGCTTGCCAGTTCAGGGCCGTCGTCCCTGTTCCAACTGCAAATTCACTGGGTGTCTGTTACTTCAGGCTCGACTGTGTGATGTAAATCTTATTTAGCTAACATGGAAATCTCCAGTTATCCTACCACTGAAACCTTTCCACTGGAAAAAACACTTCCCTTTCAAAACTGCCGGCACTTTCGGTACTGATGCATACATGCATACACATCTGTGATTTGGCTCTTATCAATGTTGGCGTGTATGGTACTTGTGTGACTGTTTGGAAGAGTTTACGTTGAATATAAGTGTGCTTTTCAAGTGACAGGTTGTGAAGCGTTTTGCTCGATCTATTGTGTCTACCTCCCTATCCTGATGCAGGTGGGTCCCAGATTATTCATTCCAGTCCAAAAACTGGAGTTCGTTTCTATCCACTACCATTCAGTGGGACACGTGAAAATGGATTTGAGGCTTTGAACAAGGAAATGCGTATTTGTTTTCCCCCCCCCCGACTCCTTGATTTGTGCGCACACGTGCAGATTTGTGTGTGCCTCCTAACATGCGCGTACCCAAGGGTTCCCTGTATGTCCGCTCCCATGTGCAGTCATCTCTCCAAGCTTGTGTCTGTCAGCGCACGCCCTCGATCACCGGCATGGCGGTCGCAGCCGTGACACCCCCCCCCCCCCTCCCCCATCCCTGCCCGCCTGCTTGTCCGCTCTGCTGTGCCCGGCTGCTCTTGTTTTTGACCTCTGACCTCGCTTGCAGGTGGGCGGAGCAGGAGTGAGGTGCCTTGTCCAGAGTTTGACAATAACAATCAGGGCCAGTGTGACAACCCCTGCTTGACAGGGCTGGACAATGAGCAGTGTCCCGAAGGCCCATTTGCTGGTGAGTGGCAATCTCTTGAACATGGACTTTCTGAGCCAAGGGTTAACTGGATGGATCATAGTAGGGTGGGGCGTGTGGGCTTGGGGGCGGGGCAGGAAGGGGTTAGTGAAACCCACTGCCAGGCCTTCCGTCACTTTATGCAAGGTCGGAATCATTCCCTCTGGATTGGACTATTATTCAGTGGCTGTGGGGGGAAGTTTCACTTTTTAAAACTCCTATCACAAGGAGAATGGGGAAATAGCAGTTCTAATTTTATCACCAAATCCGTTTTAATGTATGCTGAACTTGTTTTATTTACTGGAAAACCACAGTTACACAGTTACATCTCACGCTTTAAATCCCTTTTTTAACAAGAAAATTAATAATGACATTGTTATATGCATTGTTATATGCACTTTTTCAAACTTATAGAGGAGTAAAGTCTGTTTTAGCACGATGATATTTCGTAAATCAAAACCAATGTGTTCCCGGGTAACCCTCTTGTTTTTATTATTTCTCTTTATTTATTTTTACTTAATTTGTTTATCTTTTGTTGGTCGCTTTATTAGAAATTAGTGTTGTATTTCTCCTGCATCTCCCTCTGGTGGCCGTAGTGTGATTCCTGTGTCTGGGTGTCTGTGTCCAGTCCATCCCAGAGTCAAGTTCATGTTCAGTGTCTGCCAGCTCCTAAGTCGCTTAACTCTGCTGAAACCGAGCCTTTTCACCCTTTCTGAGTTTCCTTTGTCCTGCCCCTTTCCTTTTTATTTTCCAACCTCTCCCCTCCTCGCACCGCCAGCCGCTGTTTAGAGTTCGCTGACTACGTCTAGCTGTGCTCATTGTCGAACCGGAATGCCGCCTTGTTTTCACTGTGGTGTGACGTCTCCATCCTCTTTAATCAGTCGCGCTACAAGGGGGTACTCCCCAGGAGATCATCCTTTCGGGAATGTTGTTTTTTGCCCTTTCTGAAAAACGGTCGCTATGTGTTGGGTTGCGTCTCGGATTGAACCTGGTGACTTCTAACCGGGGCGTATCATCACAGCATCCCCGTGAGACCAGTTCTCAGCAAAGCTCCTATGTAGACAAATTTCAACGTTTTGGGTCAATTCAAACGTGTGCAGCCCGCTTCGTCGTGCAACGCAGTTAATTCTCGATACAAAATTTGCCCTGTGAGGATATTGTAATCATTTCCAGGAAACAGGAGTTCCAACATGGCACTTTGCTGTTTCAGTAGTGCCAGTGATGTGTACATGCTGGAGCAAAAGTGGGAGTGCTGAGTTGATTGCTTTGGTCTTTGAAATATCAGGTAGCGTGTGAGACATTAAAGAACGCATACCGAAAATCTGAATGGCAAGAATCAACATTTCAGTTTCATAAATAAAGTGGCCCTTTGACACAAGACTGTGATAATACCTCTCACAACATAAGACGTTTTGCAGAGTGTTTTCTGTTAAATGTGTTTTTTTGTTTTTATCTGTATTTTTGTAATGATTTACGTGACAAGACCTGTGACATGATTGGATTCCACCTTGGAGTCCAAGACAACCCATTTTTTATTCTTAATTGAGTCAGTTAGCGAGGCAGCGTTGAGGCAGTGTTGAGGCAGCGTTGAGGCAGCGTGAGCTACGGCAGCCGAAAGGCAGCGCAGATAAGGGAGTCTGTGTGAAGGCGCCTCTCACTTTTCGCAGATCGAGGTCTTAGCATCGTAAGAGGTGCTGTGTTGACTCACAGCCAGCACATTGCCCCATCCGCACAGCTGCAACTTTCTGTATTGTACCAACCTCCCGTTCTCCCTCTCTGCGACTGTGTGCGTGCGTGTGCGTGTGTTGTAAAAGTTCTTTGTTCTCTCGTTTTTCTTCCCCATCACTCTCTCTGTGTTTTTTCCCCTTGTCCTCTTCTTCTCCTTTTCTGTCTCTTTGGAACGGCCAGCCGTGGACTCGTGTCCTGTCCAAATTGAGGAATAGGTAGGGCGATGTACCACTTAAAAAAAAAAAAAAGATTCCCATTCTCCGGAATAAGGAGCCTGTGAAACCACGTCACGCGTACACGGGTCTTTGCTCGCTTGTTTCACCTGATTCTAAATCGAGCAATTCAGAGCATGATGAAGTTTTAAAATTCAGTCATCATCAGTTATTCAGCTCATTCTAATCCTGCATGTCCTGTAGCAGTCGAAGGTTTCTTGTATGTTTATGCTCTTTGGCGTCTTTTGGCTTTTTGTTCTACTGAACGTGTTACTGAGAGTGGAATGAGACTTGACCGTTGATCGTAGGTGCAGGTATGGATTTGGCAAGGTGGCATTCGCCCCAGTACTTTTTTTTAGGGGTATGGCCAATACTATTCCTGCCCCATCAGTGTTCCCATCAACGGTCAAAGAAACAATGCATGCACAGTATTGCATTGCTATTACCTGACTAGGTACATATCCCTCAACCTCCTGGGTCTCTTGATGATGGCATCTGAAAGATAAATAAACTGAATTTTATTTTCCGTATTAAAAGAATGAACAATTAGCTATATGCGTTATTATGCATAATTAGCTATGCATTAGCTATAGTAACAAGCTATCAAAATGAGCTATCAAAAATTTCAAAATGAGTTGTGAGTCACTAAAAGTATATATCAGAAGGAGACACATTAGCAACAGTAAACTGTGACACCATCGCCCTGTCTTTAAAATCCAAGTATTCTCTTGCAACACTGCACGTTATTTCTTTTTTTAGTATAAATACTATGGTGGTCCAACTCTACCATCACCTCGATTTTTAATCCGGTTATTGTTTAATCTGTAAATTGAGACCATAAAGGATTGCAAAGCTGTAAAATATTGTGGAAAAATAGGTAAGACCTACAGTAAATATAATATAGTGGGAAAAATCCAAACCATATTTTGTAAAAAACAAGTGGTCTGTTAATACACAATCATTTTGCTGTTGTGCACTACCACCTTCCTGCAGCAAATTAAACTGTGTTAAAATCACAAGGCCTCGCTCCTCTCTATCCACCCCACCCATCACCTCCTCTCACTCTCTTCTCTGTGGTCTTCCTGTGCGCATCCTTTCTTTCCTACCACTCCCTTCTCACACGCCTCCTCCATCGGTCTCCCCCTTCAGGCCTGATGCATCTGGGACCGAGCCCACTGGGACAAGGGACCCCGCCTCATCATGCCTCCACCAGTTTCATCAGCCTGGAGGAGCAGGACCCTGAAACCGAAGGAGCTAGCCCCAAAAACACGCCCCGTCACGGACCTCTCGCTGTGTAAACGATGCCCCTCTCCCCAGACTCCAGACCGGCCACGCCCAACGCCCTCCCTGACCATGTGGAGGGGCAGGGATCGCCAACCCTGACCCTGTCCAGCACCCCTCCCCTCCAAATCTTCTTTTTGACTTAAGGATTGGACGACTGTTGTTTACATTGGGATCGCCGCCAGGTGTCCCCAAAAGGATTTAAAGGAAGAGGAGGAATACCGCAGTTAAGGCGTTACCCTGTTAATCAGTGGGTTGTCGTTTCAAATCTCTGCCCTCTTGATTTCCCCCAGTGCGAGGCACTTAAACTAAATTGCTTCAGTGTCCACATGTGTAAATAGATAGAGTTTGCAAGCTGTACAACTTGTATGTTGCCCTGGATAAGGGCATCAGCTAAGTGACAAAACAACAACAATAATAATAATAATAATAATAATAATAATAAAACCAAGGCTTAAAAGTTGAGGCTCTCACCACGCCTCTATGAAAAGCGGGGGCTGCTGATTGAGGGATGGATCATAGTGACACTTTCTGCACGCCACTCTTTCTCTTGCCCTCACCTCCTTTGTCTTTTCCACATTAGCAGTGGGGGTGTTTCTTTTTCCTTCATCCAGCCTGACCTTAACCAGTGTGCCCCACCTCCTTCCTCTCCAGTGTGTCCCGTGCGTCGGGGAGCTGACCAAATCCAGCTTCTGCAGAGCAATGATGAGTCAGACTTGACAAATAGGCTGGTTATTCCCGACTTTCAGCAGACACGATTGGGCATACAGCACTAAAAATGTCCCAAAATAGAAGAGGAAACTTTTTTAAAAAGAAGAAAATAATTGTCCCCTTCCACCCACCTCCAGAATGGGAGAGACAATTGCCTGTTTGATGGTCATGTAAACATGGTCGCATTGAATAATTCGGTGTTGGTTCAGATCCTGGCCGCTCCAAGATGTTGGGTGTGGGAGTGGGGCGGGGGCTAGGCTCAACAAAACTTACCACCACCAAGTAATTGGGTGTGTTATAATCTGAAATTATATTTCATGGAAGAAATTAAGCAGCACCTATGTAAGAAAAACGTGCGGATGATGGGAGCTGAATCTGCATTGGCGTGCATCTATACTGTAAAAAAGTAGACATTGATTTGAATCCAAATTGATTTTCCCCAGAACTTACTTAGGATGTCACTCCACACGTGCGCTAGGACATGTATATTACCAAATGAAAGCGGAAAGGCTGAAAAGGGATTAAAGTCCCAAGAATGTAACATAAAGTGATTTTTATTTTTATCAGCGCTGGGAGAATGCCTGAGAATATAAGTAGAATTAATTATCTGCCGGAATGGGATACTGACAGTCTTCTTCCACTTCCATCCTTTTCAACGTTCTGTTAGTGTGACTAATCGCCTCCTAGCTTACTTGACAAAAGACATTAAAGCAATAAGAAGTCTTGGCATCGTCTTCTCTGCGGCTGTGACTCTGTTAACTGGTGACTGCAGGATTCTCTTCAACACGGCCGGCTACAGCCACGCATGACCTTAAAATTACAGCTCCCCGTTTCTGTGGCTACCAACCTAGAGTTACGCACTCATCAGAACTCAGTGAGACCCAGCTAGAGGGTCACAATATGTTTGCACTGGTCTGAGCTGGCAGTCTCAAGTATTCTATCAGTATGAGACAATAACGCCTGTTTCAGGGGCAAATTCAAATGTGAATGCTTTTTCTCTCATCCCTGGCTCCCACAGCGAGGAATTACTCAGTTTTAATGAGACAGCACCTAGACCCAGGCCGTTTTTTTGGAGCTTTTTGATTTTCCTGCAATTTATATGAAGCTTGAGCTGTGACGAATCAAGGTCAGTGAAGACTTTATTGGGTACGGCTCCTTTCTCTCCGACATGCACAGACCACAAATCCACCGGGGTTTATACCAGCTTGTTTTATTCCTGCACCTGGAGGCACAGTGATGTACCTATTGTAGTATAACGACTGTGCACTGCAGAAGAATTGTAAAAAGAATTGCGCAGACTGACTATTCACTGAACTGTTTTTATTTTTTGAATGCTGACCCATAGAACTAACGCTCTCTTCCCTAATTTGCCCAGTCCATATCTTTTTGTGAGCTGAGCAATCATACAACTGTGTACTAGGAAAATTGTACGAGTCCCTGTGGCCTACCTACTATGTGACCATGAAGAAAACAAGTCTCCAATAATTATTTTCCACTCAATGCCCCACACTGCCCAGCACGTTTACCGTAGCTCAGCCACACTTCTTAACCTGTGTTAAATTTCTTTGTATTTCTTTCCTCTGGCCATGCAAAAAGAAAAGACTATGGAGTGACTTTAAAACTACAGACTTTCACTGGTCTGAAGTTATTGATCGTTTCTGACACGTATGGTGACATTTGTGATGACTAGAACTCCTCAGCAAACAACTGGTCTTATTTATGTTTTAATATTCAACTTTATTAGCGTACCTCTGTTGCTATGTTTCTGTCAACCTGTTTATGATGTTATTGATCATATTTGATGACTATTCACTGAATAAAAGACAACACACTTCTTCAAAAGAAGATAACGCTAATTATGAATACACTACTTAGTCTTTCCTTGACCAGAACAGTTGTGCATGTGATGAGCATAGAGTGAGCATGGTAGTCTAGGCAAGTCCTCACAACTCTGTAGAATATTGCCACGAGAACTTGTCTGACATTTTCTCAATACTTGTAGCCCCCCCCCCCCCCAATTATCGCTCCGCTATTGTCTTGTACAGTGCACATACTCCATTTACACCCTTAAACCTCAAACTTTTCAATAAAATCTGCGGTTGACTTTATAGCACATTTCCAAAATAGTTTTTCTTTAGAAATGTCAGGTTGGGGTTGAATCACTTCAATTATTCCTTTTATAGTGTTCTGATTATAAAGAGGAAAATGATAAACGAATAAATAAACAACTTTTTAAACAATTATTAACTTTGTTCCTGAATGATGTATTTCGACTCCTGAGTTTATCCGAAAATTAAAAGGCACAACTGCTGTTTCCGGTGAAATATGCTGTTAGTTTTCACTGAACCAATAAAGCATTGATTTGGAGAGCCACGAGCCATGTTAAAAATGTTTGTCACATTCCAGGTTTATATCAAAGGGCTAATGTCATTAAAACATGTTTATGTGGCTCTTAAATTATTCTCCATGGCTTCCAAAATAAGTAATAGCAGTAACTGGGCCAAAGCGTGCATATTAACAAAGACTGCAATTTGGCTTTCATACATCACAACTTGAATGAATGATCTTCAATGTATCTGATGGAGATCATATTTATAATTTACCAGATTTCAAGTTCATTGGCAACCCCGTTAAGTGTAACCAATGACATCGTGGGGGAAAATGAGTGTGAAAGTCTAAAAGTGCACAGCTATAAGGTCATTTAGTTTTGACTGAAAGCAAAAATAGTGTTGTACAATATGCTACGATGAGTTCGAACGCCGAAATCCAGCTAAATTCCCGCTACGCTACAAAAAAAAAAAAAAAAAAAAAAAAAGACCAGACCACTTAGGGAGGCCTCGCAGATGCTACAATACAGTATGCAGATATGAAGAGATACACCGCATTATCTACCTGACCCGTTGATAGAACGTAGGTTGCTAGGTGATCTGTTTTATCCCATGTTCACGTTTGAAAATAGAAGGAAACGTTTTAAGCATAAAACAAGACCACTAAGTAATGATGGATAAGGAACATATCTTTGAGGGAAAAGGCCTGCGAGCAAAACTACGCCGTTTCCTTAGCGCTACGTAGTAGACCTACCTTTTACAATGCTTTGGTGTGGTCAATTCAAGGGCTGAACCACGCCGAAACCTTTTATGACCCCTAGAGGCGGGCTTTAGTTAGTCGTCAAGACGGCCTTTATTTCGCACAGCACAAAAACAACAACAAACAAACAAATTGTTAGATAGCTGAGATAGGCCTCGATACCACGCCCGCTAGCTCCGCTACACTAGCTAGTGTGTAGGTCAAGGGTTCGCCCTTCAGGATTTCCTTTGGCTGCCTGGCAAGTGGCGGATGTCTTTCGCACCCTCACTGTTCCCGTCGTAGGGGTCCGGTTCCGTCTCGTCCGTCTCCAGGGAGGATGGAAACCAAAAATCCCACCACAGTTATAAATTCATTTATTTCCCCTTTAGTTTACTAAATAAGACGTCTCTTTATTTGCTACTGTCCATTTTCGAAATATTAGATAATAATCTGAGATGATTCAGTCTATCGCTATTTTCTTCATTGCAATTTAAATTTGTGGTGGCTATCAATTTCTTAACATCTGCTTGTATCCATTGTGTGTCTATTTGTAATGTTTTTGTAATAGGCTAATTGTAAATGGAACTGCATTTATTTATTTTATTTTATTTTCAATTTACTATGATATAGTAAATATAGTAATATAGCCATATGTGTTTCCCCAGTCAGAAAGCATAATTTAAACGCCTCCATGGGATTCTGAAATAGCCGGAAGTGTCTTCCTATGACCAATTTAAAAGAACTGCTATCTGATCTAGTGCGTGCTTATTTTTGTTTCTCTTTAAATTTCCTAAAATGGAAATGCGCGTTAGATATTTAAAATGTATTCTACATCATGCGGGAAATAAATAAAACTTAGGATATTTCGATTTTATTTTAACGTGGTATATTATCCATGTTTTTAGACAGCAGGTTAATTTAGTTTAATAGAAAAAAATCTCCGAATAATTTTTTTTCCTTTTTCCCCTTACACCCACAACCGGTAGTGCTTTCTATTGTCGCTTTTCAGTTGTAAGAAACATAATGATAAACGTTTCTGAAAATAAATATATTAAATAGCAGCATATGATGATGTGTGAGAGGAAAAACTACATATTTATAACGAAATACCGACTGATAACCAAAATCGTTCAAAGGTTAATGCAAGAGGAAAATAAATTCGGACAATCGAAGCGTAATGATTTGATAGTCGCGCATGTCCCGCATTACTGCTGGATTGCACACTTGTTTCTCGCGCCGCACCATGCACAATGACTGCAAAGTGTGCAAATGCCTCCAATAAAACTGGCAATAAAAAATACCCAATGGTTTACCCAGTTCTGCGCTTTCTCTTTACCCTGTCTGACTGTCTGGCTCCATGTCCCACTGATTTGCATGAAAAAAGTTTAAAGTTCACCCTTAAACAGCACCCCCCACTATTTTCTTCTACTATCAGTTTGAATTAACTTGGAGGACTGCAAGCCCGAAGTGAGAAAGTGATTAAAATGGAATGCTATAGCAACTACTGCGCCAATGGAGGATCGGGAAGCTGTTTACAAGGGGGTGTGCCGTTTCTATGGTGTCCAGGCAAACCTCTTGGTGCAGGTATTAAACTGCCCCCCAAGAGCGTTCCTGTTGCTGCCACCGTTGACAAGATACCAAATTTCGTCTCGGAATTACGAAGCGGTCGATACAACCTAGTTTGAGGATTTTAACAACTTTCCGCAGTGAATGCGCACGGTTTTAAAAATATAAATAAACAGTTTTTGACAAGGATAATTTTCTTTCTTCACAATTTATCTATTAAATTAAAAAGGTAAGTTAATTTAACCTTAATTAATATTATTGTTATTCTCATTGCTGATTTTGCACACATGGAAAACGGACAAGTGATTATATTTCCAATATTAAAAATACGTATATAAACTACGTAACTGGTTGCAATTTGCTTTTATTGTATTTTAATTTATAGTTATTCTTAACAGTGAATATATATTATATTAATGGTTTAATCAAATAATTTAACAAAGTTCTTATTTTTATTGCAGTTTTATTTTGTATGGCTGAATTAAGCAGAATACCTTATAAATAAAGCGCATGAGTATCTATCTTCGAATATAAAGATTCAAATTCGAAAGATATTTTTAAAATAACATTGAACTATATATTTATCCTATATATTCTAGAAAAAAAATTAAATAATGAGATGAATACTGTTATTGCAGAGGATAATACACGTTATAATAAATTCGACACGTAACTGCGCCTGTAATATGTCATGACTTCAGTCGAACTAGAGGGGGCAGTCGAGAGGGGGCAGTCGAAATTTCAGGAAAGTTCTACGAACAATTATTCGTTCACAATTCCAAAGAACAGTAACCTTATTCTAATCAATGTAGTCGATTCTATTAATTTGCAAGAACACATGTTGATAACCCCACTCAATTCAAACCAATACCATGAAATGTGGTCAGGATTGATCTAAAAAATCCTATTGTGCATTCAATTATTGGGCCCAGAAGTAAGAAAAATAACATAAATAAAGAAAAAAAAATTTCTTCTCTTATTTTTGTCTGCTGTATAGGAGGTATCTTCCTCGAAATTGTTAACTTTAGGACTTGTGAAAAATAAGAAAGTTGGAAAAGATAAACATGTGCACATCCTAAATGCATTACAGGCTGATTTTAGCACGGTAAATACTGCAGGAAAGCATTAAATAAGGTGTAAGTACAGTTTATTTATATGACTGAAGCCCTACCCAATCTCTGTGCAGTGGCTGGGAAGTTGGTGGGATGGGAGAGAAACCGTGGGCCATGTCTCTGAGCTGCGCCGACGCCTGGCCTGAGGGCTCAGTGGAGCTGGAGGAGGTGGTGGTGGCTGCAGCCACGCGAGCAGAGGAGCTGGATGAAAGTGCGGCTCACAGCAGCAACGGCTACGGCGGTTCAGTCAACCTGGATGACAGCCTGACTAGCCTGCAGTGGCTCCAGGAGTTCTCCATCGTCAGCGCCAGCGGAAACCAGACGGCGCCGCCATCGGCCCAGCACCACCTCTATGGAAACCAGCGTCTAGTAGGCTCCGAAGCCCCTGCGTCCCCCATGGCGGGTGACCCGGCTTCAATGGGGATGCCCCACACCCCTGGAAAGCCGACAGCCGCAGCATTCTGCCGGGGGACTTCCTCATCAGCCCTCCCTGGTCTGGTTGCCTATGGTCACTGCCCAGAGGAGGTAGACTACAAGACAAACCCCCTCATCAAGCCACCTTACTCTTATGCCACCCTCATATGCATGGCCATGCAAGCCAGCAAGAAGACCAAGATCACCCTCTCCTGCATCTACAAATGGATCACTGACAATTTCTGCTATTTCCGCCATGCTGATCCCACCTGGCAGGTGAGCGGGAAGTGTTGGCCCTGGGTCCTGTTTTATTTTTAGGTAACTTTGTTAACCCAGGATAGCTTCCCACTATCTCCTTGTGCCTAAGAAAGTAAACACACACACACAAGGAACAACATCGTATAGTTTGTATCTATCAAATTACATATTACATCACCCATCCTGCAGGCTTGGTGGCCAGTCATCAGTAGTTAGCATCATTAATGCTCCAGTGCACCTCTGAACCAGAACTAACAGTGAGGGTCTCAGCCCTAGTGTGACTATTTCTTTATGCTCTTTTGGTAGCCATGGTGGGCAGAAATAGGCACTCTGCAGCAACTGATGTAGCCCACAGTGGGCAGTTTGTGGTTCTGGAACCCAGCCAGGGGGCAGCTGGGCACTGGGTTTATTTTATGGGAAGCTGGGTGACATTTCTTTCCGAGGCCTTGATATTTTCTTGAGTGAGCTCTGGGCTGGCTGCCATGTCTGAGAAGGGCCAGGACCATAGTATAGTGGGAAATCAAGCGTGAGCACACCAGGGCTTGACGTCACGCAGATTATACCTTAATGGGGTGCTCAAACTGAGAACATAATCTTCACTGGATGCATATTTTCTGCATTTTTCTAACCCATTCCTGTCAGAGAAAATAAAAGTAGAGCGGGTAAAGAGGGGATTTTCCCTTTTTGAACAAATACACGTTTTATTAACTGCAAAGAATAACCCTGCAGTTTTCAAAAGAGCTGTACTGAACAGGCAAGGGCTCTCACAAAGTTCTCTTTCCTGGATTTTTTAATTACTTGACCCGTTTCTGCAATAATTCATCACAGCTCACTGGATGCTTTCCCAGACAACACTGAAACTAAAAGCCAGAGCATTGGCTCAATACTATTTTGAATGTACTATGATGCTTTGACTAGTAAAAGTACGAGGAAAGTAACAGAACTGGTGGGTTCAGAAAGTAAGTTCCACTGTTTGCTGGTTAGATCAAATTTGTTCTAAGTTCTAAGCCCACCAACCCTCACCAGGATAAGTGGTTTAGGAAGTGAATGAATTAGGCATGCAGTGGTCATGACAATTATCATCAATCATGGCGTTTGTGAATAAACTTTCTTATTTTTGTTGTTGTTGTTGTCGTCTTTAAACAATCAATTGCAGAACTCTATCCGGCACAACCTCTCCTTGAACAAGTGCTTCATCAAGGTTCCCCGACAGAAGGACGAGCCAGGGAAGGGCGGCTTCTGGAAAATCGACCCCCAGTACGCAGACCGACTGTTGAGTGGCGCTTACAAGAAGCGCCGTTTGCCCCCAGTGCAGATCAATCCTGCCCTGCAGGCCAGAGTCCGTCCGGCATTCCTGGGGCCCGTGGGTTCTCCACCTACGGCTGGGGGGCAGAGGGAGCTGTCGATCAGCGCCGAGTCCCAGCAGCTCCTGCAAGAGTTTGAGGAGGCAACGGGAGAGGATCAGAACTGGGATCCGTGCAATGCCAAGGGCACCATGTTTGGGGTGTGCGAGGCAGAACGGAGATGTGGCCACAAGCGGAAGCAGTCCCTGCTGCAGAGGGCGGCTGGGGCTAAGGGTTCTCGACGCTGCAGCTCGCCCCTGCTGTCCGCTGACGAGCAGAGGGAGCTGGGGTCTCTGAAGGGGGACTTTGACTGGGACGCCCTGCTGGACTCAGCTCTTAACGGAGAGCTGAGCCTGGACGCCGCCGGCCAAATGAGCCCCATTGAGCGAGACGAGGAATTAACCGTGCGCGGCAGGCACATCGAGTGCCCTCAAGAGTGGAGCCCCCTGGAGACCCCTGTTGGCGGCGCCAGCAGCCGCGTTCTTTCCGAGACCCAGGAGAGCAGCATAGACTTTGACGAGGAGACCTTCCTGGCCACCGCTTTCCTGCAGAGTCCCTGGCATGAGGAGGAGGAGGAGCCAGGCCAGAGTAGGCGCGTAGATTTCCTCTGCAGCTCTAACGTCAACCTGGACCAGTTGTTTGATCTCGGGGACTCCTTCAGCGGTGACCTCAGCAGTAAGATGGAATCCTTTCTGTGAATGAGATCCCCGTCTCCGCCCCCTCTTTAGCGGAATAAGGGGGTGGGGGGAAAAATTCTGAAATTGAGGCTGGACTCTGTTTCTTCCTTCTATGCAAGTTCAGCTTTCGTTCCAACAATAGGTCTGCCATACAGATGTTGGCGATGCTCATGTTTTAGGTGGTTGTCACTGGTTAACTTTAAATTAGCGTTATACGCATTGGACAGGATATTTCCATAAAATCTCCATAAAGCTACATGAACGCAGAATAAAAAATTTTTTAAAACCGCCACAAAGAACAGAAAAGTCACAATTGCTCATTTAAAAAATCCAGAATTACATTTTTATCTGACTTTGTTGCAGAAAATGCACAGGACAGATCCTAACTCAGTATTAGGGTTACAGCGTTTTGCATTGTCCACCAGTTGTAGTTGTGAGCATCCTTTAAGAAAACCGTGCTGACGTCATAATTGGTTGTATGTAATCTCATGTTCAAATATCAAAATATTCTCAGAACCGCGACACTTTCGGAAACCAAGAGGTCAAAGAAGCTAAAATAAATTAAGAACCCACAGCAATCATGGTTCAATCAGTTGAATCCCTTTCTTCTGGACCTCATTAGGCTTCATGACTGCACTGAAGGGCAGGTGGAGACCTGTGTGATCGGTAGTGAGCTGATTCTAAATGGACCGAAACTAATTGTAATCACTTAAACCGGCTCAGTGCGGCAGTTGGGCAAATAATGGATCTTAAGTGTCTGCCCTTTTACAAAAATGTGTGTATTTTTTTTTTTTTATAATGATGGCGGTAAATTTCTAACAGGAGGCATGTGCCAAACAATGGCTTCAAGGAAGATCAATAAAGCACAACAACATCCTTTTTGTTTAGACTTTTAAAAGGTTTTTTTCTCTCTCTCTCAATGGTCCTTTGTTGTGCAAACAGTACTAGAGCCAGTGAGATTTGTTCTGTTTTGATACAATCATATAATTGAAACATCTGACATACTAATAAACATGTCGCCTGGATCGCTTTGTCGAAGGATACACATTTGTTTTCAGAGTGAATGTATTCTCTCTTTTTTTGTGAGTGTGTTTTTTTCCCCCACAATATATGCAGGAATATCCTCTCCTCTCAAGCCTCTCTTAATTGATTCATCTGAGAAATTCAGCAGAAGGAAAAATGGCAACTTAACATTCAATAGTTAGGCACCTAAATCAGATGTTAATGTTTATTGAATGGTAGGCGGTAGATTGACACAATAATCTAATTTCTTTAATTGAAAAGATAAAAGGCTTGTGGGGTAGTCAATGCTAAGAATGGCTCGGTTATTTGCTATTACAAGTTACCTGTCATTTGGGGGGGGGGGGGGAATGTGTTTATCCGTTGCCTGCCATAATAGCCATTTTGAGAGACAGGCAAGTCTGATAATGGAAATAAAGATCACAATTAGTGATGGTTTGATTCCGTGTCTTGCGCCGACAGTTCTAAAGACCAATCATGATATACTCATTTCTATCATTATCTGTGATGATAAGATTATTAGATGGACTCTGTGAGAATGTGGCTTGAGGCTGACATTTGCAATGTGATGTCCTGTTTCAAAAATAGGCCCACAGTTGTCCATGCAGATTCCATCACTGGCTTACATGTATCCCAGACATTTACAGACGGGTGCCCATGGCAAAATGGGTTCATACTGGGGTAACATTCGCTTTACCAATTTTTGTGGTGAGTTTAGATCAAACTGTTTGGCTCTTTGGGATAGAACAATGCATAGAACTAATTTTACTAAAATTTAAATTTGCGTGTTTGTTAATGTCTGTTTTTGTATGAAAAATTAATTATGTTGCATCTTGAGCAGTACAAATGAGTGTCTGCTTACATAATTTACAAGAGGTAGCTGGCTACTGAGGAATACAATTTTCTGTTGATCACATTCCAGATAAACAGACTGTATCAATAAAACAAACCAAGCTTTAGCCACCTCTGTAGGCAACAACAAGTTGGTGTGGCACACAGTGGATTATCTTAGAGTGGAGTGGGTGCAAGTCCTTTTAGAATCCCTGTACCATAGTGCTTGTGTCTGTAATTGTGGCTCTTTTTGGCAAGTGAACTCAGATTGATTTCTGATCGCCGGTCATGTTGCAGTTGTCGTTTTCTCACCAAAATGAACTGAAGTGGCCATCCTCGGCGCGGGCCCGTAAATCCTGCGTTAGTGCTTTGATTCCAAACAAACACACCCACGTGTGGCATTCCCATCATTCCCATTATTTTTTTGTACCCCCCCCCCCCCTGTTGTTTTTGTTCAACCATGCTGGATTTTGCAGTTCAGGTGTGCGATTGTAATAACCCCTGTCATTTGCAAATAAAGTCCTCTATGCGGATATGTCTCTAACGGCTTTCTGACTCCTTAGTGTGCCAGTCCCACTGATCATCAGTGTCATCATTGTCATCATCATCAATGCTGCCAGAAAGTACCAGGTCAGCTCAACAACGGCAATTAGTTGATTGAATTCCTTGGGTGCTCAGCATAAATAATAAACCTGCACACACAGATATCCTCCGTGAGCAGGATAGGGGACCCCTGTTGATTTGCAGAATAATACATCCAAAGATAAGCAGAGTTCTCTTGACAGTGCTGTGTGTAGGTTGTCCAGTGATGTTGGACATTCTCTGTTTTCTGTGCCTGGTTCCACAGTGGGTAACGCTCAGCAGGGAAAGATGCTTTTTGATTTTCTGAACCCCATTGTCCGTGCTCAGTCAGATCGCCGGGGGTCCCCTTTGTCGCCTCTTGTAGGGGCTGTGTGAGGTCTGAGATGCGTGTCCTCTGTCTGGATTCTCCCCATTGTTCTGCCTTACTCGACCTTAGGGTCTTCCCATGTCCACTCTCTACGGCTCCATTGTGTGGAGAGTTTAGGCGACAGGTTAATGTGGTATTGTAGACAAGGACCAGTCGATACTAAACATGTCTTAACTTCTTTGAGTGGCAGCAGTTATCTAAATTGCTTTCTGGTTAGTTTGTGGTTCAATGTTTTCTGTTCAATTTCCATCATAATGGAAAACACTTCCCTTTCAAAGTCCACGCAAAGAAGCAAAACGGCAAGCTGATCTGGTGCCTGTCATACAAATTTATTATAATTGTGGTTCTAGGGATTGAACTGTAAAGCTCTTCACATAATTATTAAGTGGTTGAGATATCTACTTCATGCATGACAAGGGATACCATTAACAATTCATGGATCCCTTGCGTGACATAATGCTTTGAGTTGGATGAAATACCCATTGTTTTTAAACCGTGTCTTGAGTATCCTCTGAGCTGACAGAAAAGCTACCCAGCACAACCCAACTTGAGGTCACTCCAAAGGCATGTCCCGGGCTGTTGTTTTTTTCATTTCCAAACAGGAGGCTCTTGCAACAAGCAGGCCTATAATTTGGCCAGGGTGGTTTTGTCAGAGGAGAAGCTGCAGTAATGTGATGCAAGCCTTATTTTCCAGTCTCCTTGACAGCTTTGTGTAATGGATACCCTTGCTGATATGGTAACGCAGCCTCACGAGTTTTAACAACACCTACAACTTAAAGCTAAATATGTCAGCAGTTTTATATATTTAAGATTTTTATTTTATTTTGACTTAAGATTCCCCAGATGGACATAATGTGTTGTCTAAATACTAAGTTTGGGAGGTCCTGTGTAGAGAGATAACGGCGTTGGAATGTCTTTTTTTTGTTTTCTCAACATTCTTTGCTGTGTTTAAGCTTTAAAACACGGATGCTTTTACAGTTTAAAAATGTTTTTAAAAAAGAAAGAAGTGTTTTTTAAGAAAAGGAACATTATGTGCCAGTCACAAATTTTTTTGAACGAAAGGGACTTTATACAAAGACACATGCATAATGTTTGCAACAGCCACCTTACATTTCCAGTAGTATCACGATATCAATGATACACTGTGTGGGGAAAAAACACAAACACTTTGTCTGATATGCACCGTTTAAAAAAGAAATGTAGTAAAAGGCACCCCAGAGACCCATTGATGCCTTTATAAGAGATCCACCCCCCGAAAGTTAATCTGAAACGACACCAGAGTTTGACTCCTGCGGCGGAAACTTGCTGATGGGGCTACAGAGTGGCTGCCCTGGGTTTTAGAAAAAAAGCCCACGTTCAATATTATTCACTGGTCTTACAGAGAATTTGTCCTGTTACGCTTTCCTGAGCTTTTCTAAAACTACTCCAAATTATTAACATGTGAAATATATGAACGGCAAATAAGAAACACAGAAACACACACACACACACACACACACACACACACAAAACTACATGCACATAATATCCTTTGAACAGGAAACAATAAGCG
>JAOVYW010000074.1:2770367-2787523 GCA_025775045.1 Hiodon tergisus | reverse complement strand
CCCCGCTAAAGGTGCTAGTATACATTGATGTTGGCCCTCCAGATCTAAATTTCTCTCATCGTGTTGAACATGACGGTACTATTTGAAAATCTAACCAAACTTACCTAAAGTAAATATCCGGGGTCATGGGAATTGGGTATTGGCCGCTTGCTTGATTCACGGATTTTAATTTTCGCTGCTTGTTGGAAAACGGCACTCGAAAATGGCACATGGTTTCGTTCAGTTTGCCAGATTTGCCCTTCAGTGGTGCAGGTGACCAACTTGCATTATGCTGATGGCACTGAGCACCAAAATAGTACGGAACTTTCCAGGAGGGACCATTATTGAAGTTTTATACACTTGCTCAGCAAACGCTCTTAACTAAAGTAGTTTATATTTACCTGTTTATAAAATGAAATTCAGGTCACGCGTCTTGCTTAAGGGTACAAAGACGGCAGGGCCCCTACTGGGACATGAACTGGTGGGGTCAACGCGCCGATGAACTGCATTGGATGCGTGCTGCATATGAGCATTATTTTGGCTTCTGAGTGTAATTAAAGGTACTAGTTTGAAAATATATTCAGCTTGCCTCTGAGGGAAGAATCAGGTCAAGAGCACCATGTTTTCTAACTTAACTTGGGGAATTAGATTTCGTTCCAGGAGAAGCATTTTATTTTGTTGCAGGAATTAATTCAAAGGCCCTAAAAAGGTTCTGGTAAGGACTTTTAGACTGCTAACCTGCTAACTACAACCATGCACGTAACTGGAATCAACGCACATAGCAATTCCTTTACACAATGTATAAACTGGAATGCCAATTGAAATGCACTTTATTTGTCTAGCTAGCTACAGATTATTCTATCACAAAAATGGGACACTTGAAGCATACCTATTGCCAGACACTGAGCCTCTGTCTTGATTGTCATTTAAAAAAATATTATTATTGCTTTTCATTTTATCTTAATTTAGAGCGGTTGGCATGAAAAGCACTTCATAACCATAGCTAAAAAGACCGGCTTGTTATTTGCAAATGTAAAAAATGCATTAAGGTGGCATACAGTTATCTTCATTTGAGAGAGTCTCCATCCTAATTCACCAGAGACGACATTCAAGGGCGGAAAGGAAACACCTCTGACAAAAACCTGTCTCTCTGAATTTCAGCCGGAGCTTCCCGTGCAGTCAGGCACTCCCGGGGGGCTCTCTCCGGGCCTAATGTCTCGGGTTTGAAGAAAGCTGACCTGTCCGCTACCCTGTCTTCCATTGGTGGGGAGGGACTTCTCGCCCTCTTGACATCGAAATGTCACTTCTGTTGCCCCTCACCGCCCTTCGTTCTTGCCGTCACTCCTGGGCATTTTTCAAAGTAGACTTTCAGGTTCTTCAGCCATGTTGACAGCTTTGGCTGCTGCAGCATTGATGTTCCGAAGCCCCTAGTGGCCGCCGCGAATTGCAGGGAGAACATTCTGAAAAGCTAGTCAAGCAGAGAGCGGACAATGTCATGTGGAAAAAGCCGCTCTCTTCCACCGACCACCGTCTTCACTTGCCCATGCAAATCGAGGAGGCAGTAAAGTATTGTGGCAAAAACATTCCTGCGCCCACTCTTCATGAACACGTTGGCTGACAACAGGCAGCGGGGGCAGCCGAAATACTTTACGTGTTTCAGTTGAACAGTTAAAATAACAAAATTAAGAAAACCAAGAAAAAACCATCAGGAAGTTGGTCCGAGGTGGCTGACCAGGTGAAATCCTTTTTCTCTGAGAGACCTTTCGGACGAGCAGTGCGTCTGTGATCGCGCTACTCCACAAAGACCCTTGATACTGCACAGCTTCAAGGCAGCACCGTTTTTGTTTTTGTGCTTCTCAGTGATTGGCCCGTCCACCTGCAGCAGCAACCTCCAGCATCCTTTCATCACCCGCCATTGCATGCTTTCCAACGGAGAGGACTCCCCATGATGGACATTAGATTCAGCTTAATTCAGCTCCTAGTGCCGGCCAGTGGAGGATGGGCTCCCCCATTAAGCCCTGTTCCTCTCAAGGTTTCTTCCTGCCAGCCTAGGAAGTTTTTCCTTGCCACTGTTGCAACTGGCTTGCTTTTGGGGGGGGGGTCATGCCTGTAACAAATAAAACTACAGCCTTTCCAAAAGCAAAATGAAGAGCTTTACTAATGACGGATCAGATACCGAACGCTGGTCTTTATTCTTATAAAGCTAACAAAAGTTGTTAAACAGCTCGCCTAATCTTTGTTGCCGGGGCACCTACTCCAGGGAGCCGTGTTCAATTAAAAAAGCTACAGTTCAAATTAATTAAATTCAAAGTGTTTTATTGGCATGGGGTACAATATTCTACGTATTAGCAAATATGGGCCTGTGCAATATTACGGAACGTCAAGATGTAAAACGGAGGGGAAAGATAACGCATTCTGTTACATTATCTGTTACATATCGTTTAAGCTGTGTAGAAATAAAGTGCATAGTATTGAATTGGTTCGCACTCTGGTTCAGAACTGATCCAGGGGAAATTCTGGTGGTGTTGCATGACAGATTTAAAAATACTGCTTAGAGGTGTACTAACAGCTACATTTCTGGTGTGACTATAGCTATTACAAAAGTTAGCTCTTTATTCTGAACTGTGAACTCGTGTGGATATTTTTGTGTGCCTCCGGCTTGCTTAGGATGGCCCTTGCGAAACTCTACTCATATTATTTGCTAATGTAAAAATAATTCAATAGTTATGTACAAAACAATATATACCATTTACGTATCTAATAACTGGTGGCATCAATACACCACTCACTACACAGCATAATCATTCTTATAGCGTTTCCCCACCGAGGACTCTGTTTAAATTGGATCTTAATAACGCAATGGTATATTGAAATACCAGGTGAATACTGAAATAAATTATACATTTCAGGTTTATTTTTACTGAGTAAATAGTTACCCCTCTTATGGGAGAACCAATTAAAACATTAACAAATAGTTAAAACAAAATATCTGTTCCTCTAATGTGCTTATGCATTTCCTTGGGTCATTTAAAAACTTTTACCTAGAAACAGCGGTCTTAGTACTTAATACGCACAAGAGTATCTCATTCAGTATAGGTAGTACTAACTGGTTAAAAAACATATGATTTCCATGCTGAACTGAAATGTGGGCATGTTTTACCTGAAATAATCAGTAATTCTGATAACAAATCCTTACAAACAATATCTGGTCAGGGTTCATAAACATTTGAAAGAGTTTGGACAGCTTATTTTTTTTTATTCCATTGACTGTTACCGCAAACGTTACAGTCTTAATAAGGACCATTAAAACCTTGCTGCACCACTGCAAATAATCACATTTTGCAGCTGTCTTTGGTAGGGGAAACAGGCTCTGGATCAGCCAGCGCAGACGACGATAATTTCATTAAGTGCAAAGCAACATCTGCAATGGCAATAAAGCCGCAGATTATTACCTTTCAGGTGAGGAGTCGGCAGCATAATCTACTGTGAATACAGAATCAGGACAGAGCGCACTAAGTAAGAATTAACGGCCGAGGGTTTGCTGCAGAGCAGGTAGCATGGGCACGAACGGTACAAGCATGGGGTCCGCGAGTTGTTCGGCCGTGTTACCTTGTCCCATTGCCTCTCTCGGTCCAAAGTGATGATCACCATGGAGGGATTGGTGAGGTACCCCTCGCTGTTGAAGGAGAGGTCTTTGTGGTCCCACGTCACGTTGAGCATGTGCCTGTAACGACAGGTGGAAGGGAAACAGCAGCTGAAGCCGGGCGAAGATTAAAGGGCCGCCGTGTATCCAGCCAAGTTTGGGTTCGGTTCAAAGCGGCTTTTTTTCCACAAGTCGGGTAGGCGGGGCTAAACGTGAAAAAGGGGATTAGCCCCTCGGGGGTATTCACAATTAAAAAAATTTTTTAACTTGACCCGCTAAATACCAACGATGCAACTGGAGCACATCGTGCACGACGTCGTATGATTTCAGAACATCGCAAGACTCGGCACACATTTCCCCAATAGTATTTTGAAAACGGCACAGCAGCTCTGAAAGACAGCAGTCGAACTGCAGATGGTTAAGCCCCTTTACTTTACTGCCCATGTGTCCCTAGAAAGCATAATCGCAGCCAGAGGGCCTGATTAAAACAGTCTCGGTAATGAGGCTAGAAGCACTCCTGTGAAAAGATGAATTAACCTGGTAATCTGTGTAATATCATTAGTCGATGGAATCACTGGCAGAGACCAAAAGAGAAACAAATATGGTATTTTAGTGGAAGTTCTAAGTATATGGACCGTTGAGAACAAATGAAGTAGGCATGATCAACTTGTAACATTCTCGGTGTCGCGTGCTCATTGATTCTCATAGTCTACGTCACAAATGGCCCACTTTGAAATCGATTTTTAAAACGGTGAGGCATAAAGCGTGTCTGCTCTAGAGCGGCGACATTAGCAACAGTGCTACCCACTTCAGAGCTGACACCTTTGCAAAAGCTAACTGTGCCACCTGCAAACGGTATCTAAAAACGCCGCTATCCGATTCAGATTAAAATTGTAGTCGAATGTTAGAACAGTCTGAATATTCTAATGTGATTTGGGAGGCACGAGGGTTCGGTTACAAAATAAAAACTTTTTTTTCTCCCAAGTCTCCCAAAACGTCTGCTCCAATTAGCCAATTAGGTTATAAGATGCACATTTTGGTCAGCTGTCCAAGAAACGAAATCAACTGCTCTACCACTGAAACAGCTTCTGTGTGCAGTGAAGGTATATCACCTCAGTTCTTCTGTGTGAATAATAGTGATCGAATCATATAAATGGATGGATATTTATTATTATTATTCCACAGGAGTATTTATCAATTATAAAAATTGACATAACTCCATCTGATGATACATTTTTTAAATACAAATACTTTACAAGACAGGCATTTATTTAAAAAAAGACATCCATCCACTTTCAGTGCACAATCGATGCCAGTTATTTGTATATATATATAATATATAATATTTTATTATATACAGTACCTAACCCCATAATTTCACTCAAAAACACTTAAAACCACGTTGCCTCAAACCACCATTTCTGACCATTACTCACTTCCTCCGATCCTTGCGGCTCACCTGAACAAGGTTTTGTCGGTGAGCGGACCGACGGAACTGTTGCAGTCGGCGTGGCCTTCTGGCACAACTCCCCGATGCCTGTGGAAGCTCTGCACGCCTTTCACCACAATCGCCACCCCGTCTCGCACCCTCTGGCGCAGACTCTTCTTCCAGCTGCCTGTGGTGATGCTGATGAGCCCCACGGGGAAGCTGTCCGGGGGCATAAGGTCAGGGTTTCCCACCGCCAGGCTGGGGATGATCCAGATGTAGCCGGGCCCCACCAGCCCGGCCTCGGCCGCCATGCTGAAGAGGTACTGCGCCTCCTCGTGCGAGCAGTACACCAGCAGCACCTGGGCGTCCACCTGCTGCAGCATCCGGCGCGTACGTATGTCGTTGGCCCCCTCCGACATCTCGAAGCTCAGCACGTCCTGCAGTTCCCACAGGAAGTAGCTGGTGTCGGTGAAGGACCTTATGCAGTCCACAAAGGTCTCGTAGCCTGGGTAGAGGCTGGTGATCACCACAAAGTTTCCCCAGTCGTACTCCTCCATCACCTTGAACATGCCGTTGATCTGCTGCTCGATGGAGGCGCCCAGCTGAAGGAAAGTCGAACCCTCGCCCTGCAGAGGAACATAACGTTTTGAGGGAGCAAGAGCAAATGAGGTTCCGTCTGCGTCTGCGTCTGCGTCTGCGTCTGCGTCTGCGTCTGCATTTTCCCTCAGCAGGATGGCTCCACTTCAGTGTGTATTGTACATTAGTGCTGATATCCATACATGGAATGGATGAGCATGGGTGAAGGGAGCTGGCAAGCCAGCTACATTGCGAGAAACGGTTTGTTAGCAATTGAGAATTTATTATTTATGACTATATAATTTGCGATTTTGGTTTATTGCATTACCATGGATATTGATTATGCATGTAGAAAGAAAGAGCTATAAATATCTAATGCATGAGGACTGCAGGTTCAGTTATTTTTCTAAAGCTTTGTCCATTACTGCAGCTGTGATTTATATTATTAATAATATATATTTAGTTGTCAAGTGTGGAGCCTGACTGCTGAAATGCCTTGAAAGGGCAGGGTCCCAGAATGCAGGAAGAGACGATGTAGAGGTCCAAAAAGTGTCTATTTTAACATAAGCTAAGCAGAACGGCACCAAAATGGCTCTGCGCCAACTTTAGTTCATTTAAAAATTTCTCAAACTGAAATCAAAACTGTTGAATGCACTCAAATAAATGGCATCACTTTTTTCTCTCTGTTTTTGGAAGACATTCGCTTCCTGTTGTTCATTCAATCAATCAATCAAAAGTTTTTTTTTTTTTTTGCGCGTTTTTACAAATAGAATTTGTCACACAGCTGTGAACAGTCGGTGACAGTCGAGAGAACTCCTGGAAAAGGACATAATAGGAGACACAAACAGAATAAAAACAGCAACCCGTGAGGAGCTGACTAGCTGTTTAGCAGCTGCAGTATTTTGTGAGAGGTTCCTTCTTGGTTCCTTCTGCCAGCACTGCACTGAAGATGATGCCCCTCTTTGGATTGGCCACATCTTATCTCTCCCATTTCGGGGAGATAAAAGCAGAATATCGTTAAGGGATATTCAAGGGGAGGTACAGTAAATTCATTCAACAGGAATAAGCTATGGTAGAATACGAAAGCAAAAAAGTGGTGAGGTAATAGGTAGAGGTAATGGAGTCCTTCCCGCCTCCTAAGAGCACGGCTAAAAAGCCAGCCCCTTGTGAACGAAGCAATCTCCGAGGACTGTAGGGCACTGCAGGTCTTTTAAATACAAAGACCCAAAGACCATTTAGTGCCTTTAAAGTGAGAGGTAACTCAGTCAGCCCGGCGCTCTATCGGTAGCCAGTGAAGTGATGCTAAGACTGCCGGGACGCGGACCTATGTTTTCTTTTGCTTTGGCTAAGATCCCAGCGGCAGCGTTCGGCACAAGTCGTACCGCTTTTGTCAAAGTCTCTGTGCTGCCTGAAAGAAGGGCCTTACAATAGTCTAGTCTACAGGTCACAGAGGCATGGAGAACTTTTTCCTGTATCCTTTCGACAGAGAAAACTCCGGATTTTATCAACAGTTCTAAGATGAAAAAAATTATGCTCTTTTTGTATTTTTAACATGGTATTCAAATGAGATGTCTGGGTCAATTGTTACCTCAAGGTCTTTGATAAACAAAGAGGGAGGTTGTTAAAAGGAAGTTTTTACGAAATAAATCCTCTCTTTCTGTTAGACGATTATTGACCATCAAAAACATTTTGTGTGTTCCGAAGGTCATTCTGATGTTTGGCAAAACATGCACACAATGTGTTTTGAAGGCAGCTGATTAGCAAGGGACAAGTTGGTTTTACACACAATACGCTGACGTCTAGAAATACCATCCATTCAGTACCGTCTCTTCGAGCGCACGCACCCACTCACGCCTCAGAAGAAAGCAGAGCGTTTATCGATCAAACAGAGAGAGAGAATACGACGCGAGCCGGACTCCCTTTCTATTCTTTTCTCCCTCAAAGTCATGGCTTTTTTCACATCCACTGCCTGATTTTTAAAAGAGGCATTAATTTGACAGAACCTAAAATCTTCACTTCCGTTTCCTATCTCTGCCCTGAGCTTGTGTGTAGGCGAGGAAAGGCCTGGCCCGCGGATGTCAGCACCTCACCTTTAAAAGGTGTGAAGAGGCGAAGGGACCAGAGCCTCCTTGCACGGTCAATTACATCAGGAGTTCGTAGGAGCCACACGCAAACCAAGGTAATCTCAATATGACTATAAACAGGAAGGGAAGTGAGGAACCCCCCGGATCTCCTGCCATACAGACGCTTGCTTGTTCATTTGTTCAGAACATGCGTTCTGTGCTGTGGATGACAGCTCTTTGCATGAGCAGTGGGCAGGTAGCAGATTATCAGTTAAATGACACTGAAATGGTATTAGCCTGGGTCTGATTACGGGGGAGAAGAAAATCTGTAAACCGTCACAGCGCGTCAATACACATTGTAGGCGTGCAAGCGACAGGCATTTACTTCTTTAAGTTGACTGGTTCAGAGACGCAGTCAATACTTCTGAAATTCTGAAAATCAAATGTTTAAAGCTGTCCCAGTATTCAATAGAGTGTACTGAAGCAGGCACTTTGAGAGACCTTCCCATGAAAAAGTCAGCCGTTGTAAAGGTATAAACACAGCTCCCAGCGCACACTGCAAATTAAGGAAATGTTGGGCAATAAATTTGAAAGAAAAAAATAAGGTGACCCGTCCAACAGTGGGGTTTCCTAGGCCTGGAGAAAGTGAGACACACTTGTCATAAACGGTTCAGGACCTCGTGATAAGATGTCCGAGTGGAAGGTGACTGACAGGTGAGGAAAGCCAGTAGAAAAGGTGAGAGCTGCTATTCGCCAGTTCTGACGGAAGAGAGGACAAGTTGCGAGGCGGATGCGCTTGGCTTGACTGCAGCTCATTGGTTGGTTCAAACCCGGAGTGCAGCGCTGGACGTTTCGGCGTGACCTCAGCCGCACAGCTGCTCTGCCGTCGGGACACATTACCCATTACCACATTACCCGCCTTCTGTCGTCACGGATCCCCTTGCGGAAAACGGCTGCCTTTCTGCACGAACATGGGATGGCCTAACTCTGGTCCCCTTTACTTATGCAACCGGGGACGCTGGAAAGGTTTATTGCACTCATGCGACATAATTCAAACAAATGTTTAACTGAATCATAAATCATAAAACCCTCATGTCGTGTGTGTCACCTGCCTAGTACAGTTAGGTTTAATTATTCAAAAAGCTTTCAATCATAAATGGCCCCAGGTTGATACATTTATTGTAGGGTACAGCTTGAAAGAATGTGGCAATGTTGGGTTTTCTTCTTTTTTTTGACTCCCATACACCAAACATCTTGATATTGCACTGTTTGCTCTCTCTCTTTCTCTCTCTCTCTCTCTCTCTCTCTCTCTCTCTCTCTCTCTCTCTCTCTCTCTCTCTCTCTCTTCTCTCTCTCTGCCTCTGATTACTTCTTATCAAACTCACTCAAACCGCCTAAATCAGGGCGTGGAGTGTGTTATTTTTTTAGGTTCCTTTTTTTATTCACAGTGGTTAACTTCATCTTGCAGGCCCACCATCACTTTGCCGGGGTTCAGTAAATGTTTGAAAGGATTCTGAAATCATCAGCTGGGGAGGCAGCTGTGCTCTCCTTTAAATTTTGCATCAAAGATATTCATTACTTCAGTTGAAAGCGAGCCCTTTCATCTCCAGATATACGATGTCATGTGGTCGTGTCTTGTGTTTTATTTTAACTGCAACAAAAGGGGGAAAAAATGTAAAATAGTCACCGGGAACTGAATATGAGAGATGAATCAGATCCCAGTTCTGTCTTCAGAAATTGTGGGTTCCGGACCCTAGTTCTAAAAATGAATCTAATTGCTCAATCAAGTTTTTTCCCCTTCTTTCTTCGAGTTATTGGAAATGAGACATATGGCACAACAGCACCTCTGTTAGGCACGCCGTCTCTGCCTGGATGTGTCTCTTCACCTTATGCAGCGCACTGGTGAAACTTCCCTCTCAACGCTCGCTAAAAGGCACAGTAAAGAGCCAGCAGGTTTTTGGCTGTGAGGGCTCTTGCGCCGTTAAAAATAAAATTAAAATAAAACCGTGTCCTGCTCAGACATCCAACAGCCCCTCTATTTTAGGGGCCGTGAGCAGCATGGCAGATGTCTCCTGCAGACACCCGCAACAAAGCAAGCCGTCTCTCAGAAAAGCCTGTCAGAAGCTGTGAAAACTCCCTCCTGTCAGCTGAGAACGTGGACACTTCCTGCACACCCGCTAATGGCTTGTTCTTTCAGAAGTGGCCCACCAGTTTAATTACTTTCGGATGATCTCAGTCTCAAGACAGTCTGCAAGGACCTCAGCGTGTCTTCCAATGGGACTTTACCTTAAACTAATTTTTAGTAAAAGACAAAAGTACAAATTTCAGCGAAAGCATCAGAATGCTCTTGTTATGAAGAATATAATGTACAGTGCTATTTTAGCAGGCGAATTGGGCAAAGTTAAGTGTGAAGATGAGTAGCATCAGAAGTTGCATTTGACCCAAAGCTGAATGACCCTTAAAGCAGACAAAACTGAGGCCAGTTGAGTGAAAGCTAATTAATTAGGAAATAGTTTGGTACAAAAAGCTAGTATTCACAAGTGGGGTCCTATGACCAGGATTGAGATGGGTAGGAAGCTGATTTAAATTCTGCGGTTAGCAGCATCTTCTGCTCCCTGTGAAACATTAACATTACCTGAATTGGCTTTTGTGTTTTACGGTTACGTTTGCTATTCTTTTTGCTATTATGCTTCATATAAATTTCCCCATACAAATTCATTAATGTCAGTATCATTAAAAGCTTTTCAGCGAACTTCTCTATGTCTTCAACCCCCCACCCCAGAATAAAGTCTGCAATATGTTACCCTGTGTGAGTTACCTCCTCAAGGTATGCTTTTCAAGAACTGATGTGTCCCACCCATCCGTCCTGTAGACAGACTTTGCAATGCGAAATATGTTAAACTAAATCTAATTGTGATTGGTCCTCTCTGGACCAATGACGTGTGAGTGGGAGATGGGGGCAACCGTACAACAACGCCTTGATGGAAGTCCACCAATAACAGCTCAGTGAGACCCTCAGGGGGGTTTATTTTCAAAAGTATTTTTGTTAGCCTTTATTATTATTGATTCCTTTGCCGTAACCTCGATAAACATTGCTCCGTGATTGACAGCTGATAGGAAATGAACTTCGATTTTCATCAGTAAGGGATATAAAAAGGAAACAGGGCGTGACATAAAATTTTAGACCTCAGCTGGGCCCAGCTGTTCCACATTTACCGGACGCGTCTATCCACCTGGGTGCAATTCACCCCGCCCGTTTGTTTGTCTTCTGGCTAATCCAAACATGAACCTTATTCTCCCCGAATATATATTTAGGATACCTCGGGAGTGACACCTCCCGTGAACATAATTTTTAAATGTCCATTCATTTTAAGAGAGTCTTCCATTAGATGAAACCGAGAGACACAGCTGACAGAGCTGTGCTTCTCTCTGAATAACAGAAAACCAGGAAGACTTATCCATGAGGATTATAAAGACAAAAATGCGGTCAATGTAACCAAATATATATGTCCAAATATTTTTACGTGTTTTGCTGAAAGGTTTAACCTTAACCTATAGGTCAGGGGTCGTCTAAAGCAGTGGTTCACAAATGTTTTATACAACACCCCCCGTCTTGACAAATATGTCAGAACGCACACACCAATGCCCCATCTTAATACATGACAATTTGAACCTATTGTTCAAACCCCTTTAATTGTAAAGATAAATCACCAAACAAAACGTTCCAGACCCTTACAGACTCACTTATTAAAGAGGCCTTGATAATCTGTCGGATGGGGGCACTCCAGAAACAGGGTTGCTGATCCCTTCCATAAGTAATAAACAGAAAGTCAAATAATTTTCAAATGTATTCTTTGACTAACTGATCCTTTGCCATGACGCCGTATTTGAAAGGCAGACTGCGAATCTGTCAGAGAACGTTCACAATGCTCCAAGTTCTATATTTCTGTAAGTGCGTAAACCGTCCAGGACACCTGTCGTGACATATCACAGAGTGTCTTTCAAAGCCGCAAGGAGAGTGAAGGTCCTCACCCAGTGCCTCCTGGAGGGTTCTCTCTCTTGTTAGCGATCTCACTCGTCCATGCGCTAAAGTACAAGGTGCGTTTATTTCAGGCCATGTGTAATTATAGCGAATTTGCTACGGTCAACTTAAGGTCGCCTTAAAAATTCCCTGCAGGATACTGCTCTCGCTCCAGAAGAAATTCATAAACGTACATCCGAGGCACTGAACTGATGGTGCCAACTCTTGGCGAATCCCAGGCGTCCAATTGGGTGCCACTGGCGGATTGGCCACCGGAAGCAGGCATGTCTTATTCAGAGATGGACACAATTGTGTGAACAAGTAACTTGTTCACAGCACTGAGGGCCGGCAACGCATTGAAACTATTCACTCCTATCCCACTTTTGATGGCATTCTAGGGTCAATCAGAACAATATTTATTGTCCTCAGTAAACCGACAACAGAAAAATGTGGTCGGCAGGTCACACATTTTACTATGAGGCCTTTGTGAACATTGGTCATCTGCCCACAGGCAAACACCAATTTCATTTCACTGTCAAAACCTCCTTAGGCTGTATAGAAACAGAGAGAGTCCACAGACACACAATCAACATCTGCTCTAGCATTATTTAGTTGCGGCAGGTTTCACATCGAATCAAACTTGGCCTGTTTCCCATCGCGATTACACTGACAGTTTTACATTAGGCAGTTCCCCCTTTTTTCATATTTTAATGCTTTCAAAGATGAGGATTAAGCGAGGGAAATTGAAGATGGCAGGCTGCTCAAATCTCAGCACGCCACCCGTTTAAGGAGATTTCCATTTCTGCAAAAACAGATAAATGTATTTATTGAGCGCCGTCCGTTTAGAATTTCTCTCATACCGCCGGGCCCGAGGTCAGGCGGCCCGCTCTATCATTCCTGAGGCTGTTTTGTTTATTATTGCAGATTGTCCTGGGATTCCGCTGCACTCCCCGACCGCCGTGATTTGCGCACAGGCACAGTTGTGATTCTTTCTGTGCGGTTTTTAATTAGACTTTCTCTTGCTGCTCGCCGCCACGCATTACGACAACCGATTCTGCCTTTACGCTGCACCCGTGCTTCCATTTTGCAGCCGGTGCTCGCTGTTGCTTGCTCTTGAATGACCCTTTCGACGATGCAGCTATCCAGATGCAACTGCAGCCACTTTGAGGTGGTGACACCTCGATGACAGACAGAAGGCTGAAGGCACTCTCAATTCCCTTAAACTAGATCTAAGATGGGGGGGGGGGGGTGGGCACGGAGAAGTTGTTAGACTAAAAATACTCTGGCCGTGAGCTGGTACTATACCTGGTCAAACAATAGCTGTCCGCAATCCCTGTTTTCAGACTGGGGGGTTTGGGGGTGTACACACACACACTACACTTCACTAAGGCCACCAGAACCAATGCACACACAATACCTATTGATGTTATTTGGTAGACTTCTTTGATACTTTTGTCTATGATGGGTTTTAATCACAAGCAACTTCTTTCATTTTGTGTGGCAGGCAGCCTGGAGACCCTCATGCAGACCCCTCCGACAGGCAGCCTGTGGGGCCACACCCTCACCAAGGGACCTCGCTTATACCCCTGAGTGTGGTTAAGGTAATAAGTCCACACTTGGGTGTTCGTATTTAAAGAGTATTTAAGAGTATTCAAGTTCATTTCAGAAGATAAAAAGCCTTTACTTCTATCTTTGTTACTGGAATACATTTTCTAAATGATGAAGGTAGTTAGTAGGAAGACAGTGGGAGAGGTGTGATTAATTGTATCTTGTTAGAAATACCCATGGTGAGAAGAAAATAATATTACAATATTCTAAAAAACAATCCGTTTTAAAAACTGATCGTCAAAATTGTCTATTGATTGCCAAATTGTGCCATGATGCATCTGGCTCTCAGCACCATTTCCTCCCTTCTGTAAGATACTGTCCACTGACCTTGTGTGGGAGAACGACTGCAGCACCTCCGCTGATGCCCACGATGGGCACGGCCGTCTGCGTGGAGATGAAGTCCAGGATCTGGGCCACCGCCTCGGAGCCGATGTTGTCCTCGAAGACCACGCCGTGCACCCAGTGGGAGGCCAGCGTGTCGCAGATGCGGGTGAGCAGGGCTCGGGGGTTGGTGTCGTTCACCAGCACTGTGACGGGGTTCACCTCCAGGGGCAGGTCGGCGAAGGTCTCCCGGCTCAGGCGCCCCTTGACCTCCACGTCGTAGGCGGAGCCGCCGAACACCACCGCCACGTTGACGGCGGGCGGCCCGAACGGGCGGCCCCAGCAGTAGGGGGCGACGTGCAGCAGGAGCGCCACCAGTGGCCACAGAGAGGCGCACCGTCGCGGTAGAGGATTGTCCATCTCAGCCACCTACTGCCTGAAAAGCAGCATGACGGAAAGCGTCAGACTCGTCTGCTGTTGACATTTTCCCCTGCCAATGCTGGTTACCATACTGCTGGTTACCAACAACAAAATCAGCCAAACTACTTTTTACCGCCAATCTCTTTACCAATCTCTTTATCTTTGCCCGTTCTTGCTGTGTCAGAAAACCTCTCAGTGTCTGTCCTGCATGATGTAAACGGCTATCAGCAGGCTGTAGAAAAATGAGTGGATTTTTGTGCATCAGCCTTAAAACACTGTGCAGTCCTCTGTCTGCACTGGCCAACAATGAATATGTCGTGCCCTGTCTAAATAACAATAATCGGGGGGAAATGGAAGGGAAATGTGATTCTTCTTTTTACTCATGTATTTGTTTTAGTTCTGATGCACACAGGGTCAGATTCAAGTCCTTTCAATCTTGCTGTATGAAGTGGCGACTCTGACTGTACACCCCGGTGAAGTTTAACGCGTGGAAAGAAGTCGGCCCTCTAGCTAGAGTGAGGTTTAAGCTGGTGGCCCTTTCGAAGCGCAGACGCGCCACACGCCAACACGTGTGCCCGACCTTCGGGACAAATGTGAGACTGTTGGACAGATTGTTCATTCAGATTCCCAGGGAGGTCAGAGCAGTTGTTAACATTGCCTGTGTGAATGCGGTGCGTCATCTTGATCTTGAATTCAAAGGAAAAAAATTTTTTTTTAAATACAATTTGTTCTTTTTCAATGTTTAATACATAAACAGATATACATATACATGTCCTTAATTAAAAACGTGGAAAAACAGGGGATTTTTATTATTCTGAGAAGTTCGACGCAGTTTATACTAAACCCGGGGAACTCAAACTTTTTGCAATTGCAATCCGGCGTTCAGGATGCAGGGACAAAATATTAAACAAGCGCACCCTGAAAAGTGCTCGACAAGCGTTTTCTTTCATATTATAAAATGTATTAAGTAAAAATAAATATATGCTGATATAGCATCATTACGGTAATTAGATTAGTTAGCCATGCTTGTACTAAGTACTGATTATTAGAATCTACATGCTGATGTGTAGAAAGTACAACATCTCGCCTTTCAGAAACGAGTAAACAAAAAAGCTAACGCGTCCATACCGAATCTCGAAAAATAAATAAATAAATAAGGTGTCAGCCTGTTCACTTAGTGGGATGGATGTGGTTGGACAGATGAAAAAGGGTCTTTCAAATGGAGCTAGGTAGGACTGAGGAACAGAAGCAATTCATCTTTATCAACCCTCAGACGGGTTCTGTAGACTACTTGTTTTTCATGTATGTTAGCGCTGAAAATCACGACTCACAAAGGCATGTGACTACCAATGGCAGACTGTCAATCAAAGGCTTCCAGAATTAAAATGTTGCATTTGATTCAATCAAGCAGTTCAATTAAGAGTCCTGTAGGTCAAGCGCAACAATGCTCCTTTGCTATTCCCATTTAATGACAAACACAAACAATTTTTGAATTTGATGTGTACTTAAAAGAGTAAACCCTGCAAACCCCAGCACAAGCATATATAGACCCACCAGGAGATCCCGACCCCCAGTTTGAGAACCGCAGCACTAAACCATCGCTACTTGTATCAAAGAATAATTGAATGTGTTGGGCATGCCTTCAGACCAGCCTCTGGTGCCAGTGCTCAAATTTAATGCCATCAAATGGTCGTATGGTTCAAATGCTGGAAAACGTGCATTCCAAAGGCACCCGACAGCACTGAAAATTTTGGAAGAAAAAAATTACAACCGCCTCTCTGTCGCTACAAACAAGTTATTTGCTCGTACATTATTAACTTTTAATTATCCGGACATCATAGACCAAACAGAAAATGGAAGCCACCAGGACACATTCACAACCATTTGAAGTTAGAACATTATTCAGTGTTCCAAAACAACGAATATACATTCCTGTTCAGTGTCGGATCCACTTTGGCAAAGTCTGAGGTTTTTTTCTGTCTCATTTACTTGCCAGGCCAGCAGTAGAAAGATGGCAGAAGCAAAGTAAATATCGGCATACAACTTCTTACTCCAAAATTCTAATCACAAAAACAAAAGCAGGTCCATAGTTGCAGAGTAGCGTGTCATGAATCTGTCTCCTGTCACATGTCCCTTTGGCAGGGTTCAGGGCACCTTTAATTGGCAGAGAAGAAATCATTGGCCACTCACAAGATCTGTGTCGAGGGCCATTAGTTATACACAGTACCTTAATGGAGACAGCCCTCCATTTATAGACTTCAGCATGGGCTGTAAAAGTGAAATAATGTGATTTTGCCAAACACTTCCATAAACAGGGGCCTTGGTGGACACAGGTATGGAATTCATACAACTGCCTGTATATATCTGAGGTAACTAAATCATGAGATAATACTGACAGCTAAATGGAAATGTTGATAAACCGTGAACATTAGGCTGTTTAGTGACAGATAAATACAAGAAGAAGAAGAGTGGTCCATGTACATATTTGTATAGGGGAAGAGGAATGTCTTTTGTAGCATTTGCATTTCCATGGAACAAGGATGAAACTGCATTTCGAGAAATCTCAAACTGATCTCAAATTAGATCATTTCAAATTCCAATTGATATATCTGAGATATCTCATATCTATATCAGTTTGAGATATCTCAAATTGTCTTGCTGATAAATTTAAACAGGAAGCAGAATAGGACAGGAAATCTATTTGAGATATCTTAAACTCAATTTCAGATATTTTAAACGAAATTCCAGATATCTTGAAATTGTGGTTAAATTGAAATATTTCTGATTGAATTTGAAATATCTCATTGAAATCCTGAAATTTGCTGTGAAATTGTGTTGCTATGGACAAAAGGGGCCTATTTAACCACGGCCTTATTTATCCACGTATCCCTGAAACATATGACTTTTCAAGCATTCCTTTTATTCTGCAGCGTTCATTTTAAATAATAGTCACACAAAGAATATGATGACAGGGACAGTTTTGTGACAACAAAAAGTGTTATTTTTGAGACTTATTCTTATTCTTAGATATCTTATATCTTCTACTCATGAAAAGACAAAGCTATTTGATACAGTTATGGTAAGTGTGATTAGGAG
>JAOVYW010000074.1:2737473-2758663 GCA_025775045.1 Hiodon tergisus | reverse complement strand
CCATTTTTTCTTGGCCCCCCCCCCCCCCCTGCCGTCCAGAAGTAATTGGACATTTGGCTGCTCTGCTGTCTCAGCTGTTCCATGCCCAGGTGTGTTATTCCCTCATTAGTTCAATTACTAGTAAGCAGATAAAAGGTTTATTTCAAGTGTGGCATTTGCCATATATAAAAAGGGCTGTAAATCCTATTCCTATACTTGATTTGGATTTCCACCTAGTTAGACAGATGACTAAGCTGGCGTTGATATTCGTAAAAATGTAGCCTAGCTTAATTTAGCCAAATAGCCAAGCCTACATCTCCATAGACATAATAATCAAACCTGTTCAATCTAAGTGACACTGACACTCCCTGAAAGGACACGTCCGAATTGGAAATTCAAAGTTGTGCTTCATCCTCAGTGCCGAACAGACGTGCCTGCATGGGAGCTGTTATTTTTCTTGAGTGGGGAAAAATAAAATCTAATGGATACTTTTTTTGCTGGCGTAATGTCCCTGACAGTTCAGGATACACAATTAAGCAGTTTTTGTGAGCTTTTTTCCTTCTTTTTTGCCATACTGTACTGTGGATAGAAAACTCAGTGGATATCTGTGGTATTTTATAGAATGTCCGTTTGCAGCCGCTCTGGGGTCTCGGAGGTTAAATGGCCCTGTTTCCACGGATGTAGGGAAGCAATGAGAGGGCCAGTTACTCGGTTGGCTATGACATTCCAGGGCTCTTCCCACTGGTGCGACTAACTTTCTCTGTTATGACTTTTTAAAATATTAATCATAATGACCTTGCATGTTGGTGAATCGTTCTCTTAATTTGTATATGCTGGTTTTACATTGATGTAAAGATTGACAGTCTCTTTTAAAATAATCTGCTATAGACCGCATCATATTCGCGCTTTACACTGGTGTTTTATCTATGCGCCACATGCGTGTACATAGGTGAGGGAAAGTGCAGGTAGGCAGGGGTGAATCAAACCTGATTGGTTAATGGAGTTGCAACAAGTCAGTTCATAAAATTTCTTCCCTCTTAGATATTCCGCGATCAACTGTAAGTGGTATTATTGCAAAGTGGAAGCGTTTAGGAACCACAGCAACTCAGCCACGAAGTGATAGACAACGCAAAGTTACAGAGTGGGGTCGCCAAGTGCTGAGGCGCATACTACTTAAAAGTCACCAACGCTATTCTGATTCAATAAATGAGTTCCAAACCTCCTCTGACATTAACATCAGCACAAAAACTGTGCACCAGGAGCTTCATGGCATGGGTTTCCATAGTCGAGCAGCTGCATGCAAGCCTTGCATCACCAAGCACAATGCCAAGCGTCGGATGGAGTGGTGTAAAGCACGCCGCCACTGGACTCTGGAGCAGTGGAAACGTGTTCTGTGGAGTGACGAATCAAGCTTCTCTATCTGGCAGTCTGATGGATGAGTCTGGGTTTGGTGAATGCCAGGTGTCCTGCCTGACTGTATTGTGCCAACTGTAAAGTTTGGTGGAGGAGGGATAATTCTATGGGGTTGTTTTTCTGGGGTTGGCATAGGCCCCTTAGTTCCACTGACGGGAAATGTTAATGCCTCAGCTTAACAAGACATTTTGGAAAATTCTATGCTTCCAACTTTGTGGAAACGGTTTGGGGAAGGCCCTTTTCTGTTCCCGCATGACTGTGCCCCAGTGCACAAAGCAAGGTCCATAAAGGCATGGTTGGATGAGGTTGGTGTGGAACTGGCCTGGCCCGCACAGAGCCCTGACCTCAACCCTATTGAACACCTTTGGGATGAACTAGAACAGATTGCGAACCAGGCCTTCTTGTCCAACATCAGTGTCTGACCTCACGAACGCTCTTCTGGAAGAATGGACAAAAATTCCAACAGACACACTCCAAAATCTTGTAGAAAGCCTTCCCAGAAGAGTGGAAGATGTTATAGCTGCAACTTGATAATAATTCCTATGGATTTAGAATGGGATGTCATAATAGGTCCTGTAGGTGTCCCAATACTTTTGTCCATATAGTGTATATATATATATATATATATATATATATAATACTCTTATCATTTATTACTTTATTGGGTTAAAGCAACTGAAATACAATTCACATAAACTATAATTGATATATCTGTTATAAAACCATTCCCTTAGTCTTTAGCATGCTCAGGGCTGTGTGAGCTATGTCTGCCTAGTTTGATGACTTGGCTCAATCTTTCAATCACTTCATTCAGCCAATTGCCTACTCTAATCACACACACTAACACTCAAATTCTGTGTTTAATTCCAGGACTACCTACCCACGCAGCAGGACATCCTCCTGGCCCGCCGGCCCACCAAAGGCATCCACGAGTATGACTTTGAGATCAAGAACGTACCTTTCAAGATGGTGGATGTGGGCGGCCAGCGGTCGGAGCGCCGACGGTGGTTTGAGTGCTTTGACAGCGTCACCTCCATCCTCTTTCTCGTCTCGTCCAGCGAGTTCGACCAGGTGCTGATGGAGGACCGGCAGACGAACCGCCTCATGGAATCCCTCAACATCTTTGAGACCATCGTGAACAACCGCGTCTTCAGCAACGTCTCCATAATTCTCTTCCTCAACAAGACAGACTTGCTGGAGGAGAAGGTGAAAACTGTGGCCATCAAGGACTACTTCCCCGAATACGAAGGGGAGCCGCACAGCCTAGAAGACGTGCAGAAGTTCCTGGTGGAGTGCTTCCGCAACAAGCGTCGGGAGCAACAGCAGAAACCGCTTTACCACCACTTCACCACCGCCATCAACACAGAGAACATTCGGCTGGTCTTTCGCGATGTCAAGGACACCATCTTGCATGACAACCTCAAGCAGCTCATGCTACAGTGATGCTTCTAAGGACTTAACCCACCAGGAAAAAAAAATGTTTTCCCAATTTTTAAATCCATTTATTAGTTCTTTTTTTAACAGTTTTGATGTGGGTTGAGATGGGGGTTTGGCGGGCTATAGGGTGAAGAGCATGTTTCCCTTAGCAGTAGGCAATGAAGGTCAAGCCAGTGGGTAATGGAGATGATGTACTTGCGTGACCCAATGTTCAGAAACCAAAGCAGGTGGGATCTGATAGCTTGTGTTTTAATTCACTTTACATCCCCCTCCGGGGGGAAAAACGTATGTACTTTCATTTGAATGCTTCCCTCCTGCAGTGAAATGACACGGCTGTGGGGTTCGGCGGTGTGGCCTTTTCCAGTAACTTCCCATGGTTTTAGGGTCTTGTCAAGGAAGTGGCGAATATCCGAGCTCTCCCCCTGTCCGTGTCTTATTGAGCATTTATGTCCTAACGAAAAGGGCAAAAGAGAAGAGAGAAGAAAAAAATAAGTTAGTTTTCTGCCAAAACCTGTTGGCCTTATGTTTTAGTTGTTTAAGTTGTTTTTCTTGATTTAAAAAAAAGTTTTGAATCAAAATAATTTTTCTTTTAAAAATTATGTACTACTTAAAACATTTATTTAATTATCTCAAACGTTTACACTCCAATTTAGTACTGCTGATGGGGCATGTATAGCATACAACGGGAAATTAGCAAGGCACACCATGCGCGCGTTGACCACTTAATAAATTCTGCTCATGCTGTAGTTGGCTTTCCAAGGGGGCCAGAAGCGATACAGTATTAATGGCTTTAATCTCAGGGCTGATTGTAGACCACTTTATGCATTCAAAACGGCGTGTGCATGCGTCTACCAGTTACATGTGCCCATCAGTTGTGCTGAAACTTAACAGCTGGCTTGCTACTAACCTCTCTCCCCATTTTCTTCTCTTCATCTCATGCTAGTTAGGATGGTCCACTTAAGATTTGTCAGGAAACGTGAAAATGGTGCCTATGTATTGTATTTTATTTTGTTTCTTTGACTGAATATGTCAGCTTGCGGTTTGACCCACATATTGGCGTGTTTAGTGACTGTCACAGAAAGTGCATCTGTGTTTCACAAGTGCCACATTTTAAAGGTACAATGAGTTGGCCCTGGTTCTTCTGTAAATTTAAAAGAATAGAAATTTAATTGTGATCCTTGTAAAACAAAAAAAACAAAAAAATGGTTGTTTATAGGTGGTTGTACAGTCTAGATTTTGTCTCCAGTAAGTTTTGTAAGAGGTGTTCATATGTACATTGTCTGTCTCACCAGCTCACATTTTCAGATGCATAACCAACACTTATTATTTAACCCTTCAGGCCTTTCACAGTGCATTTTTATTATATAAGCTTTTAAATTTTCATTGCCGCCAAACATGCTGCGTTCATTTTCATTAAAATTAAATTTTTTATCGAAAGCTTATATATTTCAAACGTATAACTTTTTTTTTTTTAAATATAAAATAATGCAAATTTCACAAAGTTCACTCCATAGATACCTTTGGTCTTTTAATCCTTAAAGTTGTATCATACTCTCTTTATAAAGCCATCATGCAATAGTGTCAGTGAGTGGTTGCAGGCCTTCTTGACTCTTAATTGTGTATTCCTAGGGTAGTTCTCCAATTGGAATAGATGGCCTGTGCTCCCGATTCATTACAAGACAAAGTTGAAATGAATTAGTGTAAAAGTGCATATTCAGCCATAGCACCTTCTGGACAAGCCATACCCTAGCAACGTTTGTGCCAATAATTACTAAAATGCTCATGGAAGTCATGTTCTGTGCAATTTAGGCTTGCATTCAAAGCATTTGTCAGAATGTAGCGGTTATGTGACATTGGCTAAAGTCTGCTAGAGAACGACCCATCTTAAATTGCAAACATTTTGAAGGTTATTGAGGATTCTGAACGGTTATGGTGATGTTTTTTTGTGTGTGAAAGGAGTGTGAATCTGGTGGCAGACACTGTAATTTAGGAGGTGATTAGCCATTTCAGTATTCTGGGGATTTCTCAGCACATTCAGCCAATACAGTGTCCTGGAAGTGACCTGTCTGACTAGATGTTGCGACTTTGACCTGAAGTATAAAGTTCATCTGGGATGCAGAACCTGCTGGCTGTCCTTCCACCGAGCCACTCAATAGTTTCATCGAAGGCACAGTTTTTTGTATTAGTCTCTTTGCCTTGTCTAACAAGTGTGAATAGTTTGCTAGGTGAAAGGTTAACCTGGACAGGGGGCCGTTGGTAATGGGTTGCACATCCATGGCGTAAAGGATGTTTCCATGGCATTCAAACTTTTGAGTTATAAAAAAAAAAAAAAGAAATTGGCAACTTCAGTTGATATTCTTGGCAGATCTCAGGAAGGGAAGCAAGACCAATGACTTCGCTAGGTCCATATTAATGTGTAATGTGGTCTGTTTGTTTTGTTTTTCCCCTCAAGACTTATGTGAAACACTGTGACAAGCAGCTTTGCGGCGTAGGGAGGGGCTGCCTTAATTACTGACGAGGCCAGAGGTGGCATGTGCTAGTTACAATAGACACTACACCAGTAAATATATATGTAGGTTATCAATTTATCAATTTTGTTGCTTGGTGTGTGTCTTGAGTACTGAGTTATCACGAGAAATGCTAACTTATAGACTATTCTGGACTTCGGTTTCGGTCAGTCAAGGGTACCAGCTACAAGGTTTTAGTATTGTTTTGTCCAAGTGGCTTTTTTTGTTCCTCTCTGCTTTTTGTACCCTGCTGTGTCTTAGAACTGCGGCAGTGGGAACTCTTAACCGTGGTGTTAAACCACTGTTGCACAACTCACTGAACAAGCTATGCAATAGCATGAAGCTTTGATGAATTCCATTTATAGACAGAACTTTTACTCGATTGTGTGTTTTGTTTTTGTTGTTTTTTTAACCAGGTAATCAAGATGAGTTTAAATAACATTGAGATAATATGCCAAAATTCTGATGTACAGTGCCTCCTCTACAGTTTAGGTTTTATTTTAATATTTTGAAATTTTGCTTTAAATAGGCAAAATCAAAAGAAAATAAACAATGTAGAACATGCAAATAAGAGAATTCTGTGATATTATGCATCAAGGTGTCATCTGTGCTCGCTTTTTTTACTTTTATTATAGTATTAACAAAGTTGAATATCTGTACACATGCTTGGATTTAGTGTATTTCTCTAAAAAGAAGATATGTGGAAAATAAGTGTTTTTTGTTTTGTTTTTGTTTTTTATAATTACAATACTACATTAGGTTGAGGGCTGTAAAGTGGGTGGGGTTATTTCCTTACTCCCTGGATTACCAGGTATGCAAAGCTGGTTTTCAGTTAATTCTTTCTTTTCAAATCGGCTTTTGTTGTACAGTCCCCATCTGACCTTGACTTAATAAACATTTTTTTCAAATGAAGTGTGATTGTTGACCTTTTGAAAATGTTTAACATTAATACATACATCCACACATATTGTAATCAGGTGTAAGTCTGCATGTTTGGTGACGATGAAGTATTATTCTGTTTTATAATCCCACTTTCTGTTTGGTAAGGCTTTTCATTCTGTAGACCAAAGCACTGGCTTTTAACTATGGCTTTTAATTGTGTACCCAAGCTCTAACTGGGAGTATCGTTGTGATAATGGGGAGAGAACAAAATTAGCCTCATGGCTTCATAAAGTCTATTTATTAGGTGGAAGGGTCACATGGACATGAAGAACAACCAGACTTTTTAACATTATATATATTGTATTGTATTGTATACACCCAGTGATGACCACTATAAATAGTAATAAATTGTCTTTGTAAATCTTAACACCCCCACCCCCCAAAAAAATGGTAGTTTTGAAGGTTGCATCAGTTTACTGAAAACGCTGAAGTCTGCTGTGTGCAATGTATCTAATAAAACACTAGGTGGTGCTTACATGCAGAGGACAAAATAAATCAATCAATTATCATTTGTTATTGCGCATTACAAACCACATATGTCACAAAGTGTTTAACAGGTAGCATTTTCCAGAGGGAACTGAAAAATCATGCGGGGTGTTCTCACTTTTGCCAGCGGTTTAGACATTAATGGCTGTGTGTTGTGTTATTTGGAGGGGAGAGCAAATTTACACTGTTATACAAGCTGTACACTCACTACTTAACATTGTAGCAGAGTGTCATTTCTTCAGTGTTGTCACATGAAAAGATGTAATCAAATATTTACAAAAATGTGAGGGGTGTACTCACTTTTGTGAGATATTGTATATGGATATTCAGTATCCCTAACTTATGGAATGGTTAAGAACTTTTGATTGAGCACAGTACTGTGACGCTGTTGGTACACATGTGTCCAAATGTATTGAGTGATGAGCAAGTAATAGATGAGGCAGTGAAAAAGATTCAGTGAACAAGAGTTATGAAATTAATAAACCTTTAGGAATAAAGGGGGAACATATTTTGAAATTTGTAATGATTTCAGGGCTGGCCTCATTTTATAAATTAATTAAATGTTTTTATTCTATGAAAAATACACATTTACAATATTAAATGTCTTTTTGGAATGCATACAACAAATCGGTATATGGACATTTACCCGTTCACAATGAAAATTCAGGTTGTGCATTGAAGTTATATGGTAACCGTTAGCCTGTGGGTGTGTGTAAATATATATACACCTACACACACACACACACACAAATGTTGTCTACAGGTCGCTGTCTACCATCTAACTTCAGTGCACAACCTAAATTTAATAAGCACTGTCCAAAAAGTGATGTGCAGGATTTCGTCAGAACTTTTGACAGGAGTGGATCCAGTGACCAAAAGATTTATATGCAGTTGATGCCACATAACTCATCCATCCGTTCTGTCAGGTAACATTTATATGGAGCTGTTGTATTTCCTAGCATCTTACAAATGGTCTAAGATCAATTCCACGACGGTGGGATGTTGTTCATCTTTAGATACTATGTATTTACAGGTAGGTTTGTGATCATTTACTGTTTTAGGCAGGTTTGAGTGTGATGCAATATCATCAGACAGAATTTTACAGCATTGCCTGGTAATCGAAATTTCAAAATAACCGTCACTTAAGACACAGTTAATGTTTATATTAACTGCCAACAGCAAACTTTTCAACTTGAAACCTGTTACTGGCCAGATTCAGGTTGGTCCAACAGCTCTACTATTTTCAAAACAAAAGTTATTCATTATTTTTTTACAAGAAATCAAGCTTTGTGAAAATCAGATCTCAAAACAGATCTCCATATCTTAAGCTTTTTCAGGGCTCGTTGTACAACCAAAGTCTTTCTTAAAATGAAATATGTGTTTTTTAACTCTGATCTGCCTATGAGTTTGGTAAGAACAAAAAATTACCCTTGTTAAGTTGGTATTAAGTGGGTTTGATGCATAGGTGACACAGAGTATTTAACATGTCAGGCTCTTTGCAGAGAGCTTTGCTACAACCATGGCTTTGGACTTGCTTTAAGCCTTTAAGTTTGTGCGCATGTCTTGTGCGAGCTGTGTCCTTAGACTGTACTTTGCACCAGACGGGATTGGGTAGGACTGGTGTCCATGGCCAGGTCCACCTCCATGAATTCCACAGGGATGTCCTCCCTGCCCTGGGATGAGTCAGTCTCACTGGGAGCTACGGCGTCCTCCTGCCGCTGTGAGGATTTCCTTCTTTCACGACACAGGCCTCTCTTTGCTGGAAGGACAAACCCTAAGAAAAGGGCTCCCAGACCCATACCCACAGCACAGGAGTAGAACGCTGACCCGTAATTATGACTCTTGTCCACCAAGAAACCTACAAAAAGACAGACAAAATACGGACTGTAACAGAGATCTTTCTGTTGTAAAAGTATTGTTTTATCTCATTGTTGCTAAAAAGTTTCATGAATGGATAACCTCAGTACTTACATTGTTGATTCACCATTTGTTAATAAGGCGTTCTTACATCTGCTAACATTAAGGCAGAGACAGAGATGTGACCTCACCTCCCAGTGGAGGCCCGGCCAGCCCAGCGAAGCTCTGGATGAAAACGTAGATGCCAACAGCTGAGGGCATCCTGTCGATGCCAACCACGTCATCCTCTGCCAGCATGGGGATGTGAGTGGAGGCCACAGTGCCCAACAGGAAGCCGTACATCACACAGCAGACGCTCAGCCCCCAGAAATCCATAGCAAAGTAAAAGGCCACCAGCACCAGGCACAGCAGTGTCACACATATCAGCAGGATGTAGATCTTGCGAATGGGCCTCCTGTTGAGGACCCAGCCAATGGATAGGCGGCCGAATATCTCAGCCACAGCCATGGTGGAGAGCATATAGGCGGCCCTGTCCCGGTCAACGCCTCTGCTCACGCTTAACTCGATCACATACAGCTGGGGAGCAAAGAATCCTAGCGTGGCAAAGAGGCCGAACAGGGCATAGCAGATGAAACTGCTGTCCCTCAGCAGTGAGAAGTTCAGGATGCTGGGCCGGGTTGGCAAAGGTGGCTGGTTCACAGTCTCCTGTAGAGGAGTCTCCTCCTCCACAGTGGAGCAATTTTGGCCGCCCCCCTGCTCGCCAGCCAGGTTAATCCATGAGGTAGATAAGGACTGGACACCTGAGTCCTCAGAGCTAATGGATGTGCGTGTATGCTCATTCTCCTCAGCGTACTTGGTCTCCAGCTGTGTGGGTGAGGGCCCCGAGTCCTCCGTAGATTTGAGCCTGATGACAATAGGTCGCAGCAGAGCTCCCCAGAAAACTATGCTGGCCTGGAGGACTCCGACCACAATGAGACAATATCGCCAACCTATGCGGTCCTTCAGAGCGGTGAATGCTACAGAGAAACAGAGCAGGAAGATGAAAACGGACTCTTTTTCCAAGAGGATGCTTTTTCATAATGCTCCACTTTTCAATTACTATTTTATAGATTTTTCTAAAAAATCTTTTTTTATCACTTATGTAATAATTGTTAATGCTGCGCACAAGCTCTGGCAAGTAATAGCTCAGAATTTAGCTTTAGCACACTTAAGCTCTTTATTCATGAAAAAACCCTAGACAAAGACTAAATATATATTAGCAAAAATTGCAAAATTGCATGTATGTGTCTGTGTGTGTGTTTCCGGTACTGTATCCTACCTGGAGCAAAGGCAAACATAGCAAAGGATTCTCCGGTGGAGGCAACAGCGGTGACAAGCGAGCGGTGCCTGCAGAAGTACTGCGAGAGGATGGTGACAGTGGGCAGGAAGGTGAGGCAGTATCCCAGGCCTGTGAACAGATAGGAGAGAGCAAGATGACAGCCACTGGGCCGCTACACTGGGGTTCAGGCAGCTCTCCGCAACACCTCCTCAGGACACTGGGCCACACACCCCTAAAAGAAGACTGCATTTAAAAAGACAAAAAAAGAGACAAAGGGGTAAATCCTAGAGTTAGAGAGGGCATTCATTTCAGCGGGAAAGAAATACTGAATACTTGGAAAATCTAACAGTGCTTAATTAGCATCTGTGAGAGACAATGTCAGAGATTTTTTTTGTCCTTCTGCCAGTCAGTGCAGAACCAGGTGTGGTAGAGTATGGTTTTCAGGGTAGCTACTGTGATATCAATCAATCAATCAATTTTATTTTTATACAGCGCTTTTCACATGCCATGTCACAAAGATGCTTTACATACAGAAAAATACAGTATGTTTTTTAGATATATCACCCGACTGTTAGATATCTCCGTCCCCCCAAACGAGAATGATATCTGTAAAAAATATGTATTTCTAAAATGGCTAAGCAACCCAAGGCACTGCTAAGATTCAGAAGGATGATTCGAACGTAATTTTCTAGAATTCCTGCTGAGATTCTACTGCCAGATCAGTTTTCTTATGTTTACTCTCTGGGTCTCACTGCTGCAACAATCAAATACCTTACAAATAACAACAGATTGAATTAAGTTGTAGAAAAGCCCCTCTCAACGATAATGCAAGCCAGCAGGCGCCCAGGAAGCAGGTAGAAGATGCTCATTAGTGACGAGCCGAGAGCAGCCCAGCTACAGACCAAGTGGCTCTCTGCCAATTTTACTACCGCTGTGCTCTCTCGTCACAACAGGCTAATGACGAAGCAGGAGTCATAATAAAAGCTAAATCTTTGCAACTTTAAGTTTAGCCTGAAAAATCAATTTTGTATATTATAAAGTGTTCAGATATAACCCTTTTATTTAATTATATCTGTGCAACCAACGTGGCCAGCATGTATGGGTTGCAGGGAGACTCTGAAGGTACCTGAGATGACTCCCACGGTGACGTACATCTCGTCGATGGAGCGGGCAAAGGCAGTAGTAATGGTGCCCAGGCTAACCAGGAGTCCTCCCAGCATAACAACAGGCCGAAAGCCAAAGCGATTACTCATCAGGGAGGAGAGGGGAGCTGGGGAAGAGGAACAGAGCGTTTTACTTTCAGGTTTAGCGGTTAAGCAGTTACGCTGATTCATTTGTGATGTATGCAGGGAATGATGAGCTACCTATTACCTATAAGTGTGGAAGTGAAAGTCGCCATACACGACTACAAAACTATTTCTTTTCAGCTGCTTTACTTATTACGGTTATGTATCTAAACTGACCTGTGCTGGACAGGAAAGAACCTAATCGCATTGATCGAGTAGTTTACTTAAGAAATATTCAGCTTCTGAAGAAGTAAACAGAGAGGAAAACACAACCCTGGCTAGATTCAACAGAAGAGAAGCATGAATAAACATTGTAACAGGCCAAGAGTGCTAAGCACGGAGGCAAGATTTAACATTTTCATGAGCCCAGTCCATCCACCATAACCAATGTTCCTGCCGATATACCTTTTCAGAGGCATCTTTCAGTAGAATATTTCATTTGTAAACACATCGACATAAAATTGTGAAGCAAATCAAAGCTAGAAATTTAGAAACTATCATGGCTCTGTGGGTAAAGTCACTTGCCCCTATGACCTTGATTTCAAAGATCACAAACCCTCATCACGCCGATTGCGACCGGGTGAGAGCACTTTTTTTAAAGTGCTGGTGGGGTATGTGAAATCTCAACCCGACGCTGATCTAGACTCTACTATCAGTTTCCTGAGTGCCTGCAGACTGGTGACTTTCAGTGCTGCTGAAATGATGTCCTTCTGCTCCAATCGGTGCTGAACATACATTCAGCACTGATATACATTTTATTTTATTATAAATGTTGACAGAAGTATAATAAGATTTTGTCTGTGTTCTCCGTGGAATAACTTCCTTTTATTTCTTTCCAAGTAAAAGAGAATTAATCAGCCTCTAAAAACAAACATGTCACGACAATTTCTCATGTCGAAGGAAAAGTTTGTAATTCCCAGCTAGTGAGATAACGGCCCGGCAGGACGTTTATCTTGCGCGACCAACAGTTCACACGTCATCTGAAATCCTTTCTTTCAGTTCAGAGGGAGAATGGGTTTGTGGCAGTCTTTCTACCAAAGAACTGCTGACCTTAATAGTTTTGCATTGTCCCCTTAGGTATCTAAAAAACTATTAAGGTCAGAAGGCAGCCTTTTGTTTACTTGCACAGGCTACATCCTATGGTTAAAGGCTGGTTTAATAAGTGTCACTAGGGAAAAGATTGCCTTATTTTTTTAAGAAAACTTTTATAATGCAAGGATATGCCCCTTTTAAAATGAGTTGCTTAGATGCTGAATAATAGTTTAATTCAATAGTTAAGCAGCCACACTGAGGTCTGATGGTAATCAGGCTTCTGTCTGGTGCTAGGTGCCTAACCTGTGAAGGTCATAATAAAAACACAGATGGAGATGATCCATGACACACGGCTGTTGCTCTCGCCGAAGTGGCTCATGAGGTCCTGCAGGAAGATCCCGAAGCTCTTTATGACGCCGTAGGTGAAGACTTCGACGAAGAAGAAGGCCACCGCCACCGCCCAGCCCCAGCCCCCGTCAGGCACCTGGGGGTACACGTTGGGCCCCATGCACCCAGTCGCTTTTGTCACCCACGCTGTCATGGCTGGCTTAAGTACAGCTGTGGGGACTGACGAGAGAGAATGAAAAATATGAATGACTGTTAGACAGAACAACCATATGCCTAATTACAAGCTAGACACGTATCTCTGGCCATAGCAGTTTTTCTTAATAAAATACCCTCAATGTGATTTATAGTAAAGACCATGTCTTTCATTTGGAAAAGTACAGCCAAAATTAGGGTAACACAATGTGATTGTTTGTGCTGTTTGAATTCTATTACTTTTTTTTCCCAGCAAAGTCATGAATGGGAGAATTGTTTTTCATTTTTGTATCCTGTGGTAAGCCAAGGCTTACTTGGGATCTCTTTGGTTTTTCCAAGAGCCCCTTTAGCCATCCAGGGTCTTTTTTTGTAGTTTATTTTTTTTCTGTAAATGAAGCAGTTTAACTACTTATTACCCAATAACCTGTCACGGGGAAAAAAATCTGTTTGTTGACAGCGTTGGTACTGCATGTCTTACCCACAATCTGTAATTTATTAAATGTAAACCCACCCCGACCCTCCAGACAGTCCAGACTGCAGGTGGTCACTGGCATCCTTGGTTTTCATTGAAAATTACAATATGTAAGAATGACATTGTATTAGTCCTAGTATAAAAGGAGAAGCATCTAATTGAACTCATACTGGTTCAACTGTGCATTACATCCCAGGGGACACCTAGAGAACTGCAGCCAATGCTCTCTGGGAACAGTCCAGACACATGTGAGACCACACTCACCAGCAGAGGGCAGCAGTTCAAGTCCAGGGAGGGGCAGTTCTGTATCTTCAGAATGGTACTTAACTTGAATTTCCTCTATAAATATCCAGCCGTATACACATTAAATAATAAAGTGGATAGTAGGGCCTACTAAGCAATCCAATAATAATAATAATAATAATAATTATTATTATTATTATTATTACTATTATAATAACCCCAAAGTGACTGACTAACATTCCATCAAAGTCACGGAACCAATTATTAATCTGTTGTCAGATTAAGAATCTCTAAGTACTGACTTTCCTCCATGCATCAGAAAGCTTTCAAACATAATAGTGCGTAATTATGTATTTTCTGTAAATTTCCTTGCAATTGTATCCAATTCACAGGTGTTCTTCATGACTGGCACACACTAAAACTCTGTAAATGGACATGGCCAGCCTTGACCTGCTACTGAACATAGACCTCTTATGGTGAAGAATGACTTGGACTTGGTGACAAAGCATGCTTGTTTGACACCAAAAGTTCTGGGTAAATGTACTGGCAGAGCAATAGCGCAGTGTCTGTTTTTTTCTCCTTCGTGAGTATTTGGGAGTTAATGTTGGCACCAGACTTTTTATCAGTAACAGCTATACACCAACCCTTGAATTTAAACTGATATCAGCAATGACTACCCAGGCATACTACAGTAAAAGAACACTTTGTGCTAGGACAACATTCCAGTACTCTAGTGCCAAGAAAGGCAGCTGGATATTTTCTCATTGTGTCTCTTTAAGGCTTGTCAGAGTCTGCTCAGATAATTAATCCAGCAGTATTCAGCACTTGCCATGTATAGACAGAGTATAGCCAGGGAAACACTTTCTACCTTTTACTGCTTTTGAGGAGCACTAAAATATTTTCTGTGTCTGCTCTATCAACTCTCAAAATCTCTCCTTGAACCAGTGTTTGGGGTCACCATCAAAGCTCCTTCATTGTGACCGTATTCCATCAGTAAAACACTTCACTGAGCTGAATTATTTACATACACATAGCACACATTTCAGTCAGTCAAGTTCAATAGTTACATTTTTACACTCAGTCCTCTATTTAACTCTGGTTTACTTATCCCTTTCCTGAGTTAATTTGATTCCACATCCTTGCTTTAGCTGTGACTCAGTAACTGTAGACTGTTTCCTGACTAATCTTTTTGTGCCATGAGAAATGACATGGGCTTTCCTTGTCTGATCAGTATATAGCTTTCAGGCTGAACCTTTGTAAACATCTGTGCAGTGTATTCAGCAGTTCCATTTACATTTCAGCTTTTATCAATTTAACAAGGTTAAATGAAGAACCTCCTGTTCCTGCTTTGATTATACATGGTTCACTACTGCGGTTAAAGCCAGAGCTGTATTGACCAAGATTTCATGTTATGATGTAAGTGGATTTAGTTTATTATTATTATTATTATTATTACTACTACTACCACAACACTATTACTTAACTATTGCTTAGTTACAACCGAACATTCTTTCACTTTCAGCAGTAGCCTCATTCCAGCTAAACCATGCAATACATGTCCAATCTATTGTACTTAGTCTGGCTATTACGACCCATGGACTTTCGATTCCATGAATCACAGAAGAATAATATTTGTTGTTCTGGATTATTCTTTTATTTAAAAACATAATTTAATCTATAATCTACACAATAATCACAATAATTATTCACAACAATCTACAAATGTTTGCAATCCAAAGTATACTTTTGAGTATCGCCTGTGTGATAGAAAATTTATTATTTTTATGGAATACACACACACAACCCTATAGAAATGTCTAATATTTAAATATAATAACTACATATATACATATATAACAACTTTATTAATGAAAAAGAAAAGTAATTAAAAAAAACATTTTATAATAAACTGTACCACAACTACCTAATATTCTAGTTGTTTCAAGTCGCAATGCAGCACCGGACAACATCATCAGCAACACTATTTTAAAAAACCTCGCAAAACTCATTATTCTGTTCTATCTAACTCATTCTCATTCATTCTAACGCAATGTACCGAACGTTATAAAACACAATTCGCTAAATTGATTAATTGTGTTAATAGCCATCGATTGTTCTTACAATATTTTTATTAAATACCCACGAATGTGTTTAATTTTATATTATAGCAAAGGGGTGTCACTGTGTGTTTGAAATATTCTCTATATTATCTGACTGAATCGGTTGCCAGCATCATGTTTAGTTGACAAAAAACTAACTATAACTGGAGTCGTCTCAACAACAATCTGCCTGCATCTGATTGACATAGACTACTTGAAACTCTATTTACCAATTCGAGGAAGCCGATCAATCGGAAATTGGAATAACAAGTAAGTGCACTCTATTCAGAAACCTATACTACTGACTACAACATTTAATCTCCCTGTAGCACAACGGTAAATAAATCATTTCGTTTCCGATAACATTGATGATTTTAATAGAGGAAACGTAGGGCAACTCAAACCTTCAAGCCCATTATATCCATCCATCCATCCATCCATTTATTTATTTATTTGTTTATTGTAATTACCCTTGGATTAACACACCCTGCTCTTCGCCGTCGCCTTGGTTTTTGTAGTATGGGTGCTGTGTCTATCCTAGTCTTATAGTTTTTGCACCGGATCAAGCCGGTATCGAATCGCGGGCGCGCTTATGCAGTTGCATGTTGTCGGGCGTGCGCAGCAACGTTCTCGTTATTGTCAATTACAGTTATTCTGTTTTTTTAAATGCTGCAGAAAACAGTAGGTATATGCCCAGTTGAATGTCATTAACACTATTTATTAAAATAATTTACAATATAAGTACAACGGTTCACAAGTTAGACCATATATCCATATACCATATATCGCCCATTATAGTTTTGCCCATCCAACTACTGACTCCTAAACGACTGCCTCAATCATTCTACAAAGATCGTACTCAGCTAGTATAGCGGATACTCTGTAATCTGTACTCTGTAATGTGAAAACAAAATACCAGAATACTAAATATTAAAATGTTAACAATGGAATTATGTTTTAAGTGTAACATTATATATGCATAATACAGACGCTTGCAGGATTTGTGAACGCGCACGTATTTCAAAATAGGGGGGGTGAATGCAGGAAACGCGAAGCATTAGGCCGGGTAAAACAGGTTTGTTCCAGTTTGGTGTCACTTAGCAAATATCGCAAAATTTCTTTTTAAATCCTTCCACATGTTTATTTAGATATTAATTTGACTGACGAGGTGTTGAAAGTTAAATTGGCCGTTACATTGTTGTCTGGGGAAGTGCTCTGTAAAGTGACTCAATTGACTTAACACGTCGTGCAGCATAGAAAGGGCTGTTTTACGTAGTTCCATGCCTTCTGCTTGAAGCAAGTAATGATGTAATGGCAAGCGGTATTAAGTAATACTGGTATTTGTCACAAATATGAAGTCTCGATCGTTTTGGGGAAATAGATGAGAAAATAGTAATTCTTGCAACGATATAGTTCCTCATAATACTCGAGTTAATCTTCGGGGTCTGCATGTCGGATGGACAGTGTTGAGTGTTGTTGGCAGATTTTAAAAATTTAGACAATACTAAACGATTTTTTCTCAACGAATATTCTCAATCTATTGCAGTATTGTGAAAGTGTTTCTTATGCTGCTGCACAATTTATCTGTTCGTAAAATGTAATTCCGCAGTGTATGTCGCATGATTAATTCACTGCGTTGTCTTCGTAGACCTATTTTTAGAACGCGGTCCAAATTCACTTTTAAGACTTTTAAGATTTACATTGTTTTACTTTCACATTGTTTCCTGTAAAATGCACTGCGATATGGCCCCCTCCTCGAGTTTGACCCCAGCGTTAAAAAAATAACTTTTTTGATTTTCAGTTTGTTTTCTAAAATTACAGAAATACGATAGGCTATTTAGATAGTTTTTTTCAGTAATTTATTTTTATTTAACTGAATAAATGTTTTAAAAGGACATCGTACAAGGCTCCATGACTATGTGCTGGACCTAGATGGAAAGATAATTGAACAGAGTGCATTGGTTAAATATCTTGGAGTTACAATTGATCCAGATCTTTCTTTTGACCATCATGCAAAATATATTGCTAGAATAGTATTCTACCACCTGAGAAACACTACTAAGATTAGAAATCGTATCTAACAGATATTATAGTCCCATATGTCCCATCTAGATTACTTTGCTGGGAAGGCTGGGAATCTATATTCACCAAGAAGAACCAAATCAAATTCTGGAGGAAGAGCATTTGCATATAAAACTTGACAACTATGGAATGTCCTCACAAAATTTGTGTGTGAATCGGATACAGTCTCGATATTTTAATAAAAATTAAAAACGTATCTATTCAAACTTGCATATAGTCGATGGGGGACTGTGACAGTGAAGGGGCAGTGTCTATTAGAACTTTTTGGTGATAAGAACCATTCCTGTTGTCGCACCATCACTGGTGGTTCCTCCCTAGTGGGTTCTGCCCTGGTGGGGCGGGATGGGTTCGGACTACCTTCATGGCCATGTGTTGTTTCTGGCACTCACAATTTTGAATGCTGCCATAGATGTATGTAGCTGTAACCACTCACAAAGTTTCACTTAAAATTTTCAAATTACTTAACTTGAGATCATCCTGCTTCCATACATAAGCATTAACAATGTGCTATCTCTCTCTTTCAAGCAATCGCGTGAGGCATCCTGCAGGACTGCATAACTTTCACCACAACAACCAATGGACTTCCAGCTATCTGGGCCCCCACCTCTCTCTGCCGGATATTACAATGTTTTGTAATACATTGCCTGAGGGCATCACACACTATAGAAATTATATATTTTTAATTCAGCTCCTAGTGCCGGGCAGGATGGGCTCCCCCATTAAGCCGGGTTCCTCTCAAGATTTCTTCCTGCTAGCCTAGGGAGTTTTTCCTTGCCATTGTATCCACTGGCATGCTTTTGGGGGGTCAGGCCTTGGACATATTGTATTTTTCTGTATGTAAAGCGTCTTTGTGACATGGAAACATGTGAAAAGCGCTTTATAAAAATTAATTGATTGATTTAAATTTAAATGTATTTTATTCAGATACCAGTATATCTATCAATCGGGTTGGCAGTTCTCAAGCCAAACCATTAAGATCATCGAACCGGCTGTTCAGCTAGGCAGGACAGATTATAACACCCAGTATTGTACAGACACAATTACAAATGGCATGTATGTAGCCTACCATTTAGAAGTTTTTCTTTTAAGTGTCTATAACATTGAGTAATTTTTTTCTATTTGGAATACATTTTTTTGCTGTTATAATTATTTAAATCGTATTATCTATTAGTTATAAAAGCTATAAAAACTGTTCACTAATTGACAACTGTGGTTGGAAGTTGGAGGGAGGTATTAGTTAAGTCTGAATAAATGTGCTACTGGAAATGAAAGTTTGGTGGAAGTAGAAGGTTGAAAAGTTTTTCTTAGATTCAACACATGACATTACGCAGGACTAATCTTACTCAGTGCTTAACCTTATTTTGTTCTATTTTTATTTGAATACTACACTGTGAATCAGGAATAACATTAAATAACATTTAAAGTATTAGAATGGTGGCAGATTTGTCATAGTGTTCATAGTGAACAAATTCTTAACTCTTTGATGCAAAAGCTATGCAAACTAAAATGACCCGTATTCAACACATTTAACACTTGAAATATGTTTATTTGTCACTTTGTCACTGATATTGAACTGTAGTGTATCTGTAGTGCAACTGTAATGAATTGTGATGAATGTGACCGAATAAAAGAAAATAAAACCACATGGGGACAGCACCATCTCAAATTGCCATCTCAGTGCTTATATGCCTCACAAATGGCAACTGCACATTTGTGCTCCTAGCACACAAGCCTGGTGCACTGGGAACACCAGCTGCTGACTTTTCTGTCTTTGGCAGCTGGGCAGATCCTGCACCTTTTCGCTTGGCCCTTCTGTCTGATGTCCTCCTGTGGCTGGGTGGGGGCTGCGTTTTGTTTTTTTAACCCAAATCTTGATATGGTTTTGAAGGTGGGGTGTGCCCTCCAAGTGCCTCTTCATATGTGGCATGACAAGCTCTTTGCCTATCTCCTTGATGAATAGCCATCTTGCATTGGTCACACCACCCATGCAAGCAGGGTGTTGTGCAGTGAAGTTGGTGTAGGCATTGAGGGTGGCAACATCCAGCACATTCTGCCATAGCACCATGGGCCACCTCCGTGTTCTCCGCTTACATGAGTAGGTGCGAACCATCTGATCCATTGTGTCCACTTCTCCTTTGGTTTTGTTATAGTACTGGATCACTTCTGGTTTCTTCTTAACACTGTTGTCATCCACTGCTTTGTCATCATGCATGGTGCTCAGGAGGACAACAGCCTTTCCTTTCTCCGGCACATAGCTTATCATGGTCATGTTGCCATTGAATCCAAATTCTGAGCTATGCTTCTCCCTCAATTTGGATGGCTTCATGACAGGTGATATGTTCCTAAGAGGTTCTCTGTAGTTTAGTCCAGGGAAGTGGAAATTAGTTGGAAGGGTTCAAAAATGTTTTAATATTGTCTGCCACCGTTGCCCAGCCGTGCACAGTCCCCTCCCTGGCCCCGTGCATCCTAGCGATAGAAAGCTCCAGATGGATGACATCAAGAAATTCCGTAAAACCCGGTACTTTCTGATCGCTTTCTTATTACGTTTGTAATTCAGTTGACAAATTCCAAGGTCCCTGAGCAGAAACAGTTTATGAGTCGTTCAATTAACTTATGATGCTAAAGTTTATCAAAGAGCTGCCAAATGTTTTACCTGAGGAAAGAATATTCAATAGTATTACCTCAGTGGATGAAATGCTAGATATCTATAACAAGGCATTAAGTGGAACTCTGGATCTGTAGCTCCTCTGAGAATGAAAACAATAAAGCATAATAAATTCTCCTCGTGGTACACTGATTATACCCGGAAACTCAAGCAGGAATGTCGTAAGCTGGAGCGCAAGTGGCGCACATCCAAACTACAGGTTTTCCGTATTGCGTGGAAAGACAGTGTTCATAATTATAAATGTGCATTGGTAGCTGCTCACTCTGTATACTTCTCCAAACTAATTGAGGAGAACAAAAACGACCCAAGATTTATTTTTGATACAGTAGCCAAATTAACCAAACTCAAAGGATAGATAACCTGAGTCTGTATCATAGCAGCAAGGACTTCATGCAATTCTTCTGTGAGAAGAAATTAGAATTGAGATAAGGGCGATCTCATATGCAGAAGTTTGCTCTGAACCTCCCGTGGAAAGTAATTCCAGAACTTGTTTTGATAACTTTTCTCCTGTTGAGCTTAGTGAAATTGTACAACTTATCTCTTTATCAAAATTGTCAACTTGTTTCCTTGACCCAATACCAATGAAGTTGGTGAAAGATCACCAGATCATCAGTAACATCGAAACCAATGTTGAACATTGTTAACGCGTCTTTAGTATCAGGATGTGTCCCTGAGTCTCTTATGTAGCAGTAATTAAACCAACTTTAAAGAAACCAAATTTAGATCCATATGTTCTTAAGTACTTTAGGCCGTTATCTAATTTGCCATTTTTGTCTAAAATATTGGAGAAAGTAGTAGCCCAGCAGTTATTGGAATTTCTAAACTCTAATAA
>JAOVYW010000074.1:2646317-2695899 GCA_025775045.1 Hiodon tergisus | reverse complement strand
ACTTGTTATGGTCAGTGATGGGGGGCCTCAAAAAATAATCATCAACCAAACGGTGAAGCTGGTCTTGGAACGGTTAAAACACAACATGCTTAAACCCCGAGATGTTCTGTGTGTGTGGAGTGCACATGTGTGTTTGCATTTGGTCCTTGCCAGGGTCCAGAGCATGGGGGACACTCGGGGGGCTCTCAAGACAAGCAGGCGATCCAGGGTCTCAGGATAGTTGGCCTCCACTGCCTCAATGATCCGCAGCAGGGCCCTGACGCCTGGCCGCCACAGGTGCCGCATGCTGAGGCCCTCTAGGTCCACCAGGCAGGTCCAGCAGCTGTGTGGGATGAGACATGACCTGTCACATATCAGTAAATACTGTGCCTCAGACGCCAACGCAGTCAAAGGGCATCCCACTTCTCATACGCAGTCAAGTCACCTGACCACCAGGAGTCGAAAGCCAGGGGCCAAGATTTCGTAAAAGTCCTGCCATTGTGATGCGCTTGTGTGATTTTGTCATCACGCGCTCACATGATGAAAAAAAAATATTTAAAAAATCAATAAAATTGTGTGATTTGCATCAGATATAATCACGACTTGAAGTGGCAATAAAACATGTTGTTGTGGGCCTTTAAAAAAAAAAATGCTTTCGATGCAAACTTTAAAGCGGAGGTTTTGGGTTTTGTTATCTAACCCACATCTTTGCTGAACAAAGTCACTTTTCTCACTTAGTCCAGTTGCCGAGCCATCTTTTCATTTTACAGTGCCGAGCAGACATCGTCTGGATTCACAATGCATCGTTCGTATGTGTAGAGGAGCCATTCTCTGGATTTGAAAATGCAACGCTTGTGTGTGTAGATAGCAGATCCTCTGGATTTACAATGCATTGCTCGTATGTAGAGAAGACATTCTCTGGATTTGACAATGCTTTGCTCGTGTGTAGAGAAGACATTCTCTGGATTTACAGGAAGCCTTGCGTTTTCAAGGTGCTTTTGATTTTCAAGAGATTTTCAAATGACATGAAACTGAACTCAGAAGTGGTTTTTGTTCTCCAGACAAACAGTGGCCTTTAGATCTATTTATACCCTTGATAAGCTTTCTTTTCTTATAAATGTTATTATTTTTCAGACAGATAATATTTTTGTGCATCTACTTACATAGTTTAGTAATTTTGAGCAAAAAAAAGAAATTGATCTTTGATCACTCAGACACACATTCAGTATAGAGCTTCAAAAAAACCTGTGTTATCACTCTCAGCTATGGCCTTTCATGCCGGCATGCTATTGAAAAGGGGAATCTAATCAGCGAAAAAAGTTAAACAAATCCTGAACAGGATCAAAAGAATTGCAAATTTCAGTCACGGCAGTAAAATAGACTCTTTCTAAGTTTAAAGTGAATTTAAATAAATAATAGATTTTTTTCCCTTTTCCCCATCCTTTGTTCTTTGGAGCAAAAGAAAATTAAATGTTTAGCACCTTATTGGCCGGCTGAAGACTTTGGTATTCTCTTCACAGCGTCTGAGGCCCTCTTCATTGATTGACAGCACCTGGGTGGGGGAGAAAAGGGAATTGAATCAAGGTGAGAGGAATTTAGCCACCTGCCAGTCAAGGTGTATGTGGGTTTTTACACCAGTATGTGCACCTGCGTGTTTATGTACACTTGCACGCGAGTGTGTCAACACCTGTGTATGACTGTTAACAACCGAGTAAGTGTACTGTGTAGGTTAACAGCTGTGTGTGGTTGTGTGTGTGAACACCTTTGTGTGTGTGGGTGACTGTGTATAAAACTGTGTATGAATGTGCATGTGTATGTAAACACTCGTGTGTGTTTTAATACCTATGCGTGATTTTCAGCATGTGTGAGTGCATCACTCACATGTCTCAGCAGGGACTCCTCCCCCACGGCACGCACCAGCCCTTTAGTGTCCATCTGCCCCAGCCGCAGGATATAGAGGGGACGCCCTTCTACAGAGACCCACACCATGGCAAGAGACTTGAGGTTAAAGGCCAGCATAATGACCTGTTCTCATAGCTGTTTAGAGACGTGCTACATGGACATTCATTAATCGTTTCACCCTTAGATATATCAATAATCTGAGCAACTTCACAAATGTTTATTAGTTTTCTTTGAAAAACTAACCCCCCTCCATGTTATATCCACCCCTCACAGACAAAGGAGACCTTTGTCATGGTGATGCCAGCCTCCTGCGTAGTAGTCTTTCAGGATGTGCGGGGGCTTCCACGTCTCCAGCAGGTAGTCCACCTGGTGTTGCTTCCTCCAAGTGAGTGAGTGGCACAGCATCTCGCGGGCTTTGTCCACACTGAAGTCCCGTGCCCTTAGGAATCGCAGGATGTGCTCATCCTTGGGGATCTGGGCAGAGGGAAGGGAGCAGTGGCCGGAGTGAGCCTGGGTACACAGAAAACCCTGGCTCAGAAGCAGCCTTCGTGCAAACCCTGTGCACCTCTCACCTTGTCCTTGTGGGTCTCCTGCAGCCACAGACGAAGCTGAATCAGACAGCTCTCCTGCAGAGGCGTTAGGTCACCTAAATAGCGCTTTATGTAGTCTGCATCCAGTTTATCTACAACACAAGCACATACAAGCACATATTTAACAAATTAACAAATTCAAGATTTTTGCCAGAGCTTGTTTACTGATCCACTGACCATCAGGGGTTCCAGTCAGGGTTTCGGTCAAGCTGCCCTGGGTGCCGGCCGCTGGAACCGTGATGGCAGCGCTGACCGACAGCTGGGGTCGGGCGGGGGACTCTGAGGGGGTCCAGCGAGGGATGTGGGTCACGCCCTCCTCTGCCAGCTCATTCAGATAATACTCGACTATTTCTTTGCCCTGGAGGCAGGATCAGTGGAAGGCAGTAAAAGTAGGCAGGCAGTTGACCTCTTGGAATTTAACAGACAGGTCCGCGCAAAATCAAGGGAGCAGAAGAAATCAGCTGACCACACAGTATCTACTGAACTTTGGATGGCCACAGTAACGTTGGCCACCTCTGGAGCTCCATAGTCACATGTCACAAAAGTCACAAGCACTGAACCTGCATTATTTTCCAACAAACTTGCATGGCTGAAAACTCCAAAGAGAACACCACATCAAACTCCACCGTGGTAAGGGGTGGATGAGTGGGTAGATGGGGTGATGAGTCATACAGCTCAGCCACAGACTTTGGGCCAGGTTTCAAACCCACGCACACCTTTTTAATATTACTGCCGTACTGCCTCATGATGATCTTCTCCACCGTGCTCTCGAACCCAAAGAAGGACCTGATGTCCAGGCTGGCAGACTGCTCAAAACATGTCCAGCTCTCATTCTCTGGGTGAACCTACGTTCAAGCCAAGATAAGAAGAAGAAAAAAATGTGTAAATACATTTTAATCAGCAAGAAAACTTCTTACGGAGACAGGTTGTTCCCTATCACAACGCGGAGGAGTGTGGGACTAAAACACTTCTGAATCACTGTGTATGACTAAAGCGAGCTGCCCCACAACCCCAGCCATGGGGAAACTGATTAGACCTGGTGCTGACAAGTTGAAAGGGGGTATACGGGGGTATCATTTTTAAAAAGCTTAAAATTGCCAGCACATGCTGCGGTGTGCAGAAGTAGCCGACCGAATGAGTGCTGGTAAAATCGTCTTATGAAGTACAAAACTTTTGAGATTAACGCTTTTAAATTCATACATGTCTTAAGTATAGACCGGAATTGCAAGTCTCTGAGCTACGTTCAGAAACAGCAGGTGGTCTTTTGTAAGACATTGTGTGAAGACCAGGCTTGAACCAAGGAATGACTCAGCACAGCTGTAATTCTGCATAGCATTACTGATTCAGTCATGTGTCTTCTACTGTTAAAGGCAACAGGATGTACTCGGTTAACACTACTTAAGATTTTATTATAACAAAACGGACCCAACTCCTAGCGTGGACCGAAATTTCTCAGAAGCACAGTCTTCCACACTGGGCTTAAAATGTTTAACAGGCTGCGGTGGAGCTTCAAAGCCACTGCTACACATCTCCCTCCTGGTCCTTTACCGAGTAAATGCACAATTCGTGGACGATCACTCGGTTGGAATAGGTCTCGTTGTGTGCCTCTATGTGCAGTGTCCTCTCCCGGCGGTTCAGGGTGTTCTTCTGGATGAAGCTCACATAATCCACCCCAGCCATCTGCAGGCGAAGGCCAGAGACACATTAAGACCAGAGCTGGGATCGGTATCACCCACAACCCTAACCTACACATTTCGTAATTTCCTTCCAAAGTATAAAAAATAAATAAATATAGACTACTATGCGATAAGACTACAGTAATGGGGGAAACTGGAAACACATTTTCTGACTGCCTCCATAGTATAAACTGATTTTTCGTACCCTTCCATTTATAACATCCAAGAGGCTATTTACCCTTTTCAGGAGCCGAGGGGCGTCAACATCCAGTTTGCAGCGCCGTTCAATTACATGAGAGGCCCCATCATCACTTTTGTGCTCTCTGATGATGTCACTGGCAACAAATATGGGGATCAGTGGGGATGTGGGGAACCTCCTTTCGTAGGCCTGGGATACATACAGCAAGACAAACCTAATAGATTAATCTATCTAAAAAATATATTTTCTTTTGTTCCAAGTGTTATCATTTTTATAAACAGAAACACACTATGTTTCAGTATTCATCCTGCATATTATCCAAGACCAAATTGTGTTCCTAGATAGCACAGTGCTCCACACAGAGTAACGTTCTGAATCTTTTCAGTTTCATTGCAAACCACAAGTGGCATTGCTGACAGAAATGATGCAGTTTCAAATGAACGGAACTAAAAAACTGCTGCTGAGTGGACAGTACAAAATAAACCATCCAACAGTGAGAGGCACAGAAAGATCAGAAAGTGTGGTCAATATTAACTATGACTAGCTATGAAAATTAATTCTATACAATATGCACAAGCACACATAAAACATGACCCGACGGCGCTGGAAGCAGCTTAAATATGGTTTAGTCAAATATGGGTACAACAGGTGTTGGCCTCGGTGCTGTCGGGTCACGTTTTATGTGTGTTTGTGCATATTGTATAGAATTAACAACAAACCATACAGGAACTTCACTCTATTGCACATCACGCTCAATTTATGGCTTCAGTGGAGGCAGCTCTGCCAGACAGCTGGAAAGTCAGTAAATGATTCAACAAATGGATGTTAAATAAGACTCTTTTTTCAGCATTTACTAAAATTCACACTAGATGATTTCTCCTGCCCCGGAAGACAAAGTGTCCTTCGAGCCAGAAACCAGTCACAAAGGATGTCTAGAGGATACAGAAAAACGTATCCATGTCTTTGTGACCTGTAGACTAGACTATTGTAATACCCTTCTTTCAGGCAGCCCACAGACTATAACAAAACCATTAAAACTTGTTCCAAATGCTGCCGCATCACATCAGTATAAGCATCACTTCACTGGTTAGTGATAGAGCACCGTGCTGACTTTAAAGCGTTACATCTCACTTTTAAGGCACTAAATGGGCCTTTGTTTATAAGACCTCCTAGTCCCCTACAATCCTCAGGAATTGCTTCGCTCAAAGTCTTTTTGACTGTACCAAGAGTAACAAAAGCTAAATTAGGTGGTAGATCCTTTTTTCATGCAGAGCTCCCTGACTATGCAATAGTCTTTGACTGGGGATCGGACACAGTCTCAAAATTTAAAACCAGTTAAAAAAATCTGTTCAATTTGTCCATTAGCCTTCTTGACTGCTGAGATGGAGGGTAGGATTTGGCCATAGAATCAATAAGTGCAATAAGCACTCGACTTGCTGTCGCCTCTCTATTATTAGGCCCACCCTCACTGGTCTGACTGTGTGCTTAGGAAGTGGGAAAGACCACCTTCATGGCTATATTACCTTTCCCTACATCTCTCCTTGTTTGCTTTTGTATGCTGCCACAGTTTTTTCCTGTTGAGACTACATAATTGTCTGAATAAATTTAGTCTACCTCCCTTTGCTTTTCAGGTACTAACCATATTGTACTTTTATTGAGTATGCCCCCATCCCTGGAATGGGAGAGATAAGACGTGGCCAATCTGAAGAGGGGAATTATTTCCAGTGCAGTCCTGGCAGCAAGGACCAAGAAAGAACCTCCCACAAAACACTGAAGCTGCTAAACATCTAGTCAGCTCCTCTGTTTGCTTTATTCTGTATGTGATTTATGTAATTTTCCAGGAGTTCTCTCAGCTGGCTCTGGAGTCAGGGAATAATTTTACGTTTTTTCCAATTTGGCACTGGATTTTCTGTCTTTTTTTTATTCACTCTGGAAAATGCAATCTGTTCACTGCTTTGTAACAAATTTTGTTTGTAAAATGTGTTATAACAAATTAAATCTGATTACTGATTGATCTTCAACAGAAAGATAAGAACTCATACTGCATGATCGGCCCTGGCAGTAAATGAATACTCACAATTTCTTCCAGCCATAGCAAGACCAGCTATCTCAGGGCTTCATTATTTGGATTATCACAAAGGTCACAGAAAATAGACAGGTAACTTGGATCTACCATCATCAAATCCATAATCCCAAAAAAGTCCTTACAATGTCTCCATGAGCTTTTTCAATTACGTAAATTGCAAACGAGCATAAATGGCAATTTCGTTTTAATGCAAAAAAAGTAATAAGAAAAATGACTGATTCATAACCTATCCTCTTCTTGACATACTAAAAGACAGCAAGAGCAAACAACTCCCGTGTTAGAAACTTCAGACACTGAGACATAATCCAAAGCACTTACTAAATGACTCAATGACGTGAGTGGAAGTTAATGAAGTCATTAGCGAAAACATTATTAAGAAAGGTGCTTCAGGGACTATAAAGCCATATGGCAGCTAAACAAATGTTAGACCATGACTGTAACCACATGACATCACACTTGAGACCAAATGAAATTAAATATATACATTTTTTTTTTTTTTATAAATGTCCTCGACAAGGTCACAGATATTGATCATGCAATTGAACAATGATAATAACAATACTAAGCTTCTATAACTAAAGACAATGGGCAACAGACAATGACCGTTCCGTATATAAGACTGACACCTCACATCTCTGTGACTTTTGCTTGCCTTATTCTTACTTGACAAGTGCAAACGTTGTATAACCATATAGATTATCCATTATCTCCAACTGTTTGAACGGGAAGATACAGGATGAGAGACCCATGAGTCACGCACGACAGGGAGCACACCAGATAAAGTAAAACAGGAAAGGCAAACATGGCTGAAGCAAATAGAAAGAAATTATTTTTTTTAAATAAATGTCACAATCTATAATATAATGTTATATAGAATATATGAAACAAGCAGTGCAGAAAAAAAAACAATGAAAATGGAAAGAATTTAAAAAATCAGTGCATTAAGACAAATATGTTCAGTATGATGTGACAAAAAAAAAACCAAAAAAAAACCTGCTAGGCTTCAAACCTATTATAACAATCCTTTGATCTTGATTTAAAAAATAAATTTAAAAAGCAGCAGAATAATTGGAATTAACTCGTGCTACTGTCACACAGACCTCTCTAGCAGTATAACTCAATAACCACTGCTCTATAGCATAGGCCAGGAAAAAAACTGGAAAAAATAATATAATGTACCCCTTTGGATTGAAATGAGATTAACTAGAGAAAAATCACTCTCCTGCAAAAACTAAATGCACAGAACTAGAAACCAGCAATGCTCATTAATTATTCAGTGACCACTTATTCTTCTGCTTTTGAAAAAACCCATACATACTGAACATTTCCAGGGATATACAAACGGACTGCTGTAATGTTAAAGATGAGTTTAAACCTTTTAATTAAGCTGAATGAAGGAATAAAAAAGACCTACAAAAACAAGTCATCAAAACCAGATATCACCGGAACCAAAAACAGTTACTGAAACCCCATATAGAAAATGTAGTACTAGTAGAAGAAACCTGATTATATTTGGATTTGTAATGAAGATTTTATGTCAGTATTAACGAGAACCTCCATTCTTGGAACCTCTGGGCTGCAACCACACAGATGAAAATCACATGCTACTGGACCAGCAGTACTGAATCAGCTTTTGAATGTCTGCAAAATCAGCGCTTCTTGCATCTTGGCAGCTATATCTGCTCCTGATCCCAATGTGGCAAAACAACTTTGGCCAATAGTAGTAGATGGCAAATTAAAAAGTAAACAACGCCCTGAGCCAGATTCAGTCAGAATTAAACCACGCATCTGCTAATTGCCGATTTTCCACAGGCTGCGAGTCTCACATTCTCAACATGCTGAAGTTCTCTCAGCATGACCTTTAATGTAACGTCGATAAATACAGAGCGGGTGCCTATTTATGGCTTTGTCAAAACAATCCCACCTATGAGTGCAATACATGGGGAGTATATCGGCTGCCAGCAGCGTAGCAAGTCACTCTGGATAAGAAATGGGCAACTAGACGAAAACAGCTAATTTGTGTGACTCAAATAGAAAGGGAAGCCGGATCAAATAGGCAAAGGGCAAGGCGCGAGAGAACAATTGTTAATGATTGACCGGTTTCTATCAACCACAGTTCCAGTTATCTAACCCTAGTTAGATAAAGTTACTTCACCATGCCGTCTACCTCGGAATGGCCAAGAATAGTGTTGACAGTGAAGTAACACCTCTGATCGGCTCAGGTTTTCACTAATCATGTGTGCACCTATAATTTTAAAAAACTTAAATCGATATAATTAATCCAATGTACTGCCACTTTGGTTTGTTAACATTGACACCTGTATCATTGTTACAGAACACGTTATATTCTGTTTTTTATTTACATAATCAGTAGCAGTCTCTCTTTCGCACTCACAGAAAAACACTCACCGCCATCACCAACTCAAAGGGATGCTTGTAAACCCTCACAGGTGACTGATACTTCTGTACCATGCTGGCAGCCTTCCAGATGATGCCCCTTGCTGAAACTAAAAAAAGCATAATGTTCACATTTATTTGACCAACTATTCTACCCAATGATAAATAAATAAAAATTTAAAGAATAAAAGACAGAACACTGATCTAAAGTTAAAGGGGAAGTTGGCCAACCAAACTGTAATTAAACAGCTAGTTGCTAAGTTAATCGTATTTAAGACTAATTTATTAACAAAACTGTTGGTGATACTAATGACTTGATTAAAATGTATAAAAATGTATATAACGAGCAGAGGGTTGTGAGGCTAGGCGACATGGTATTTCATTACATAAATAGGACAGAAACATAGCGTACAAGCAGTAGTTAAAGTCAGTATATAGATGGACTTTGTTTCGCACAATAATAAAATAAAAAAAACTTCCACACATCATACATTGTAAATCTAGTAGACTAAATCATGCCAAGGAAAGTTAAGATGGCAGCTTTATGTATTAACATTGACTTATTTTGTGTCTGCGCTGATTCTAATTGTAGGATGGACAACAAAACCGTCGAACAATATATTCAAGGTGAAGAGTTTGAGTGCTTTCTCTTCGGCAGTTCATCGCATCTAGGTCTATAAACGGCTATCGTGCGATGGCGATTGCAGTTCCAAACGCAGCAGCAAATAGCTTAAATTTTACTCACCCGTTCAAATATATGATTTTAAGTAACTGTTCTTCAAATGATTCAGACTTCAGATTCAGTTGTTCAAACAGATTCAGACGTACAGTCAGTACGTGGTAACGACTAAAAACTCCAACAGGTCATTACACTCACAACAAAAGTTCTCAAATTAAATTAATGTTTTCTCCGTTTTTTTTATTTATTTATCTCCCTTAAACTACTTAAACATGCAACAACTACTGGCTGACGGGACCTTCCACCTGAAGTTCCACGGACGAGTTCCTTCCACCTGAAGTTCCAAGGACGAGTTTCAAAAGCCCCGCCTCTTGACTAGGAAAATAAGATTTATTGTTTGTGTCTGAATGTAAGTGCACTAAACAAATGAATTTGGAAACATTAAGCAAAACATTACTTCTTTTGTTTTTGTTAAAGTAAATGTTACAACCGGTGGGTTTTATGAGCGGCACATAGAAAGTGTAATAGGCTATACTGAGTCATTAGCAAAGAACTGATAGCGGCGTGGTAACAGGAACGATCCCCTAAATTTTATTGACAGAACGCCCAATGGAATAAGTTTTCTTTGAACACTGGACGGCGCTAGAAGCTACAAAAACCGTCAAAAAAGCTAACGTGCTCCTGTATGACTTTAGAATATATCAGTGATAGCAAAATAGAGAAAAGGTTTTACACACGGGGAACGACAGTAGCGAAATAAAAGCCGTATATATGTGTATCTATGCATAGATATTTAAAATACTACTTAAAAATTAAAACAACATTGTAATTTTCTGGCATAAGGTTAATTATTTGAAAGTTTAAAAAAAAGACTTTCTTCTGTGAAATGTTATGAAGATTTAGGAATAACACTTTAAACTGAAAAATAGTTCCTATCTAATGCATATTTTATATCATGTTATTTATTTATTACTATTTAATCAGAAGTATAAATAAATAAGGAATTGTGGAATGCAATTGCAGCTCGGCCAGTATGTTTATGTTAACACCTTTTATTCTGAACATTGACATTATATATTTGTTCAGACAAACAAAAACAAAACATAAAGGCTTTTCTCCAGCAACTCCATCTTCTATTTTATGTCTGGTTGATTTAGACAATCATGGCTGAGGGTGTGTCCCTATTAGCTGCTTTCCACTGGAGGGCGCTCTAAAAAAAAGAGAGAAGGGAAATGACAAAATAAAGCAAATGATAATCCGTTCAAATACCAAAGACATAATAAAATGGAATTCCATGAGAACACAAACAGATAATTTTTTTATCAGCAGATTACTTGGTATAGATCAAAAACATCGAACTGAGGCAGATCTTGACCAAAGACCATTTCAGTGATGTATCTTGATGAGATGGGAGGTACAAGACAGTTGTCCACTTCTAAAACAAATTAAGTATTCCCAAAACAGAGAATCTTTTCTGAAAATGTGAAAGGTTCCATAATTTGATTAAACAAAAAAAGTCATGTCAGTAGAATATGGCAGCTCAGTTTGTGTCTGAGTGCTGGAGACTAAGGGGCACACAGGATGCACATTTATTGTTTAACTTTAACTTTGTTGTTATTTTTTACTCATGTGTTTATTTTTTTTACTTACTTATTTGTTTTTGTTTTTCACTGTTGTTGTTCTTTTAAAAATGTATGCTTGAGTGCATGGGCAAGACTGAATGACGTTAGTTATGCCGGTAAGGCCAATTCAATTGGAATTTAGCAAGAGAGACATTCACTTCAAACATTATAAGAAACAAATGTAACTTCTGATGTGTTTGCACCATTTCATATAACTTGGAGCATCTGGAGACAATAAAAAAATTAAAATAAATAAACTAGCAGAATGTGTACTAAGCTAAACAAAGTATGGTTATTTCATATCCTAAAAAGTATGATGTGGGGAATTTTCCAGGTGACATAGCCCTTAAAGCTCAGCTGTCAGTGTTTCACTTATCTTTAAAGAAAGGAATCTGCCTTACTCCATGATGTATCCACTGTAGAAAAATGCGAGAAGTTATTGGAATCATCGTATATCTCAACTAATCAAATGTAGGAGTTATACGGGCCTTTAGCGTTTCAACATATGATATGGGTTTTAAAGAGTTATGGCCATCGTTTTGGTCAAAGAGTTATGGCCATCTGGGTGCCATTTTTGCTGCGTTGAATACATAAGTTGCCGGGTAATATTTTGCTGTCATATTCAACATAAATTAACTCTATGAAACTCTGAACTGCTCTCGCTTTTGCTGCCTTGAACTTTGGAAACTGAAAATTTCAGTCATTTGACTAATTAATGGTTTACATAATGGGTAAAATCCCCCCCACGCAATTTGTTGTTGGATTTTTTTACCACTGACAGGATAATTAATTACATTTCAGATTTGGCACAATCTTCATATTACATCTTTCATTTTAACAGATTTACAAAACAAAAACATAACAATGAACTCACAAGCCTTTAACTCAGAAAACAACTAACAAATCTTTTTTTTTTCCTGTCCTCTGCACCAACCCTTGAGAGAGCTACTCTCTCTGATCACTTCTGTTCAACAGAGTGACATTGCTGACCAGAGGTCATGTCATGAGCCCCCAAATAAGCACAATCTCATGAAAAGTAGCATAGCATTAATAAAAAAAGGTAAATCACATGAAGCCATTTTGTTACCTGTTCCTGAACTGGAGAATTTTCGACACCAGCGTCAGTAAGTGCCACCTTACTGATGACTTGGTACCATAATATTGTGCTGACTTTAACTACGTAGTGTTTGTGCCTGTGGAGAAATATATATCCAGTGACCGCAAACCCAGAAAGATGTGCCGCTGAAGTGATTATTTGAGGTGACCTAGTCCATTCTGCCCGCTTCCAGCACACCACAGAAGGCCAGCGTCTAGCCAGCGTCTGGCTGTGACGGCAGACAACATGGTGAATAATGTCCTCTGTGCCCTGGATTGTAGAGGATGACCAGGAGAGCTAGCTCAGTGATAGCACCGAGGCTGACCCCCACGTCCACAGGCCTGTTTTCCTGGCACTTTGATGAATTTCGTTTTGGTAATCTTTGGAACCAATATGCCCTGGAGAGTCCGAGCAGTCTCGGTTGGACTCATTTATGCATTTTTAGCCCAGTCTCCGCATTCATAAAATTGAAAATGTATTAAGACAAATGTTCTTTTTTGTTTCCCAGCTGCTTCCAGTCACGCTAATAAGAGTTCACTAGGATGTGGGAAGCAGACAGCTGCACCAGTCCGATACTGATCTAAACAGAAAAGACTGAATGTTACAAAATGAAGAAAACGAACCCACTGGGTTAAGTCACCAAGACGGGAAAGCAAAATATCTGGCAGCACGTCAGACATTTGAACAAGTAAAATTGGGAAATGACACAAGATAAGATAAAGATAATAAATAAATGCAAATTCTTGTCAACAGATTCATTTATGCACCTGGATTAATTCTGATGTATCCAATTTATCATGTATTATAGGTATACCCTAATCCTATAGCCACTGAACCCAATGTGTATTTCTCCACACATTTAAATTGTCCTTCCCGTCGGTTTGTTTTCCCATTGTGTTCATTGATTCTGAATAGGCTGACTAACTTTGTTCAATCATCTTGTTACAAGGTCTGTTCCAACATCAAACGTAGTTCTCAATGACATAGAAAAACTACTTAATGATGAGATACTGTTGAGAGAATTTCCCAGGATTCATTTTGGGTAAGCCTTTGAAAACCACACCGAGTTGGGAATTGTGCCAATGTTTTTTTATTTAATTATTATTATGCATTCAGCGTTGGGCAAAAACCCCCTAGGAGTTCAGTTCATTTCATTTTGTTTGCATTGGCGGAGAAAGCAGATTTAGTTTGACAGCGGCTGGTAATTCATCTGTGTAATCTAGTCAGTCTCTGCCGTAATTTTCACGAAAAGCCAATATATTATCATTGTTTGAAATGTGATTCACGGCAAACAGGCATGGTGGAGGGCCACTGCTATCTCTGCTATCAATAGCAAGGCTGCTGGTTCTCCTGGAGTTTTGGGAGCCGATATGACATGCCATGATGAGTGAACCTGATGAGTGAACCTGATGAGTAAACCTGAGTCACGTTAATGCCATTTAATATGGCCCTGCTCTGCATTGTCTACAGTGTAGGTTTTCACACAAATGTCTCTGCTCAATGCACCTCTGTTGAGGGGGATCTCTCTTGCAGAGAGAACATATCTGCCGTAGACTGTATGTGTTTGGTAATTAAAAAGCAACTCTCTGTCCTTGGAGGAACTAAACATAAAATCTCACAGTAACTCTGACTGACAGATTTGTACAAGGATTTACTCTTCATCTTAGAAAAAAACATAAAGATTATGGTAATCACTGAAAAAGACCTGTTTGAGATTTTTTAATATATGTATTTTTATATTTTAAGCTCTCAAGATATTTAGGAACATAAATGGAAAACCAAATGCCCTAACCAAATGCATATCCTTCTTGTCTTTACTTCAAATTGCTATTCATAACACATGCACAGTTTCTTTTGATGCCCTCCATGATGGCAGAGTTCACATTAACAGTACAACAATACGGGGTGCCACACAAAGTTCCAGGTAAGTCCCATCTATAAATTCAGTGCAGGTAAGTGTTGCCCCTTGGGAACCCATGAGACACAGATCGAAATGCACTCAGACTATATCCCTGAATCATCAAGCCTCCGGGTAATGCTGTGGGCTCTGAGCTAATGATTTCTTCAAAACAAACCGATACTCGGGGATAATCAACTGCTCTTTGGCAGCTCCTCGTGCTGCTGACAATTTTAAGCCCAGCTGTCAATGTATGTTGAAAAATGAATAACCTCAAGTTATTACAGATCTTTCTTTCTAAGTCTAAAACTATATAGAAAGTATTGGCTAGACTGATTTCACATCTCAAATACCAAAGCTAGCTTGGGTCCCAGTCAATTGGATATGCCTTCAGTTCTAGTTTCTCTCATCCAGTTCTATGCCTCTATGTCTTCTCCAGTTCTATGCCTCATCAGCGAGGACCATCAAAAACCACAGCAGAAAAAGCTGAACACTTTGATGTGCAGTCAAGAAGCAGGCTGCACGATTGCATCTGGCTGACGTGGATGATCCCTGGCATGCAATGTGGCTGAAATAAGGCATTTAAATGGAGAAAGAACGGAGAGAGCACAAACATAATATAGGACCTGATCCAGCCACCGGTTGCAGTCATTTTTCCAGTCATCTGATGGCTTTTTGCTTAACAGACCGATTCGGCTAGCATCCCACCGTTTTTTTCATTAAAATAATATTAATAGTAATAATAATATATCAGATATTACACAAAGTATTTTTCCATCATAAGTATTTTCTCAGTTAAACAACAACTATTAGCTGTTTGGCCTATCTTTTCCTCCTGTTTTTAATGAATATTTTAATAATTTGACCTTATCCTTAATGCAATTGACATTTTATTCTTTTCACCGTTGTTGAGTGGCTTGAATGTAGTAATCACCCTGAGACCCCAGAAATGCAAAAAGCTAAATTAATTAAAACTAATGCAGCTTCTCAAAAATATGATAAATATTTATATTCATGAGGTCAGAAATGTGAAAACAGCAGTTAAAACAAGCATGGCTGCCAATTCAGAGGGTCCCACAGTGTAACAATTCGATTTTGAGTGTTTTTTAACCCAAAACATTATACACCAATGTTAGCCATTTCTGTCCATTCTCAGTTTATTTATATTATTTAGACATCTGTTTTAATCAGGTTTGTGAACAGGGAATCAAAACAAATCAAATCGGTTTCAGGTGAATGAAAAAAGACCAGGAAATTTGTGGGGTACATCCTCCGGATTACAGAAGCAGACAGATACAGAAATGGACCGAGGGGTTTAGTGCATTAGTATGAGACTATGATGAGAAGTACTATTGATAACCAGTGTACAGAAGGACCTGGGGCCATAGCAGCTGCAGATCCATGCCTACTGTTCTTTATCAATAGCTCATTAAAACAGGTGTCCAAATCAAAATGCATATATATATATATATATTTTATTTTTTTTCTCAGTAATTGGCTGTAGCTCGAAAGAGTGAAGAGAGAGGGGGGTTGTGTGTTTGCAGATATGAAGATACATGAGTTAATCCACCCCCTGTGGTCCTCCCAAATAAGGCAACTGTTACTGACATTTGTCTTAAAACAGAATTGACATTTAAAGAAATCAAAAGTAAAGCCTTTAAAATCTTTAGGAGGGTGAGAGGCATGAAGACATGTGTGGATTTATAATCTGAAGAACAAAAAGTCCTATTAGTTAAATCAAGATTTTCCATCAACACAAATACATTCCAAAAGGTAAAAAAACAAAGATTTTAATTTTCTATTAAAGTGTTTATGGATGAGAAATTATGAATATGTTAATTTGTGTTTAAAAATGTATATTTCATACAATGATACATTGTGAAGTGGCAGTGGAATGCCAACATACATATTTGAGGAAAACGCTGCAGTAAAGTAAAACACTGTTCCTGCAGAAAGATGGTATTGAAAAATGAGGATCCAAAAAACATTGAATTTATTCTGAAAAAAAAAAGTGCCTTTGTAAATACTGCTGTGGACATTTGCCAGAGAGTTTGTCCGAGGGGAAATATTGTGAGTGGGCTCGGTGTACACTCACCTGCTGCCGGTGGGAGTCCCGGCTGGTTAGCCAGTTTGGGTTTCCGTTGGTAGGGAAACAGAAGTAAAGCAATGTGACTTACCTCTCTCTATTGTTTCCTAGTTACACAAAGTATCTTCCCAACAGGAAACATTAGATAAGTAACGTATGGATTTAGAGATCATCAGTAAACTATCAAAATTCAGTATTGAAATAACACACATGGGCAAACACGCACATTTTTGTATTTAACATTATTATCTGTTTAAGTGAGATAACCCTGCTACCATTCTATTTAGCCATATTCTGTCTTCCATCAAACCCAATTACTATGTGTGGTGCTGGCACATTTCATTGCTTTTGCTTAGCTGAAACATTCTGCATAGTATATGACAATAATCTGGGTATTGTGCGAGAGTGGGTGCAAGGGTAGAGCTTGATTGCTTAATTGACTCTTAAATTATGCTAGCTTTTTTTACTTTCAGATTCTCCATCAATGTAATTAAGTATAGTGCTCTTTTGATGAACACATACAATTAATTAAGGATTTATTTTTCCCATTAAAGAAAGACTTCGACCTTCAATACATTATAAGTCAAAATAGCTTTGCCTTTCGGAATTAAACGAACTGCGTTAAAGCTGCAAAAAACCATCAAAAAATACATGACGATTCCCTGATATTTCCATCGTTTAAATGTTTCATGCTTTCAGTAATTTATATTTAAATATCTTTTTATATCATATCCAATCATTCATTTTTGACTAGATTTCTTAGCTACAAATCACACCTTATACTGTTTTTTTTTACAGGTCAGCATTTGTTCTAAGAAAATGTGAGCATGTTGGAAATGGCACTGTAGGATATATTTAGAGGTCACCAACATGTAAAATTATCTGTCGGTTTCCTCTTGCATTGACTCTGCATTGACCGCCTGGGGGAACACTTACGGTCAAGGTGCTGTTACCTGAGTTTCATGCAAGTACACTGGCACACACCCAAGCATAATCAGGGAGCACATACCCCCCACAAAACCATGTGTTTAAAAATAAGAATGTGCAATGGTTTCGGGATGGAAGGAGTGTACATGGTTATGACATTGATCAGAAAAGTCTGATTTTTCCCAACCTTATTACCTGGACAAGAACATAAATGGCCACTGAAATTAAGTTAGTTTGACTGTGCTAATGGAGGAATAATTGATTTCAGATAAACAGGTATTTCAGTTAATGAAAGACAAATTATACTACTTTGGGAGTAATAGAAAGGCAGGTAATTAGTGGTGGTTAGAGCAGATGTGAAGATGGATGCTCGATAGAGTTTTATGCACTCTGGAACATGAGGTACAGGCACAAAGCATGCTGAGTACCTTAGATAACCCCCAACAAAAACATGTCATTGATCATTGAGAAAGGGCTGGACTGCCTGACACTGAAAGTTTTTCCTGAATCCCAACAAACTGAATGAACTAAATCACAAAAATAGTTTTTAAGTTTTTAAGATTGTGTCAAATGTAATTCTCCCAGAGGACACTTGTGGAAATTTCCTATGTAAATGCTGCTCCTTAACAGCCCCTCCCTGGTCCACTCAAATCCTTGTTTACTGACTTAGTTTTTTTTTTAAAGCGCGTATATGAGTTTCTTATAGAAGGTTTCAAATGAATGTGTCAATATGAATACAAACTAATGGAACCACATATTTTGGTACAGTATAAAACTGAACTGGTATAACTGGTGTTTATATGATGAGGTAGATGACTGTGAGAAAGTGCGACTCCCAGGTCCATACAAGCCTATATCAAGAGCTGATGAATGTCCTGGTGTAGTCTCTCACTGATGCACTGAGCAACCCAGCAGCTGAGTTTCTCCCCGCCTTCTGTCACTATCTGAGGATTCACCTCATTTGTGGTCTCCCAAATCTTGGATCTCTGCTGAACTCTGAATATAACGATGTACGTCATAGGATGTAAAGTGAGTTGGCAATTATGATGTTCACGGTTTTACGTTGAACTAAATAATTGATCAATTTTACTTCAATGTGCACTCTGCACTTCTCTTCCAGTTGTACCGGCCTGGATGGCTGAAATTTCCCTTTCTATTTGCATTTCACTTTTGAATAAATTATCTTGCTCTTTGTAGTTTTAGTTTTCCTATTATGCATATGTGCCTCTTAGTATCCAATATATCACTGTGTGTGAAGGTGTCTGCTACATAAATGAGTACATAAATAAGGGTCACGCATACTTTACCCGTCATTAATGGGCCAGGGACAGGGATAAATGGTTACATAGCTATCTGAGGAGCTCTCAATCAAATTCAAATATTTATCCATAGTCTCAGTTAAGGAAAACTCTCCTAAACTTCTACCCTCAAATGTTATTTAGACATCAGTTTTCATCAAAACAGGCAAGACAACATCAAGTTTCGGTTTTAGATGAATGAGTAGTTATTTTGTACTGTAGGCAAAAAAAACAAAAACAAAATATTTTGTTTAATCTCTTAATTTGATATGATTTGATGATGCTTGAAAAATATGTATGTAAAATATTTATCTATTTATAAAATATATTTGGGTTTATTTCTAGGGCGCTACTAGAGTCCTACTACCCGCCAAACCCCCACTTGTATGTAACCACGTGCATCCTCCCTATTCCTGTCTTCTCTTCTACGAGCAGGAAACCCACCCACCGGCAACCACGGGAAAGATTTGCTCTAGTACACCCCCCATATCATCACACCCTATTCAGCCCATCAGTGGAGGACTCTGGAACTGCCAGTCAGCGGGCAGGAAGGCTGATTTCATCACAGCCTATGCATCCCGCCCGTCCCTGCAGTTCCTTGCTTTCACTCCCGACATTATAGATACCGTGGCTGCATTCTCCCAGTCTACTCGTTTTCACACTCGTGGCACAGTTTTGCTCCCCCTCCTGGAAGTACACTGTCTTCCTTACTGACCTTGCCATTTCCTCTTTTGAGCATCACGCTGTTGCATAGGTGCTCCCACCAGGCTTAATATTATTGTTATCTACCGCCCCTCAAGACCGCTACGCTCATTCCTTGAAGAACTGGAGTTCCTCCTAAGCTCAATCCACGATGACAGAGTCCCACTTCTCCTTCTGGGTGACTTCAACATCCACCTTGAGTCAGATGTCCAGACCACAGATGTCATCGCTTTACTCAACTCCTTCGACCTTTCCCAGTCTCCACCCACACACAAGGCTGGTTGGCAGCTGGACCTAATCCTCACCAGGCACTGCTCCGCCACCAGCCTCATTGTTACACCTCTCCACCTCTCTGACCACCACCTCATCTCCTTTTCTATACCCATCTCATCCTGTCCCATTCCCGCCTCTCCTCCTTTTGTCTCACTCCACCATAATCTTCGCTCCCTGTCTCCCCCAAACCTATCCTCAGCAATTTCCTCCACTCTCCCTCCTATCACCGCTTTCTCCAAACTCCCTACTGACTTGGCTATACCTCTTATGTTATCTGCAATGTCTTCTTCCCTTGACCATCTTTGCCCTTTCACCCGTGACTAGCAAATAAACTTTCACCAAAACCCTGGCTCTCAGACACCCTAATGATCTCTGTTCTCCACAAGGGCTGTGGAACGCAAATGGAGAAAGTCCAGACAGCCTACTGACCTGTCCACTTACAAGTCTCGTTTATCAGACTTCTCCAAGGCTCTCTCCACCGCTACGGTAACATTCTACCATTCCAGAATCCAGGCCGCTGTGAATAACAAACTCTTTCCCTTTCTCTCTCCTTACATAACACCCAGCCAAAGCCCTCTTGTCTCTCTGCAGATGACTTTGCTGACCCCTTTCAACGAAAAGTTGACGACATCCATTCCACCTTCACCCAACCGACTACATCTCCCCCTCTCACTACTTCATCCACGCCATCCTTGATCACACAGGTTTATCTGAATTCTCTTCCAAGAGGTCTTACAGCTCCTGCAGGAACACTGACCCACCACCTGCCCGCTTGAACCGCTCCTGTCTCCACTGCTCCAGACTATTGCACCTGACATCATCCCACACCTCACAGCCTCACTTAATTCTTCCCTGTCCACTGGTTGCTTCCCCACTCCATTCAAACAGAGTCACACCCCCACTCAAGAATCCTTCATTGGACCACACTGTACTAAATAATTACAGACCGGTTTCCCTACTCCCTTTTCTATCCAAAACCCTTGAACATGCCACTGCTAACCAACTCTCTATCTTCCTCTCTCAGAATGATCTCCTGGGCCCCCATCAATCCAGCTTCAATGCTAAACGGAAATTGCCCTCCTCTCGGTTAGCGAATCACTATACTCTGCGAGAGTGGAGGGCAACTCATCTGTCCTACTCCTTCTAGACCTCTCTGCTGCCACTGACACTGTCAATCTCCTGACGCTCATCTCTAACCGAGATGGGAGTCTCTGGCACGACACTGAGCTGGTTTGCATCGTATCTTTCTGGTCGCTCTTATCGGGTTTCCTGGAGAGATGCTGTCTCTGCCCGGCACTTACTACTGGAGTCCCTCAGGGTTCAGTTCTGCCCCCCCCCTTCTTCTCTTTAAAGTAATCTCTGCTCATGGGTTTTCATATCACTGTTATGCTGATGACAGACAACTCTTTCTCTCGTTCTCTCCTTCACAGATCCCCGTGATTCTCCCCCACATATCCGCCTGCATCCATGATGTATCCACGTGGATGTCTGATCACCACCTCAAGCTCAATGTGGCCAAAATGGATCTGCTGTACCTCCCTGCTAAGCACACTCCTTTTTATGGTGTCTGCACCACAGTGGAAGGTATAACAGTCTCAAGTCAAGAGTCTAGGAGGATCAGGAGGATCCGTCCTTTCCAAACCGAACAATCTGCACAGCTCCTGGTCCAGATACTGGTGATATCATGCCTGGATTACTGCAATTCTCTTCAGCTTCATCGATCAGACCTCTCCAGCTAATTCAGAACGGCGCTGCCTCGGTGATCTTCAATCAAAAATAACCCCACTAGATCCTTACGATCCTCCACTGCCAGACACCTAGTGGTCCCTCCCCAATTTGTTCGCAAAGACAAACAAATGTTAATTCACTAAAATTGAGTGCCAGACTTGGCAGCTCATGCTGAGTCACTCTGAAGAGCGCAAACTTCTCAGACAGCAGGATGGAGGGAAAAGTGACTCATGGCTAATGCTAGCGGTTTCCAAAACTCCGGGGAGACCAGCTACACTCTCTCATGATGGGAACTTGCTGGTTGAATGTTTTAAAATCCCCATAATCTCTTTTTTTTGTTTTGTTTCCCATATGCTGAAATTATTTGATATGTTGACTGATAGACAGAATCAAAATCGGGATCTTAGAAGATTTTTCTAGTTTGTTTAATTTTGTAATCTATGAAAAGTTGCTGTTATTCTAATTATTTTTCAAAAGCTAATTTAATTAGCCCTAGGGAAGTAGTGATTCAAAAAATAAACAAGCCCCACCAATGTCAGAATTAATTATGAGAATGAATCTACATAAACATATTAACCTAAAAGTTTATATGAACTTGGGGGAAATGCATTTGGAATTACATTCTTAATGAGTGTGAGGAAGAAATGTTTTTACCATCTGTGTTTCAAGTATGTTGATTGTGTTTTCTATGTTTTAAACATCTATGTTTCAATTATGTTAATTATGTGTACATATGTATACAAAAAATTCTTAGCAGAATTCTTAACAGTGCTTGGACCGCAGAACAGGGTGAAAAGGCCTCTCAAACTTGATGTTTTTCTCAAAACTTTTAAGCTTGCAAGAAATAGAAGGTGTCATGGCGAGGTCAAGGAACCACAAGCCCTGCTTTCTGCTGACGTTTAAGACAAGGTGTTGTTCCACAAAGACATGAACTGTTCTCCATATTTCAAATAACCAATCAAGAAAAGGGAACTCATTTATGTTGACAAAATGTAACCTATCAATTTTATAATTGGAATACTGTTACAATTGTTTTAGAATTCCTTTGGCTGTCCCTAACGGGACATACAAACGATCTCTTGAGCTCAATAAATATTGATTCTGTTGAAGATTTTCTTCTGGTGGAACTTTGCATCATTGTTAACGCGATCCTTTTTTTTCCAAAATTTCCACGACATGAGTAATACTGAGTCAAAAGCATGCAAACAATGTGTGATTTTGTAGCCTTTTAAAAGTTTTGCTGTGTCTGGTAAAGGTCACTTTCAGTGTCAATAAATTGATCAAGATGGTTTTAGATTATTTTAGATGGGCCCATATGTTGGACAGAGCCATGAAAGCAGTTTTGACGGAACGGGGCAAAAAATACATGCAGTTGATCACAGTCTTGAAAAATGTTTACTGTCTTGAAAATCTATCATATTTAAAAATTCATACAGCAATAGTGGTGTGTTGCTTCACTCCATTAAAATTATATTTTAAAATTCCAGTTCTCTACTCAACACCAAATCTAAAACACTGCAGCTGTATTGGTTACAAACTATGGAACTAGCCTGCCACAAATGGTTAGCCTGTCTCTTAATAATTTCATTACTTAATGATTTAATCTTGATATGCTGACGGTTTGAAGACCAATCAAAAATAATAATTCGTTTGATTGAGTTAAACTTACAAAATCATCTTGTTATTATCGTAAGTGGGTCTCCTGACACACTGAAGAAGAAAAAAAGATGGCAATGATATTCAGTTATTGTACAGAGGACCTGGGAGGTAAAACCATTGCCTTTTTACATTTCCTGGAAAATTAGGTCACAGAATGCATGACCTTCATAATTGCAGACTTTATCCCTAAGGTCAGAGCTAATTGCAGGCTAGAACTGAAAGAACCACAAAGAGCTTTAGCCCGTCAGGCCACTCCTGTCCAGTTATCTCCAGGGATTCTTTCTGTTAAATATGCTGAGCATAAAAAAACAAAACAACAACTTGTCACTTATATCTACTAATTCATCCTCCCTCCCTCAGGTATGCTATCATGTTCTTCAAAAAATATGACCAAAGTAATTTTATAGTGCTGTGCATTATTCATGGTCAGTGGCCCTGTTGTTCACGTCTGACCGTTTGGACGTGTCAGCCCAGTTAATCCTGCACCTCTCCCAGTGTGAGCCCACAGAACAACAGGTAAGGTCCTCTGAAGCCATGCAGACAGTATATAATTTCTAATCAAAACATTGATCCTCTTGCTAATCACAAGACAAGTTCAAATGCTGGGTTCCTTAGGGTGCAGTGGGAATATCCCACTTACAAGCAAAATTGTTGCCATCTGAACCAGGTTTTTTATCTCCAATTAGTGGGTGGGTTTTGCTTTGGCCCCGCACTTGACAGAAAAAGCGTACCTGGTCATAAATAACAAGTGAATAAAAACAAAAAAAAAACAGACAAGAAGTGAATACATTTACGAGAATGAATAAATAGACAAGGATAGAGACAAATTTGCCTGCACTTCAAAATATCTTCAAGCCTTACCATTCACCATAGTGTCTTTAGGAAAGCATTTAAAACATGCATTGTAACCAATAAAAACATCAGAAACCTGATTTAATATCGTTAACTGCACGGAAACATCATGCAGTTAAACCCAGGCATTGTGGGTCTCTCTTTTTTATATCATTACATAATTTCCAGTTAACAGGCAGAGGCAATGTTCTTTCCCTCAGACAGAGCTTCCTTAACAAGCAGATTCACTAACAAGGTGCATTTAAGGAGATGAATGGAAGTTTGGAAACTTGCTTCTCACTACCGAATCAGTCAGCAAGGTGCTTAAATTGGCCATAGGATAAACTGTACTGTGCAAGATGAGCCCCAGTTTTGGTTACGCATGCCAAATAAATGAACAAACACAGATGGTTGTGTAAGATGGAGGAATCAGGTTGTGCCCAGCTGTTCTGTGGATTCCCTGTTATGGTTCCACACAGCCAATCCCTCACCAAACCCCCGGTTAATCTTCCATCTCTGGCTCTGTCTTCCCAGGGCTCTCTGAGCAGAGGTAATCAGCAAACGAAAGGTATGAGCAACGAGGGGAAAGCCGGCTGGGTCGTGCAGATTACGGAAGACCCGAGGCCTTCCAAATTACCCAGGCCTCGGAGACTTAGACCGCTCTCTTCAGGTCCTGTGCTTTCGCACAGCCATCGATAATAAGCAATAAGAAAAGAATAATAATTAAAACGAGCCTTGGAGGCCCAGCTTTGGTTCCAGGGTGGAGCACACGATGAGAAGGGGGAATTCCCAGTGAAGTGAAAGGCCTTTTTCATTGACTGAGATGGGTCAGAGCACCGGGCTGTTTTGCCCCAGGCGTTTCACTCATGGATCAACTCAGTTTATAATAGGGTCAGGGCGGATAAAACAGTTATAATGACTTTATTTTATTTTTTTATTTTTTTGCACTTCTTTTCCTGAGCTAACTAACAACCAGCAGGGGTACAAAACTGCCATAGAGTTCTAAACAGCGACATCACTTTCCTGCCTTAACGAGGCCTATTTCACTAACATTATCTTTAACAGAATTTAGCCACAGAGTAGTTTCAATTTATTGAATGTCTATTCCTTCTTAGATACATTTTTACATCTTTTTCATGTTGCAAGCAACCCTGATTTGATATTTTATTAAAAACACATTTTGACCAAAGGTTTAAGTTTTATATGCACAAATTCTTCATGTTAATTACAATTCCTTTCTCTCACATTCACATTATAAACCTATGATTAGGTATCAGAGAGAAATCAGTATTTTAATTAAAAATTTCATTATCTGATGTGTACTCTGCAAATTATGTCCCAGCTGAGAGAAGGAGTGAATTTCTGCTTATCTTTGACATCTGCTGTCTGACTACCAGATAAATAGGGTAAATAATAAGTAATTATCTAAACATTTATGTGTAAATGACTTATACTTATAACTGATTCAGAGGAAATGATGGCAGGTCAGAAGGAATAAGTGAACCTCTTTTAAAGCTTTTAAAATAACTATTAGCCACCTATTTTTGTTTTATTGTACTTGATGTTATTGAATACCCTTCACACTAAGTAAAGTATTGAATTACACCTCAACCCACAACCAAGTTAAAGGAAGGCAGGAAGAACTGAAGGTGATGATTTAAATTATTTATTTTTTAAATAATTGCGTAAGCACTGCAGGCCAGTACAGAATGGTTAAGAGACAACGGCACGGTGTCAGCTTTTGTCTTCTCTGCCAGCTAATGTGTAAGGATGCCCGGAAATCCTAAGCCTCTGGAGGTAACTTTCTGGCTCTATCATCAGAGGCAAGACCAGGTGCTGAAAAACCTTGCTGAAATACTGTGGCAAATACCTCAAAGGTAACTTGCTGGTGCCCAGGTGAGCGCGCATGTTTGGACTTGAATCCTATCAATGCATTATGGCTAAGGTAATTCAGAAGGATTTCTAGTGACGCATGAGTTAATCAAATTGACTTTTCCCAAATGCACTTTTCCAAGTGCAAGTGAACAGATGGTGAAAACCCCCATTCTATTTTTGACTGGCAAAGAAAAAGAAAGCATGGAAGAAAGAGCAATCGGCATAATGCCATGTATTGAGACTTCCCTGCATTTAAACAAAGTGCCGTGGGATGGTTAGGGATTTGGGAGGTTCTGTGGCACTTGAGCATTTCAAAACATGTGCTTCTCGCTTTGGCTTTTCCTGAGTAACAATTCTGCAAAGACCAAAATCCTTTTTGTCTGCTTTTTGCAGGACCCCACTCTTACCTCCTGTAAATCCCCCATCAGGTTCACTCATCCTAAACGGCTGGAAATCAGATCATACTTGATCTCTGGGTGCCATTGGATTCAGGATGGTTTCACTTATCCTCAAGCTTGAGCCAGATAAGTGTCTTCAGTTTGATTCAAAGCTTGATTCAATGCAGAATCAGAATGGACCGTTGGGGGGTTGAGGCACAGGCACAAGCAGGTAGAAATAATCACCACTGATAAAAAAAAGGTGCCCAACCCTTTACCCGGTTCTATACAATTACCCCTACTTGGAGTTCCCTTACCCCCACTTGAAACAGGTCACATAACACTCCGCTCACAGCACAACTCCATCTCTCCTCATTATGCCCACTCTGTGTTCTCTCACTCTCCCAAATGAACTGCAACAGATTATGCTTTACTAGCTACTGTCAATCAATCAGAAGCGCCTCTTTTATCATACCTAATATTTCCCTGGATGCTCCATTTTATTGCTTCCAATTTAAGCATGCACCACAGCCCATTGTCGAGATCAGGTCTGTCAGATACTTTTAATTTAATATGGAATGACCTTTTTGGCATCCATGATGCTCTACTATAACAGATATCAAATGCCACCTTGCTGTGGATTCAAGATTGTACTGCATGCTTCCCAGATAAGATAAAACTTTGGTCATTTTAAGCGAATATGAAGAATACAGAGTGTATATAATCCAATAAGGTTCCAAGTGGGTTGGATATATCCATAACTTTTCCAGCGGGTAGACTACTCTTGCACAAAAGCCACAGGATTGGCCCCATGCTATGGCTCCATGCTGCAATCCAAAAGAAAAGTTTTGCAAAATATGTGTTTGTGTGCCTGTTTTAATGATAAGACCAGCTCATAGTCACATCTCTTGTCTTAGCTGGTTGACAGGAATGGTGGGGTGGGGGGGCAGTGTATAGATGATTTGAAATTTGCGAAACCCCCTCCCCAGTTATTTAGACAACCAGTCACCACACTCAACCCCCCCCCCCCCCAATCAATAATGATAAATATGATTGTTGCATTTTTTCCAACTGAAAATTCACACACCCATTACCCAGTGGGGAAAGCACTCCTTGTTTTTAATTGTACTTTATTTATGCATCAAGCTTTTATTTTTGACAAATCCCACAGTCTCTCAACACTCTCCACTACTCTAACCAGTGCTCAATAAATGAGGGAACATGAGCATTGCTGGTTCTTCAGGGTCATTGCGATCCATTTGTCACACATGCAGAAGATTTAAAAATGTACAGTGTCTTTATTCATTTGGAATCCAGGCCTATTCCTCAGGTTTTTAATCATTTGATTTTGCTAAAAATTATTTTTTTAAATGCTGCTACAGTGATGCTTATATCTCCAATCTCATAACAATTAATCTAGATCTCAATTACAGGACTTCAGTCTTGCATTCTGTCAGTGAGTATAACAAGAATAAAATATTGTAGCGTTTTCGGAGTGCTACTACTCTTCTGGGTTCAAGCAAGGAGTCGGACACCGATTTCAACAGGAAGACGTGCTCTTTATACACATGCGCTTACGACCGTCTTAACAAAGGCAGAACTGGCAGTGAAAAGCACTGAAAATACAGGGGAAAATACAGAAAGCCCTCACACAAACAAGCAATTTATGGTGAGGGAACTAAATCTTAACTACAAATGCACAAAACGATACAGCTAGCTAAACTAGACTACAACACAATAACGTCATTAAACGACGGAGCTTGAACACGTTATTTACATTATTAACAGTTTCGGGGGCCAGGCTTTCCAGCAGCCCCCTCGGGGATGGTTGAACGCCATTGGCGGGGGAAGTGCTGCTTTCCATCCTCGTTACAATATCATTGAGTATCTTCTGGATTTTGTTGGGTCCCTGATAGTTACCTTACCTTCTAGCCACCTTGAAGATTCTGTCCTCTGGTCTTCCTGATGGTGAACTGATGGTTTTTATAATAGACTGGTTTTTTATGCTCATTTCTGTCCGTGAATGTCCCATCCCAGATGCATTTGGATAAAGCACAGACTTAAAGGCCTCAGAGTCATTTATAAAGCATTACTCTCTTTCATTTCCAAACACTGGAATCAATTCTTATAAATTTACTTGCAGGAGAGATAACTTGAGGACCAACCATTCTATAAAACGTCACTTTGAAGCATCTCAGTTTTTTGGGGTGGGGAGGTGTGGTGCTTGATAATCTCTTTCTGCTTATTGCTTGACCACAGATATCCCCCCATCTTCAGCAGAATTAAATTTATGTCCCCAGTCTACCAGAATTCGTTCTGGCAGCTATGTGACTGTTATTTTGCTGGTTAAACCTACTTCCCTGACGAATGGGAGAGACCTGAAACAAAGGCACTGCACCCTCACAGCGGAGTGAAGAAAATCTGCATTTCTGTAAGATGCTGGCACTTCACGGCCGCGTGGAAGCACAGCCAATCACCTTGGTATTAGTGTGCTGAAAAAGTATGCTTGTGTATGCTTATTGCAGCATTTTCCACTGAAGCTCTGATTACCAGCCGGCTTATATAAAAGATTATGCATTCTGCTACAGGAGCACTGGCCAGAAAACCTGGTCCCTTCCCTACTCAATCCTAAAACTCTCTTTCTCAGGATCTTCTCTGTTCCTATTCACTCTGACACTTCAAATCTTCAATGCTTTAATCTCACTAGAAAGTATGGAATTCCTACTTTCTTCTTCCAAAAAAAAAAAAATCTTTAGAGATTATTTAATAATCCAGCCATTGTGCCACTGAAGTAGTTGTATCTGAATGAATGGCTAATTATGTAAATTCTATCATAACTCAAAAAGAGAAAAACCTAGATTAATGAAAGTGTGCAGTCGAAAGAGAATACACTTAAGTGTATAGCTTTTGTTGGGCAAATAGACTGGACACTTGTACATTAAAGTGCATGGGGCCATTAGGGACCCAATGCTACATTCACACAAGTCTTGTTACTCTATTATTGATAACTGTGATTCATTCTTGCCTAAGTGCTTTTGCCTCAGAGAGCAGAATTTTACATATGAGATGAGGATGATCTGCAAATCTGCAAGCAAATCTGAAGAACAGAGACAGATAATTAAAACACGACACATCCCATTGCACAATATCCAATTAGATTCCATAACAAGACTCACAAAGCAAATTGATGTTGATTGTGAAGGGGAGAAAATAGTCCTATGTCAAATGTGTGTTGCAACTTTTACACACATCCTGTCACACGAGCAAAGAAAAATGGAGCTAAAAACTACAAGCAAACAATGTCCCCAGTAGATTTCCCTGCTAAACATGATCCCTTGTGAACTGACCAAAATTTTTATAGACTATGATTACCTAAAGTACACAAGCAGAGGTGGCTCATGGGTTCAGCTGTTGCCTGTTACATGCCCCCATTCACCTCATCCATCACACCAGTACTGTGGGCCAATTATGTCCCATTCTGCTCTTCCTGCACCCTGTAGGGTGCCTGTAAATGACTGCTCCAGAGGGATGGCAAAACGGCGATCTCGAGGGCGATGGGCGCTGTTGTGTGTTACACGCTTTTCAGTCTAACATCCAGCTGAAGCCTAATTGATGTTGATGACTGCCACATGCTGCTTCAATGGCATCAGAATCAGAGATGATGCATCATATCTTTTGTTTGCTGTAAGCTTTTCACAGGAACTACGCCTGATGTATGACAGAAGGACAATGCATTGCGTGTCCATTTCACATCCTCACTAGAGGGAGACACAAATTGAACAGAGCAATCACAGAGCACTAGACATGCAGCAAAGCGCCCACAGATAACGCACAGTTTGGAGTTTACCATTAAGTAGTTAATAAGTGGTCAAAGAGGAATGCGTTGCAACAAACTTTGACTCTGACCTACAAGAAATGTGAAAGTGCCAAAGAGTCTATAGCAACAGCAGAGAAGGAGAGGGGAAAAAGAAACAAAAACAAAGACTGATTCATCTTAACAAGCCTCCTGTTTCCTCAAAGGGAAGGCTACCACGCTCTATAGTTCCAATACGGAGCCTTGCCACCCACAGCAATCATACGGGAAACTTCATACTAACTCAGAGGATTACGGACTCACTGAAACCACTAGCAGATAAAAAAAAAAAAAAAAATTGATAGAATATCAATAGTAACAAATAGATTTCAGGCTAGCAGAGCTCTGAGTGACTCAATCAAGACAGTGTGGGCACATATCTTTTAATGGTGGACACAACTCCCACACATCAATTGATACTGAGCATGAAAGGCTGCCGTTTATTTCGGCCATGCCAGACACAGTATGTTTATGTGGTCTTTTCAACAAATACAGCAGGAAGCTCTGCTAACTATGCCATAGCAACCTAGAAATGGAAGGCACACACACACAAATATATATTTAGATATTCCATAAAAATGTCTATGCTCAAACTCTTATAACTATTGGACTGACATTACCTATAAAACTCAGATTGGCTGAGATCTATCAGGAGAGATTTAACAATAAACATGCCTTACACAGAGCATTTCCACTTCTTCTTTGAAGCCTTTTGGCTCTCAAGGTATTCTGTCTTTCTGCTCCGTCAGGCTGACAGTAGTATCTTGAGGATTTGTGCTCTCCGTCAGGCTGGGGATCAAAGGCTGCTGTCATGTACAGTGGGAGTCCCACGTGATTCAAATTCTCTACTATCGCCAACAAAATATAAGTCAACAATTCCCACCATAGTTGAGTTGCACTCTACTTTGTTGCTTGGCTCAGTTGGCCCAGGAGAGAGAGTTGATGGCAATACTCTCAGTCAGGGGTATCAAATTCCAGTCCCCAAGAACTGCATGGATTTCAAGCTACTTTTGCAATTAGCAGCCTGATTGGCGCCTGGAAACACCAGATGGGATGATTTCCAGTCAAAATGATGGCTCCAATTAAACAATTACGTAGTGAGGTCGGATGAAAACCAGCAGGCCTTGCAGCTCTTAAAGACATCTGGATTTTTTATTTAACAGCAATATAAGATTAGTTACCCTAAGATTTAGCTCTAATTTCTACGTGCAGCTCACACAGAAGAGAAAACTTTTTTGTGTGCAAATTATTTATTTTAATTTCAATACCGATCTATCAAATTTAATTTCAGTATTATTTTTTGCAAGATATCATAATGCACAACTCACAGCTTACTTCACCTGATCTGACTTATTAGCATGATTTCTGGCTCATTCTTAATAATCAATTATATGTAGGGCATGGAATGCAGTGTCTTCAACAAATTCCGTTAAAACAACTTTTAACTATTAAAAATAAAGCTATACATTTTATTATCTAAACAATTATATGTCTAAATAATTTGTCTGTATAATTAAGATCCATTCAATGGCAGATGGCAATAAGGTAAATTGTATCCGATAGGATCTTTGGTCAACCTGTCAGAATACAGCTGCTCCAATCTAACCTAAATGTCCCAGTCACCCTTTCTAACAGGATGTCACAGTTCACGCAGCCAGAGTAACTGAGGACAGTTTCATCTCTCCCTTTTAAATTTTATTAAAAATTTTTCCTGGCAGAGAGAAAAGAGGTTTTTTTTATTGGTTCTTTGAAAAAGATCTTTGTCGGAACATTAAGCATTTACAGTGGCCTTGGGTATTCCATTTGTTTACGAAAGAGAAAATAGAAATATTTACTTTACAAATGACTTCATCTTTTTGGTGTGCAGCCCCCCCTACAACAGCATTCAACCGAAGGGTTTTTGGGAGCCCTAATTTAAAAATGCTTAATTTTGGACTTAAATTATCCGTCTGTTTCTTGTTTCTTTGAAATTATATCTCATTTGAAGGAAAGTCTTCTTGAAATCTAAAGTAATATATGAATTGCGACTAAATGGGTTCTTGCAATATATCTGAAGGTAAAGGTCTGTGATTTTGATTGATCACAAAAAAATTGTGGGGAACTAATATAAATGATCCTAATTAGATTATTTTTAGGTCACTTAATGGATTGTTCATGGTTGCATGGCATGCACATGTGTGGATCGTCATGGCAACACTGGAGCTGTGAAACCCTTTGGGGTTACTAGTTAGCACAGTCTAGAGACTGGAATTACGTAAGAAGTAGAGCTTTTTTCAGCATGACTCTGCAGCGAGGCCAAACTGACCTTACCTGTTAGAGGCCTTACCTGTTATACACTTTGGCATTGAGAAATGTACAATGAATAGGTTTCCATTCAATGTAGGTAAAAATGTTAATTCAATAAATGTGCCATTAAGAAGTTAAAATGTTAAGAACATCAAAAAACACAGTAAACTAATGGACAGTTCAATGAGCTAATATAATAAATGGTTGACTGAAAATCTGTGGTACGGCCAGGAGACTGCTTTAATGAAAAAGCGAAGACAAAAGTCTTTATTTGTTCAGTGAAACACATCATCTTGACATTCAATTTAAAAGGAACTTAACAAGAATTTTTTCTGGAACTGAAGTATTGAAGAGCACATTCCTAGCTTAAAATGTTTCAGTAGAGGTTTAGATAGTCACATCTCATACCCTTTTTTTTCTTCTGAACACACCATATATAAGCTCTCTTTCAATCCCATTGGCATTCCCTCAAAGCTAATGTGGATGTTTTCATGTTTTATCCTTTCTGAGACCAGGAACCACTGAAACACCAATCTCTCTGAACTCTCCATTATCTTCAAGCACTCCAAACAACATAAAATGCATTTTTATGCCGCTAACACGGTTGATTTTTGCTTTTAGTTCTAGTTTGTAATGTAGGTGGAGCGAGAAAGTGGTCTCTCATTGATTTCCATGGTTACATAACACTGAAGAAAAAAAAGATTAAATATATTCTGAACCTACAACTGTAACATTCTGATTCTCGGTCAGGGTAGAGGAAAGAACATTTTATGTTAGGGAGTAACAGCACACGCATCAGATAGCAATTGGAAAGACAAAGATCTAGTCATTTTAACTGACATTAGTGTTAATCTGACAGGAAGGATTTGGAGTGGGAAATCTTGACTGCACTTTACACGGGGGTGAATAACTCCCCTCTCTCTAAGGGTTGAGCAGCATAAAGGTTTATGAATAGAAAATCAATATAGCATGAGAATCACAAACTTCAGAAATCAGCATGCTCTGGCCCAGGAGTATGCTAGTGCAATGTACAGCTCAAAGGAATGAAAAACACCAGCAGCTACCGCAGGAAGCTAACCACATGTAAAAAGATGTATTGTATACTAGTGTAAAAAACAGTATAGTTGAATATTATTCGTTTTCTAACACCTGATTGAAAAAACGTATTTGTTGGCACCTTGAGAAATCCTTGGGTTTTTAAGCTTAAAATTAAATATGTGTTGACAAGCAAATTAATTGTCCAGACATGATGTTATTACTGAATAAAAGATGGGGCACAATCAACATCCATTTCATTATTTTGATATTATTCATTCAGTTCTGTCCTTAGGGAATCATTACCAGAGAGTGAATCATGATGTGCAGACAGCGGCCTAAGGTTTTGCAAAATATTTCACTCAATGCGCAATGAATACGTTTAGGCTTAGACACCTAGACTCTCCAGTCATCGTGACTGAAGTCTCAGCATCCAGTGACAAAGGGTTGCTGGTAAAAATAAATCAATTAAGTAAATAAATAAAATTGCATCCTTCTTGTTCATGGTCAATTGCAGAGCTTTGACAGTTTAGAAACCATTTATATTTATTATCCAAATGTTCCTCTCAGTCTCTTCCATCGCTATTGTTTGCATCAGGACCATCACTGCCATTACCATCTCCTTCATCTTCAACATCCTCCATGCAGGTGTCATTGTTTCAAATAAACAAATGTCCTCCTTTCTACCACTTTCATATTTTGAGCACACTCTTGAAGGTAGCATGCAGGCTTTTTTTTTTTTTTTAAAGGTCACGTCAAACTGTACATGAGGAAATGAGAAACTACTAATGCAGCTAATTAAAATATGTAGCAATGTACTTGATTAAGATACCGTCAGCAATGCGACTCTTTGACACAACGTCACCAGGTGGTCTTGGAAAACCCTTCAGTGACAGCAAGCTGCTTTCCCTCTAAACAAAATTATGCTTCTTGCCATCTAATGGCATGGCTCAAGGGGGAGATGAAACTGACTTTTTAAGCACAAGAAATGCAATTACGACACATGCCCGGAAACCAATAAACTGAAGCTAATATGATGCATTTGTGAAAGGAATTAATCTCGTCAACTGAAACAAAATCACTTAAAATGGACAGAGAACGATGTAAATGGTCGGCAAGCTTGGCTCTACCCAAAACTAACTTGCCGCCTCAATAAAGTTATTTTAGCTTACATAAATGTAAATTCAATGTATCTCTTTTTTATTGCGGCTAGAATGGCAGAACATTGATTTTAAAAGGGTTCCTTGGCCGATCCTATGTTTTCTTCAGACATGAGAGACAGAACAAAACCTATGGCCAATGACAATCTAAAAAGGATGAGTATGTATCATCAACTTCATGTAGAATACAGGATTGAATACTGGATCTAGAGCTGTATAGCACTGTATCTATGTGTATGTAGAAATGTAATACATTTTCGCCATCTGAGAGTCTCCATCAGTGAACTCCGGGAAGATTGTCCATGGGCCATAAATATGTTAATAGGCACACAAACAAGAAGTCATCTTTGAGAACTTCAGTAAAGTTTTACACTAGGGCTTTAGCTTAACGTCCTCTCCTATTAAAAAAAGAATAAGTAATTCTCCTTTGTTTAGCCCAACCTTATTTTTCATAATATATTAACCAAAGCAGGATGTAGTCCATGGCAGGGGGCTTAAGAAGCAATCTGTCCATGTCGATCCCTTCTTAACATGTGTCAGACAATTCTATAACCTTGGACCTCCTAGTTTTATAACCTCCTTCTACAGACAAGCTAAGATTCTAAACCACAGAAAACCTATCACTGCTGTTTGCATACATTAAAAGCTTTTGAGGTTTATTTTGTTTAAAATACTCATTTATTTATTTAACTTCTAATTTAAGCACCTCAGTCAGGGAGGTCATTTTGCCCACACTAGTGTTTACAGCTTTTTATTTTAGATGGGAATGCAACAGTTATGCCATTTTTGTGCTACCTGTCCCATTAAACAATTGCGGGATGAGTTAGGATGACATTTAGCATCTAGAAATTAGACACAGTAAACAGTCACATTGTTGTATGGAGAAGTAAATCATGAGAATCAACCGCCAAAACAGGGCTCCATAAGGATGGGGTCCCAGGAAACAAACGCATACTGAGGAAAGCACAAGATTTTATTTAAAAGTGATCAGACAAAAACTGCACTGTGTGAGCATAAATGACTACCTTTAAAATTTCTTAACAAAACAGAATAAACTCAAACTGCAATAAAAACTAACCTAAAATAAAAAATAAAAAAATGCACATAAAAACTACCACCACAACCGCTTGCCTGGTCATATAGCATTCTTCCTCCTTTCCTCTTCTTCATCAAAACCTTTAAATTCCTGTTTGTAAATGCCGACCAACCAAAAGGAGGTTAAATGGCTGAGTCCTGTGGCCTCATGGGGGTTGTCGGGCCATAACATCCAGCCCTCACCATGCTTTGCCACATCCGGATTCTAATTCTAAAGCTTTCAAATCGTTCTTCATTCATCTTAGTTTTGAAAAGAGATTACTAATATTATACAGAAGTATTCTATGTGGACAACTTACAACATATAGATAGTTACATGCTTACTGCCTAGACTATTAATGGAAAGGCCATCTAAATTTCACATCATATCAGAAAGGGATGTGAACAGAGAGGAGAAATAAATATAAAAGTGAAAAACAAGGTTCTCTTGATCCAGTAGAAATCAATGTAGACGTGAAATTCGTAAAAAAAAAAAAAAAAAAAAAAATTCTTGCTGTGACTGAATATAAAAATCAATTTTTATATATAAAAAGGTTTAATTTCTGAACATACTTTATTATCATTACCCATATAAACACAAATATGTACAATATTCAGTTTGGGTTTGAGCTGAGTGCAAGTCCCCCTCAGTATAGCACCATCCCGTGCCATTTACCCTTGACATTATCCAAGCTCATTCTGGAAAAAGATGGTTTTAGAGGCAGTGACTGCGTGAGTTAAGTCAGGTAAACCATACTGAAGTCGTTGAAGCACAGTTCACAACACTCAAGAGCTTGTATCTTCCAGTATTGACCTTTATACTTAACATCATACAGCAAGCTCATTCAGAACACTCAAGGAAATCACATTGGGTTAATGACATAACCGTGGTTCCCTGAAATGTAAATATTAACCATCACTAATGGGTTATTTCTGGACATAGCATGTAAAGGAGACATGACCAAAAAGGCAGAAAGCTTCCAGGTCCACTGACTGATTCTCATGGAAAGTCAAAACCGTTTCCTGTAAAAAGGCTACTTGGTAACCCTCGACCTACCATATGAAAAGGGGAAACAAGCTCTGAACATGAACAATGCCTCCAAGTTATTCGCTTTGCAGAAGTAATTGCAAACAAAAAGGCAGTCTTAAAAGATCTAAGCTTCTTCTCTGCTGAGCACATAGGCTCGAAGGAAGGCTTTGTGAAGGTTTCAAGTACAGTATTTAGAAGAACTTTACTTTTCCCATCACCGGGTAAGAGGAAATTGCAGCATGAGAGGAGCCTTTGCTTCATCAAGCAGGCCCTTCAAGAACTGTAGGATCACTGCTGTGGAACATGTAGTTTGGTCATGTCCGCAGAACTTTGATAAGATTACAGACATCACGAGATTTTGTAGTGTTTGGTGCTGTCTCCAGTGATAACTTTTCAACAGGTGTAGCCTGTTGTCCAGGAGGATTTGAAGCCTAAATAAACCAACTTCTGTTGGAGGCAAAATATTTTAGACAGACAAACCAAGTTCCTGACCAACTCTGGGCATCAAAAATCCTATTTCATAAATTACAAAGCATGGCTTTCTCAATCTATCCACTTCATAATTTCTCTGGTCCTTTATACTATCTGAAATGTTTTTTGAAAATAGACACGTGCCTTTTCAGCACAGTTGAAGTTAGTCGCCTCTTTAAAAAAAGTGTCTGCCAAAACTGCTTTGGTAGGGGTGAGCTGGCAGTCTACAGCTGAATAAAGGCAGGAGCTTCTTGTCACTACTGTAGCACTGTCGGGGATCAGGATATATTGAACTGCAAAATAATTTTCTGGATCATTCTCTTAATGTCTAAATTATTTTGACCATTATATATTGGTCCTCTACTTATTAAATAAATTCTCGATTGGATGGAATTTAACAATATAACTGTAAGGAATAACCTAGGGGTGATAGAAGTTGAATTTCTACCAAATCACTCTATTAAAAAATTATTCTTAAATAATGCATAAATGTAAAAATACAGGAAGTCTCCGAGTTATGACACTCAAACTTCTATGAATGTCACAGTCCTGTAATATAACATTTCTAAATGGGCACATTCAGAGATTGTAATGTACTGTGGAGCTATTCAGCTGTGCTAATTTGGTGATGATTTAGTTTTTATTTTTAATGTTTCATGCAAACCTACAATACACTGCACTGCATTTTGGTCTTTTTTTACTGAAATAATGGCATAAGAATGTGAAAGTAATAGAAGCAATTCCTTTCACGATTCTCATTTCATCCTTTTTCAAAGGAAGCCAAAGGAACCTTGTCCAAGTAATACCTTTTGATCTTTCTTAAAAAAAAAAAAAAAAAAAAAAACTTTTGTTTACAGTGCAGCACATTATTTGGAGTTACTATGGATAAGGGTGTTTACAACACGTACAGTACTTATACAGTATACCAAACTTCTATACATAAATACATTTACAGCTTACAAGCAGGCTTTATGGATTTTATCACACAGTAACTAGGAGACTGCCTGTATTTTAAAGTCCCGTTAGATCAAGAACTGTGTGCTTTATCTTCAAAATAAACAAGAAATCGAAATATACTGAGATGCCAAATATTGTTTAAATGTACTGAATACATGTTTGTTCAGAAACCAACATTCATTACATTTTTATCCGGTTAACAGTGCCCTGCATACAGGGTATGACAATATCAGGTACTTAAGGATAGTCCCATATTTTACCAACCAAGAACCCAGTGTTCACGGAAGCCCTGCTACTACTCTTTTAAAGGACCCAAACCAACCTTAAGTCATTTTTTTTTGTGCTAACCTTGGCCAACCGCTGTCTCAACAACATTGTGCTGCTATTCCTAGCCTTCTCTGAGATACTCCACCACACACAGTACCACATCTTTGAAGAATGATCTGTCGTGCCTCATGAAATTTTGTGAATTAATCTGCTTCCTGGCTGCAACCCTGCTGAGTCCTGGTTTCCAAGCTACTATTGATAATACTGATAATATTCCCTATATTAGAAGTTCTTTATTTTACTCTCTTTTCCTATCTCTGGTATGTCTTCTAGCCCAAGCAGCCCTGCAAAAGCAAAAACTAGCAATTTATTTTACGTTCTGCTTTCCATACACACTTATTCTGGGCGATTCCTCATGACATCGGGGTCCTCAACACCTTACTGGGCTATACTCTGCTGCTCAATAAGCAATGGGGCCAGCTCCAGGCGGATGAAATTGAAAGTCGATGTTCATCATAGACAGTCTTTGCACAGCGCCACCTGCCCCTTACGGAAGTCTCGGCAAGGGCAGAGGCGGCGATATGTGTCACTGGAGCCGGCGCAGCTGAACAGCAGTGACTCTTTCTGCAGGCCGCACTCCTTCCGCGCCACCGAGAAAGCAGGAAATATGTGGTTCACCTCGGATTCCAGGCCTTCGCACTGCACCTCCAGTCTGGTGGGGGAAAAAGACGGAGCCACGTCACAACACTAGAAGTGCTGGAAGCCCTTGGGGGTCAAGAAAGAACCTCTCTAGCTGGACTGGATTGGAGGACCAAGGCTCACCGGCTGAGCGCCTCCTTGCTGTTGACGAAGCGGAAGTATGCGGGCTCACAGACCAGGCCGCCATGCCCGCATGCCTCAATGCAGGACTGTCCCTCCTTTGATACAAGTAGCCGCAGTGCGCTGAGGGGTGGCCAGGACGGCGGCGCGCTAACATTAGGAGCCCAGATCATGCCTGTGGAGTTGGGCAGCACGACAAACGGGCTGGGAGGGCTGCCTGGCCACATGTGGGAGGCGTTTGCAGGGGGGAAGGGGGCATCGGGGACACAGAAATCCTGTGGAGGAACACACAAAATCCTGTTACTGGAAAAAAATATATAATTACCTGTACCTGCACGTAACTGTGGATTCACATGTTGGATTCACTGGATTTTTAAGTGCATATCCTCTAACCCTGCAAGTTTGGAATGCACTGAGCTACACAGAAAATGGCTGATTTTTAAAGCTATTCCCAAGTGGCACTTATTAAATTGTGGCCGTGATAACATTTCCTGACATTTCTGCTGTCGAAGAGGTCAACTGCGTTTTTGCCATTGTGTCAGCCTCACTAAATGCTCCTTCCTCTGTGACTGAGCCATGGCATGCAGCCTTAGATGCGAGGCCTGTGATTCAAAGCATACGTTATCTTTGACACTGCAGACAAATAACGTCAAGATCATCCATGTGGTACGTTCACACCGATCAGGCTGGACAGACAAATGGCTGCTGCAGGACTAGTCTAGTGTATACACCATTGACTGGAAGAGAGTGGTACAGGATTGTGTTGGTGTGTGTGTACAGCTCCCCAGCTTGGACGCTTCATGTGTTTGGCGGCCGACGCACATCCCACGTTAAGGACAAGAGAAGGCAGCGCCTCAATAAGAGGAGGGTGGAGAGGGGACTGAAAGCCATTCAGCCCCACTGGACAATGTCCTACCTGATGCTGGATGTAGGCGTCCACTCTCTCCAGCATCCCGGCACAGGTGTACTCATAAGGTAAGTAGGGCTCCACCTGCAGAAACGAACAATCAAACATTTACCGCAGGTCTCGCGCACTCCCCACATTTATTATCCACAGTGAGAAAAGATAAAACAATCAATTACACTGCTCTTTGTTTATCTAGTTAGACGACAAAAAAAGCATCTGCCGCAAGAAGGCTGACCTATATTTGCTTTCACTCCTCTCCTACGCATTGAAATTCATTGCGTTTCTGCTTAATAATCAAAGCAGACAAATTTAGCAATGGGGGGGCATTTGGTTTACTAGCCTGCCCTTTTGACGGAAAGCATTCACTTACAGAGTGCTAAATGCTTTAAATAATTTTCAGTTGTTATTAAATCTTCAGCAGACAGAGATGATTCAGAACCTGGTCAGCCAAATTTCGAACAGAAGGAGAAAAAAAAGGGATACATGGAAATGTCAAATTTATACATATTGCAATTCATATTTAAATATGTATACATATGTAGCTCAAAGATAGTGGTCAATATAGTGGGAAAACCACATTAACTTTGAAACCATTCACTTCACTGTTCATTTATCTTTTGCATTGAGTTTGTTAATGCTGTTAAAGTCAGAGTGACTGCCCAGTGGAGCAATGACAGTCAGAAAGGGGCTATGGGTGGGCTTACCCATCTCCCGAGAAGCAGCAGCGTGGGAACGAAGGGAGGATGGACTAGGGGTTGGCGAGTGGCGCCAGCCTGTGGTCCAGTTTATGGATTTTGATATTTACCCTTCTTCACTTTAGAACATAAAGGTTTTGGGCCTGGCCCACCAATGGAGAATTTGTTCTCCCTTAAAAGTCTTTCCTCTCAAGTTTTTTTTTCTATCATGCCATCCTGGGGGATTTAGGCAGGTGTCTGTACAGTCACCGATCCAGAACCACCCGCATTGATTGTTTCAACGATTCCACTATCAATATCAGCTAGTCGTTTTTCTTTAATATTCTGCCCAAATAAATGTGATAGCCTTTCAGGCTTGGAATTAGTATAAAACAACAAACATATAAGAGCAAACAACTAAAAACTTTGTAACTGGAATTTAGTATGTATCTCTGATAAGATCTTGTGAAACTCAAGAAGTTTGGGAATAATTTAAATACATTTTAAAACAATTCTAAAGCTTTGTGAAAGCTGATGCTGGCAGCACGGTAACTGTGCTGAACCATTGAGTGGAGACTCCATCGATTGTTTGGCTTTGTAAAAGGACCATGCGACAATAAAGGGACAAGGGCAGGAGAGCAGAGCTGGCCCTGCGTTCCTGCAACCTGGACCATTTCTGTATGAGTTGGGTAAGGAAAAGCACCAATAAAAAAACTCATTACAAAGTGTAAAAAGAATGACAAAGTGTGAAAATGCAATTTAGAGAATTGAATATTCTTTAAAAAATTTAAGAGCAATGGAACTGGTATGAAAACGTAACACAGTGCTCTACGCTATGTGTTTAAATTTAATATACAATATATGTTGGAAATTAGCACAGTACCTTGGTTCTTATGATCTCTTGAATGGCAGCATCAAACTCCTTGGAGTTGTTGAAGTCAACAGTCATGACATGGGGCTTTCCTATGTGTTGTTCAGCATAGGGGTGCTGGGAGGAAACCTGTTAGGGAATTGAATGCACAAACTTAGCGCTTCTGTCTTTAAACACGCAGAGCCCAGGGAACACACAATTCAAACTGACAGGTGAGCAGACAGGGCCAAGAGCAGGACTCACGTTTCGGGACGTGGGCTTCCCTCGGAAGAATTCGTGGTTAAGGGAGCTGTGCGGTGGGTGGAACTTCGGCTGTAGGAAGATGCAACCATTGGCTATGGCCTCCAAAGGGGCCGGACCTTCGTAGGGGAAACCAAATCCCACGAAGAGCTGAATGTGGAAAAAAACAACAACGTAAAGGTCAGTTGTGCTTTAAGACTATTCTAAGGCTGAAATTTTTGAGTTTTAGATCAGGTCTGTACCTTTGCTTTGCGAAGCAGTTGCTGAAGCTCCTGCTGTGGCAGTAGACCATGGTTTTTCACAAAGGCGGGAACCTCCGGGGGGCGCTGTGCCTCGTAGTAGACGGTGCCATGGATCTCCATGTAGCGGTGCAGGATCTGCAAGAACCTCTCCTTGCCCTGCGTGACAGAGATTTTGAAGTGGGTACTGAAGGGGACCTTCTAATTCTTCAGTAGTAGCGCTGACGAATACCGAAGTTTGCTCTGGGGAGAGATTTGCTTTCCGTACAAGAATAATGGCGCTGGGAGAGCAAGAGCAAAAAGGCAGAGGACATTTGGGCAGAAGTGGGCAAGACTATGTGGCAAGCAGCTGGCAGCCGTGACCTCAAAGGTAGCAAAATGAAGAGGGAGGGCCACGCCCTCAAATAGGACCTCGTTGTGCTTATGGTAATCGCACTCAGGTGCCACCAATCCCAGGCCCTTTTAAAAAGGCTCAGGGAGAGATGGTGAAGGATAGACAGGAAAGTCTATGTGTTTGAAGGGTTGCGCCTTTGTTTGAATGTTTAAAGTGTTTTTGTTTGCCCTGAAAAGGAGGTTTTGCCAGCGTGGCTCTTTGACGTTTAAGTCTGTTTTATTTTTTATTCTTGCAAATATTGAGTCTTTTGTGTTTGACATGCTGAGTAAAAGGCGTAAACCCTCCCCCAATGCCTCCATCTCTGGCTGCTCTCGGACTCAGCAGGCCCTTGCGTGCTATAGACTATATTTAGCATTCCTTGGCAGAAACCAAGCCTCGATTTTTCAGTCTATAGCTCTTAAACTTAAATTGAAACTTGAAATATTTTAAACTATTTTGAGATTTGAGCCTAAAGGATCCTAATGGGTATGTCTGAAAATACTTATTTATTCACCTTAACGCTCTTAATGCTCTATGCCCAATTTGTGTGACATTGGGGGTCGTTAGGGATGCGGGACTTGGATAAAAACACATTAAAAAAATTAATTTTCCAATTTACAATAGGGTTAGCTGTAACTTAAAATGGTGACATTATTTGCAGAGCAACACAAATGTAAAATTGTGCTTTTACTAAATGTGTTGACTAACACTAGCAGGTATTTAAGAATTTACAATTTTTATTTTTTACCATTAACCGATACTGTTCTCTACCAAAGAAAATTAATTGGAGGAAGTCATTAATACGCCTGATGTAAGACAAGAAACGCATTTATTTTAAAGGGCTACACTCTTCCAGAGTCTTATTAGGCATTACATCATGTGATATGGGACTGTACGTGGAGTTTGTGGGATGCGAGTACTCGTTTCCACAGCTAATAAGGGGAATATTTGCTGAAGAAAGGTCCGGAGAATTGGAGAATTAATGAAGGTAAACATGTCAAATACCTTCTAGGTGTAGCCAAACTCCCAAACAACACCCTGACAATAGCCTCAGCTTCTGATCAACGCTGTGAGTTCACCAAGGTAAGCAAGAGAATAATAATAAGGTGCTAAAAGAAATTGGGCATATTTCTTATAATGTCACAAAGAGAAATCTTTTGGGCATACACTGATTGACATTTGCTTTAAGAAAGAGCCATTGAGTCACCACTATTTGTGTAACCGAAGAAGAAAGGATGTAGAACTGAGATTCCTGGGAATACTCCAGGAAACAGTAATTTTGTGTCAGAACAGATATTCCTGGCTAATGCACAATGCACAAATACCTGCTTAGCATGCCAGGAGAGACAATTCATCTGCATGAAAAACTGAAAGCAGATTCACTGTCAGCCAGGGATCTTCTCAAACGTTGTCCTAGCATAACTTTTTAACTTTCTCCTCTGCTGCATCTGCTGCTCCCTGGCTGGACTTCACAGGACAAGTGCACACAAGGACAGGGAGTGCCAAACCAAGGGGGGGAAGCCAAAAGAGGAGCCCAGGAAAGCGCTTCCATTGCACTCAACATTCCAGCAGCCCTAGCTTCTGCCAGACACTGCAGGCCACCTACCATCTCTCGTGATGGGTGTTAATCTGCAAAACCTTGTTAATTAGGATGCGCTTACAAACTGACCCGTAACAAATGAATAGGACTCAAAGCAAAGCAAACCAGACAATTTATTATAAGTCTGATACACATACAAGTTACAGAGCATGCTCATATGAACAAACCGTTTTTGACATTATATTTACCTGGAGCTGAAAATGGTCCATCCATGCAGAACAACCAAACAAGGGCAGAAAATAGAAGAGAGAAGAAGAAGAGAGATTTTATACAGAAGATGACAGATTAACTACACAGTGGACAAATTCATGGTAACCTTTGAACTGTGGAAATACATTGTCAGTGCTCCTTTGTGGTGAAACACAGACAGCCTTTAGCATACAATTTTTGTGTTTTTCATTGAACTGTTCAGAGAGCTTGGGAATTCCATAAAAAATGGACAGCAAAACAAAGTGAGATTTGAAATAATTATTTTTTTGCACAAAGCAGTCACACCAGACATCATCGACTACACCGTACCTGGAAGATTACATTTTCTCCCGACAGAGACAAATGTTACACCAGGAATTCAATTTTGGACATATTCTTCATGGAGAAGATACACATCCCTAATGCTGACCGTCATGAAAACTTTATATTCCTCCTCTGCTATCCACTGACGTGTTACACGTAGACCCACCTTGTGTAGTATGCTCCAGTCTCTCTCTTTCCTAATGATCTCTCTGCAACATGCACCCAGTTTTTATGGCCTACGTCTTACTGCCAACTCCAAATTCCAGCCACAGCCCTCTTAAAAGGGACGATTTTTCGTTAGAAGGCCCCGCTGAAACAGCCTTACCTTCCACATGCCGGCATCCTTTCCATACACCACTGCCATGTTGTCCACCTTGTTCTTCTGGATTTCCAGCTTCTCTGTCTCGTTCAGCTCGTCGGCCACAAAGCCCATAAAGGAGTTGTCTGGTGTGTGTGCTGTAACGCGTGAAATAATGTAGGGCATCAAACATTTCAAAACCTCCCAGGTGGCTCAGTTGGTAAAAGTGCCTGAGGGAACCCTCTGAGCAGGAGTTCACAGGTTTGAATACAGCTTATGTCATTCACCAGTTGTGATCGGGGAAGCACAGTGGTGGTGCTCAATTGATAGAGGGGTGACCTGGCTGGGGTGGGTAAATCGACAGGGCTCTCCACTCGCGAGTGTCTCCTATTGCCTCTCTGCGAAGTGCCTCAAGTCAAACGTGTAGCTTGCGGAGTATAAGAAAGATTGGCTTGATTGTGACTGACAAGTTGTACTTCCTCACCCTCTCCCTGTGTGTGCAGACAGGATTCGTAGCGTTGAGCCAAGGTGCATTAGCACAATCTGCGATTCTAGATTATGTAGAAAACTGTAAAATAATTTTAAATGAGTAATTGTGAATGTCACATTAGTTAAATGTTGGATAAGTAAGTGCAAAAGTGAAAGCAATTTGTCCAATTAATATTACAAAGTCTGTGTAACAACCGAAAAGACACAAATGCACACGCCTGACAGCTGAGGGCAGGGATGCTCCTGTCTTACCTCTCCCCACACACTCCATCTGGGCATCCCCGGTCCCTGCGCTGGTGCATCTGTTGCCACCGCCCCCCCCCCCCCCATCGTCTTGGTCTGTCTGCCCCCAGGGCCCACAGCAAGTATGCACCCCGAGGCCAGCGATGCCTCTCTCCATCTGTGCCCTTCGACAGGTTCCATATGCTGCGCCCCCCTGTGGACCTCCCAAACTGAAGCCCTGTCAAGTGGCTCATTCTGCTTTTTTGCCATTTTGAAACATTGTGAAAAGTCTCACCAGCATATGTCTAATACCAGAGTTTTTCTTTTTACTTTCATCTGCATTATTTGTTTATAACTAACATCCATGCTTGAGCTAACACTTATAGCGTCGTAAACAGGATAAAGGTAGATGGATGCCATTCTAGATTTTTAATTTTACAGTAATATTTGGTAATTTAAGGTCAAATATGGTTTAAAAAATTTTTTTTTTTTTTAATAACCATGGTTTTAGACCTTAATCACAGACTATGATGTGTATTTTTATGTGGATACTTAAACTACTTAAATAATACATAAGTCGTTCATTTCCAATTCTTAACAAAATTTATAGTTATTCTATGTTTTAAAATCTGGGGAAATTAAGGCGACCATGTGACTATGACAAAAAAATTGTACAAAAAATTATTGCACACTGCTAAACGGATTCAAGAGTGGTTTCATGAACTGCAGGATGAATTTAAAAATACCTTTCATGTCCTCCCCAATCATTAGGTTTAACAAATTAAACAAATGATGCTGATCAAACTTTTTCTAAAGGTATTTTTTCCAGGACAGGACTCTGCACTGCAATGGACATGGAAGTCTTAATTGTTTCATTGTGTCAACCAACCCTCTCTTTGGTTCCAAGTTCTTACAGTGCATGCCAAACCGCAAGGTGTTGGGATGGCAGTTACATGAGCAAGAGGTTTTCAGTCCTAGCTTGGGGTGAGTCCCGATTCAGCTTGCCGCAGTGACACTCAAAAATCACACTGCCAGTTTCATTGGCTCGCCTGTCAACTCTGCACATAAAAATTGGCTTAAATCTTACTCTATCAAGGGGCTGTGATTTGCACAGTCTAAATTATTCTGAGAACCAGAACACCAGCTAAAATTATCAGAATTATATCCTTCAGATCGCTGTTGTTCTGCAAAATAATTCTGAAATAAACGATTAAACCAAATTCTCAAACTTTAAAACTGACGTGTTAACGAGATGTCAAATGCCTTGAGGAAGTCTCCTATTAAAATAAATACAAAACTTCCACTTGAAGGTAATGTAAACTTACGGAACATAGTCATGTACTGCCTGCAATTGAGGTTCCAGTAGCCCCAATTAGTCCGATAGCCGTGCAGGGTGGCATACTCCTCGTGGTTGTAGACAGGCTCTGTGCCGAAGGTGTCAATCACTCGGATGTGGCACCTAAGACAGAGATAAAGAGTACCGATTGGCTTACACTCTCAGTACTTCTCTTCACACCAAGACACCAAACTCCAAATATTGTTCCACTCAGATTACTCTCTCATAAAGAAAACTTAAAACTTAATGTCAACACAAACTTAATGAGTTATGCACATAGACACACACACACTCACGCCCAGAGGCACCCACAAGTACGCACGCTCAGAGGCACATAGACACACACACAAGCATGCTCAGAAGCACCCACATGCAAGCATGCTAAGAGGCACACAGACACACACACACATACACAATCAGAGGCACATAGACACACAGGCACGCTCATGGGCACACACATGCACGCACAGTCAGCAGTACATAGATGGATACACATGCATATGTGGACTGGAGTGTTATACAGGGCGCTAGAAAAATAAGGTGGCCATGTTCATTAGGACCAATTCAAAACAGATGTAGCAAGGGTTGCCTAACCTTTATAGTTCTGATTGCTTCGATTTGGCTGAATAACAGGTTAGACATTCACCTAGTACCATCCGCATTGCATTGCTAGAAGAAGCCAAAGCTCTTCTTTTTTAGACATAGCTGTTAGCTCTTAGAAATAGTTTGAAGGCAATTGTTTTCACAGGATTGCGCCCCGCTGCACTAAGCAGCCTGTTATATAACCTCATGCTATTATTTCCACAGAACATAATGACTTTTTTCCGCATAATGACTTCTTTCCACCTAATGAATTTGTTCCACAATAATATGCCTATTTGAAATTTTGCATGGGCTTCGATTGCAGATTGTAAATCTGCGCAGCATTTGCAAAGAATCAATTGGGTTTTTTTTCCTTTTTCCCAGACATGTGTATGTGTTTGGGATTAATAACGTTCCAGCAGGCTTGATACATCAAATCAATATATATACACTATATTGATAAAAGTATTGGAACACCTATACGTTATACCTACAAGAGTATACCTCTTCTAAATCCATAGGTATTAATGTTGAGTTGGTCCTCCCTTTGCAGCTATAACAGCTTCCACTCTTCTAAGAAGTCTTTCCACCAGATTTTGTAGTGTGCCACCAGATTTTGTAGAGTGTTTGTTGGAAATTTTGCCCATTCTTCCAGAAGAGCATTTGTGAGGTTAGACACTGATGTAGGACGAGAGGGCCTGGCTCACAATCTCCGTTCTAGTTCATCCCAAAGGTGTTTGATAGGGTTGAGGTCAGGGCTCTGTGTGGGCCAGTCAAGTTCTTCCACACCAAACTCATCCAACCATGCCTTTATGGACCTTGCTTTGTGCGCTGGGGCACAGTCATGCTGGAACAGAAAAGGGCCTTCCCCAAACTGTTTCCACAAAGGAAAATGGAAACTCATGCCATGAAGTTCCCGGAACACAGTTTTTGTGCTAATGTTAATGTCAGAGGAGGTTTGGAACTCTGTAGTTATTGAGTCAGGAGAACGTTGGCGACTTTTACGCGCTATGCGCCTCAGCACTCGGTGACCCCACTCTGTAACTTTGGTCTGCCACTTCGTGGCTGAGTTGCTGGGGTTCCACTTTGCAAAAATACCCCTTACAGTTGATCGTGGAATATCTAGGTGGGAAGAAATTTCACCAACTGACTTGTTGCAACAGTGGCATCCTATTACAGTACCATGCTCGAATTCAGTGAGAACTGAATTCTCTTTAGAACGATCCATTCCTTCACAAATGTTTTTAACGGCAGACTGCATGGCTAGGTGAATGAAACAATTCAACGATTAAGAGGTGTGGCCCGATACTTTTGTCCATATGGTGTGTGTGTATATATGTATATATATATATATACATACACACATATATATATATCCTTTCATCAATACATAAGCCAATAAACTATACATGTAACAACCGACAGCATGTATGTGCATATTGCTCCACCAAAACCAAGAACATAAAAGAAAGATAATGAGTATTTTCCTGACTTGTGCTTTTTCAGTGAAAGACCCATGTGCTGCTTCATTTGCTGTAGGCCATGGTAGTCAGTGTAGATTAGGTCGTAGGGTAGAGGCCCTGTCAGGGGACAGCTCCCTCTTCCCGGGGGTACCCCGAGAAACCTGTAAGACAACAAGTTGAATTTTTAGGAAACTGGTGAAGCCAAAACTAAAGCCAGACTTTGGATCTCTCGTATCAGATTTTCACCGCAGAATACCGTTTATTAAATTTATTCAAATTCAAAGTGTCAATCATAAAACAAATCAATTAAATATAATCAGATTCATGTCGCCTCTAAAACGTGCTTAAAATTGTCGCTGCATCCACACGGAATTAACTCCTGAGTATTGTCCACTTTTAATTTAATTGATTTATACCTGAGCGTATGGTTCGTCTACAACACCTACATCTCTACATTGTTTATTTGCAACCTCATTTGGTGATGTACCCAAGGCCACTTTATCTTTTGTCAGTGTCGGTATTATGCGCTAAAACTACGCTATGATGATATACTTTCATCAGCCTCCATGCATAGGAGTGACAGTCACAGACATCCATCCATTCCTGTTACAGTAGGCCGCCCTAATTTATCCTAACTGCACGTCACAAAGTGGTCCGTTTATCAGAGTTAATAGGATTATGGTCAGACGAAGCAGCCCAGGAATATTTTAATGGCTAGAAAAGTGAAATATTTACACGGGCGTATAAATCTTGTTATATCAACAGTTTGCTTTGTTGGGAGAGCTCCGATCCACTTTGCCTTCAATTGCCAAGATACTTCAACATTGTGTGGAGGATTAAATATGGAGAACAAAAACTGGCATAAGCATAAATAAATAAATAAATAAATAAATAAATAAATACATAATTAATTCAAAATACATACATTTTGGTAATTAAAAAGG
>JAOVYW010000074.1:2621465-2635320 GCA_025775045.1 Hiodon tergisus | reverse complement strand
TGCGACTACACAGACCAACCAATAAGAAGAGGCCCCAAAGGGCCACACGTCAAACCTAAACATAAAGCCAGGGAAAGGGAGACGGCGGCCCATCCAACCTCAAGCTCAAAACGCTTCCCAGCCAAGGGCCAGGGATTTGAGATGGGTAGGAGTGTTGGACGAGCTACCCAGGGACACGGGGAGAGAGAGAGAGCAGAGAGGGTCTTACATGGTAGCTCCAGTCCAGTGTGGTCCGTGGTGTTGCGGACGGAGGGGGGCGAGTGTCGGCCGTCGGCCATGTCGGACTCCGAGCACTGGGCCTCCCCGTGCATCACGGCCAGGCCCAGCCGCAGCCGCTCCGCGTAGGACTGAGCCCTGAAAACCACACACATCGGCACCGTGCTCGCGTACGTCCCTAACAGTTTATACATGGGAACAGCACTAACGCAACCCCGGACCAGCACAGAACCCGCGTTTTGCAACATTACCTCTTGGCAGCCGAAGGGGACTTTGCGACTATAATGGCGTTTCGATAGTCGGGAATCTGAAAGGCAGAGGGAACAGCGGTCACACGACCGCACCCACATCTGTCCGACCGCAGCCCGTTTCGGACTCCTTTCCGTAATCCTCCCGCTCTGCACGTTCCTGTAGCCTGCAGCACAGCCTAGCGTTTGCCGGCTCACCTCCTCCTGGATGTACTGCAGCAGGAAGGGAGAGGCCCGCAGGTTGTCCACGGGGAAGCTGAAGAAGCCCTGGATCTCCTTCTGGTGTAAATCCATGGTGATGATGTGGGTTAAGCCTGCGAGGTGGAGAACCGGACATGTCGGCGGGGAGGGGAAACCTCGGGATTCGGTTAGTCTCGCACTCGCCCCATGGCAAAGCGTTTCGGCAGCTGCTGAGAGACGGGACTGTAACCCGCACCGTTTGCCATAGGGTCTAAATAGGGACCCTTTATTTAATGCGCAGTTACATACAGAAAAAACTGTACATTAGGCTACACTTAAGTGAGCAGAGGGGTCGTAAACACAGACTCAACATTCCAGACTCGTTGTCCGTTATCTTAGGTACGTGTTCAGCTTAATAAACAACTTAGTGGAAATCTATCCTACAACACCCACACATCAAACTGCATGATACGACAGCAGAAAGACCATTTATTGTTCAAATAACAATAATAAACTATTAACAAAAAAAATAAAAAAATAATTCCTCAGTATAAAGGCAATGGACTAGTAAATAAAGTGTGCAACCTTCTTGACCTCAACGGAAGAATAAAAACAATATAATCACATTTTTGGTTACCATTCCCAACGAGAGCAGCAGGAAAGCTCATTTACACGCATAGAGCAAAAAAAAACCCAAAACGAGCTGCAAGTGATCCACTAGTCTGCAAATGTCAACATTTTATTTCACTGTGGCTTTAGTGAACAAATTCATATAATTATACACATAGAGGCCCCACAAGGGACGATGAAATCACTCAACGCTTTAAATATAGACTGCATATTCCCCTATAATACGACACACGTAATTACGAGACACCAGTTATTATTTCAGATCTCTGTTTATGACACGGATGCCAAAAAAGGAGGAGTACCCAAAATCGAATAGGTTTAATTATACATTACAAGTAACAGCAGTTTAAACAAATCTGTGTGCGCACAAAAAAAAAAAAACGAAATACTTCAAGACTAACTAGCCTCCTCTGTAGAACTCAGGGTTGTCCACTACTGTTTAAATGTTTGAAATGCGAACGGCTGAGATGCGCGAAGGTCATTAACACAAGCACACAAACCTGCGTGGTATAGCAAGCCATCATCAGAGTGGGGCAACCATATGTTGTCGAGGAAATATACCCCTTGAGACACCGCGACTCCACAGATGAGCGTTTATGGGTCTTACCCACTACTCTTCCAAAGAGTACAATGGCATAAGCACAGCTTTATATAGGCTTTCATAACAATGTTAGTACTTTTCCAGACACAGGAAAACATTTTAATTTTCTTGAAACAAAATGTCATAGAACATCCTGTTAATTCAGCCGTTTCATATCATTATAAGATTATTAATAGTCACGCTGCCCACACAGTGAACCATGTCAAGAAACAGACCACAGATCAAAAACACCTTCAGTTCTTTTCTCATGTCTTTTCTTCTTCCTGCTGAGAATCCATACTTTGTTAGCAGACACACACGCGCACCTCCTCTTTTCATGGCTAATATCTGCTGAGAAGCCAGCTTCCTTCCCACATGATTATATTTGACATTTCTTTAAACACACTGATCAGTAAAACAGAGGAGTTATAATATATCAAAAAAGCAGTTTCAAAATTTTCCCTAACAATGTGCACGTGCAAAATTACCCATGGTGAAAAAGTGGTTTTGGACACCAGTAGGGGTCTAGCGCGCCTTACCTGCTCTTGCCAGCATGGAAGCCAGAAGTTTGCAGACAATAGAGCCCCTCTTCCTCATCTTACACTGCTTGCTGTAGGGGAAGTAAGGAATGACCCCAATGATGTTCTTCGCGCAGGAGGTCTTGAGAGCGTAGGCCATCACTAACAGCTCCATGATAGCCGTGTTAACATCCCTAAATAGGTCCCAAAAAATAAGCAGGGGCGCAGGGGCCGCAGGGGGTGGGGGGAGAGGGCGAGAGGGGCAGAGGCAAGTTATCATCATTTAGCAATTAAGGGGAAAGCATCAATTGAGTGGAATATGAAAAAGTCATACTTACTTACATTAATTATAGTTGTCGTGTTCTCTTTTTAATAGAGTAATTTACAATCTGATATTAATCCCCCCGTCACAGGCAAAAACACACGCACAACCTTGACGCCATAAGGTACATTTAGGAGACGTCTGCAGACTTAGTGAAAGAATCAGCCCCATTTGCCCACTGGATGAAATCATTGTTTCTTGCCTGGTTTCAGACCTTGGTTAAAGTCTATCGAAACCAGGGGTAGGCAAGCTTGGCCCTGGAGTGTCCCCTGACCACACAGATCGCCGCGGTCTCTGTGAACAGTGCAACACCTTGGTCATCCATTGTAATTCAGCAGGATAATCAGCCCAATTTAGCAATCAAGGGTTTGCGTGGTGCGAGGACCAGAACGAGCTCTCGCACTCTTGCCGACCTCCGACCTGACCAAATGCTGTAATGCCACTGGAGCATTTACACAATTTTTAATGTATAACCACCAGTTATAAATATACCGACAGCTCAATAGGTCAGGCTTGCGTACTACATCAGGGGCTTTTTAAACGCATCCGAGGATCCACCATACGCTGCTGAAGGCCTTCGATAGCGGCTCAACGCAGGAGTCCCAGCTTAAACTAGCGCCGGCATCTTCTGAGAGAAGGAGATCCCGGACTAAAGCCAGCACACAATACAGGGTGTGACATTTCCCCCCATGCATGCCGATCCGCGGGCCTCAAATAACTCAGAGCACACTAGACCAAACGCTCTCACATTGCCTAACCTGGCGCCTGGCACAGTGGAGCTCGGTTTCCAGTTTGGCGGCCGTCTCGAGAGGTCCTCTCACCTGGGTATGGTCTGGATGATAAAGATGTCCTGCCCACGGACCGACTCTTTCACATCTACCCTGGTTTCTGATCCAGATTCAAAAACAAAACTCATATCAGCTGCATCTGCACATACCATTTCTTTGCACGGTGTGCTAATCCAGCACATGAGCTAAACGGCTATACATATTCACACCACGTTACGGGTTTTCTTCAGTAACACCGATACTGGCAATAAAAGCTAATCCGGGGGTCTTGACCCAAGCAAACACTGGTAGGGTTTCTACCCACAAGTGCTGAGAAAAAAAACACACACTGACCTCTGTTGGACTCCTGGTAGACCACAGACTTCCCCAGCTCCACACCGAGGCGCCTGTCAAGAGAGGACACAGCGGTATAAAATGGCCCATTCCTGATTGTACGCACTGGACCACAAATCACCAGATAAGTAAGGCGGAGCGCTCACTTTGATGGGGGGGCAATAGCAATGCTGAAAATGGTTGTGAGGCTCACCCTCTGACAGCACAGCATTCCTAACCAAGCCGCTTATGATGCACTCCAAATCTGACCTAGACTGAACTCCGCCACAGTGCTTCCCAGGAGAGCCACTGTCGACACCCAGGCCCAGTAATAAACGGCTGCACATGCCAAATGAGCAGAAATTCAACCTGGAAAGGCCTCTCTCAATACAGGCCCACCTGATGAATGATCAGAGAGAACCAGCTTGTGCAGTCAGCTAACTTCTGCATTACAGCTGACTTCTGGCCACCCCCACCTTTGGGCAATTACGCAAAACAATAGAGGGAACCACGCTTTAACTTCGTCTGCCAACTTCGTCAGCCTATGTCAACCGACTAAATCAAAACTGTGACATTCACGGGCTAATTAAAAACCGAACTAAAAAAAAGCTATGTTAGATTTAGGGGCATTCAAACAACCATTGTAAAACAGTCCGCCAGATGGCCTCATTAATTTAACGTTTTATAGGAGGTTGTTTTGAATGTTTGTTTAATCATTTATCCAACCCACCAGCTGGCCTCAAATAGTGTTGCACGGAAAGCCTGCAAGAAGATCTTCATCAAGGTGGCAAGGACCTGGTATGCCTTTGGCAAAACCACAAAAAACATTTAATATGGTTTGTCTCGTTTTTACACCTGCCAAACACAACACAGAGTCGCCAATTTATTAGGTACACTAAACCAATAGGGAGTTGGTACCCCCTTTGCCCCCAGTACAGCATGACGTTCGACAGGGCGATGTCTAAACAAGGTGTCGAAAGTGCACCACAAGGATGCAGGCCCATTTTGACTCCACTCCTTCCCAAAGTTGAAATTGGCTGACGGTGGACCTCTGCCCTAAATAACTCCTTCAATCTCATCCCAAGAATGCTCGACTGGATCGAGATCTGGTGAGGTCACTGCAGTAAGCTGAATTCACCGTCATGTTCCCGGAACCCCTCCTGGACAATCCCAGCCTTGTTCCATGTAGCAATATCCTGCTGAAAGAACCAATTTGCGGATGGATGCACTGCTGCCATTAAGGGACGTCCCTGAATGGCGACGATGTTCGGATGTAACAATCCTGCAGAAACACACGCAGTGTTGACACCCAGCAGGATGGATCCATTCACTTATGCGATTTTCACCATGTCCTGGTCCTCGCATCAGTGTGAAAAGGAAGTAACCAGTATTCAACAGACCTAGCCCACTGCAACCGCTGTCACATGTTTTTCGCTCACAGGAGTGAAACTTGCCATACCCCTTACGTGACAAGGTACAGCGAGCTTAAATCTATCTGTTGTATTCAGCTGCTATTTGACTGTATCCTGTCTGTTACTCAGGGTACCTCTCTACTTGCACCTAATAAAGTGGCACTCTGTGTATATCAAATAGAAATGCATGTGTCAGGATTATGTGCTGAATCCAACACAGACAAACCTGTAACATTGTGATTAAGAGCTAACAGCAAGGATGTAACACCTCACTATACTAAACAATGCTTTTCTAACCACTAAGTAATTAGAAAAGAATAGCCTTCTTTTCACATACATACAGAAATATTCACACCCACACCCAGCACCACCAGGCCCAACCACACAGAAGTTCACACAGCTCCTCAAAAACAATCTTCTGGTTAATCAAAAAATTATCTAACACGTAGCAAGCCAATACAACCACCATCTCTGCATTTCCCAGCTTGCCATTAAGCTAAAACGCACCCATATGCATGTCCAGTTTTGGAATCACCTCTTTTCCAAGGCCTTTAACTCTTAGATAAAGCTAGCATGTCTGTGGATTGCCTCCCCTGATCCCCATAACTGTCAACACCAGTCCCCCCACTCCTATTCCTTTCTTAGTCCTGCAAAAGCATGGCTTTTCTTTCACAGGTTTTATTGGAAATACAAGACACTTCCAATGATAAACTCAATAGTTTTAAGCAAATCTTAAATTTACTGACACAACTTAAACGTCTAAAAGGGGTTTGCTAGTTGCCAGAAGTCACTGCTGTGCTGTTCATTCTCTATGAAAACAACAACTGCCATGCTTATCGGCGAAACTGTTTTTTTTTTTTTGTACAATTATAATGACCCTCTAACACTTATGGTAAAATCATAATAATCAAAAGGTAAAAACCAACTTAAGCATAGTTTGTGTGGCCAATTTTAGCCCGTTCCCTCAAAATCCTGAACCTTAGTCAAGCCGTATTGAGGATTGTGCACACATTGTAAGGAAACGTCGCCAAAGCTTCTCGCGCCGCCAAAACTCAATGAAAGCCGCTGACAGACGAGAAAGAGTGCAGAAAGGAATGCATCTGTAAACGGCTCAAATGTTCTTTATAAGGATTTAGGCTAAATCCCAGAGTGGGGGGCTACGACAAGAATAAAGCAACCATTTTCCTAGAAAACGAGCACGAGTCGTCTTTGCCTGAGAAATATTATAGACCATTTTAAAGACTTGGAGCAGTCACCAAGAAGTCTGCTGGCCAATATCAGCCATAGGCTCATCACACACCATTATCAGTATTATTTTAACTTAACGACACCCATTTGTATAAACAACGTTACTTTTGTCGTTTGACTCAAGAATACCACCACACATCAGGCCATTTATGAAACACTCGCCTTGAGAAATTAGTCCAATTTTGCTGTTTTTCAAAGGAATAACCTCTGGAAAAAGGGAACTGTACTGTATCAAAACAGTAGTTTTGTGATATCTGCGGTATGAGACTAGACAGGTCATATGAAAATAAACTGTGCTTTATAGGTGGAGGTGGCAGTGACAGTTCTTCAGAAAAGGTACACGCTCATAAATCTTAAAACCTTCGATAAATATACAAAGAATCCAACTAAATTTGGAAATTAGCAGTAAACCTGGTAATCTGAACATAAACCACAATAACTAGGATCATGGCATACGCATATTTTACAACGAATGGTAAAATTTCTACATTCAGTTACCCTTCTAAGTCCGCAACTACATCAACGAAATGTATCACTGCTCCGTGTAGTAAAGGTATTCAAAAACTATAGAGGTTGACAACACAAGCTACAAAAAGGCATGTATGCAGTTAAATGTATTTCATATTACAGTATTCCTCTGGAGAAATTAGTATTTCTAAATACACTACTACAACTCGGCTCGCTCAGTAGCGATGTTTTCAAAACGAATTAAATAAGAAACGATACCGCAGGTACTTACTCCGTTATCCTTTTGGCCAGTTCCGTGCATGCCGTGGTTGAATTGGCAGAAAAGACACGATACCCACTTTTTGCGACATTCATTCTCGAATAGTGACCATGCGAACGCCTCGGGTTTAGAGAATGAGAAAAAACAGACTTATAAGGCCCTAAACGCCTTTTGAGCATGTCTCCTGACAGTAAGTCTTTTAAAGTATTTAAATCCTTTCGCCTAGCAACTGACAGTAGCTACACAGCAGCAGCAACAAAAACGCGCGTTTACAACATAACCTTGTACATTCAGCTAGTGCATTCTTTAACTAACTGCCAACGCTGCCGAAAATACGCAAGATAAAAACCGATACTAAGTTAGACAGGTAAATGTATGCAGATATTTTCGGACATGGTCAGCTAAACAGCCAGCAACAAACGAGCCTTTAGGTTTAACTTTATAAGCTATCTAGGGTTGCTAAACACAATTCACACACAACTTGCTATCAACCAACCTTGTTTAAACAGCGTCTCTCAATCTTGACTCGCTGTGTTTTTTTCCCTTACTATCCTTGGTAGCTAATAACGTGAAGCCATCTAGGTGGCTTACTGGAGATACAGTAAGCAGCGTCTGAAAAACGTCGGGTCGACTAAAGCAATTGTTTCGCTATTTCTCGTTTAGCGCGAATATGCTTTTAATAAAACTGTCAACTGTCAACCGTCTACTGTCATCATCGGAGATGAGTAACGTTAGACTACCTATATGCTAGCTAAATATACTGGCCAGCTGTAACTGTTAGATCCTAAATGACATATTAAATAGAACCCGCTGTAAACAGAAAACAGACAGACATTTAACTAGATGGCGAGTTTATTAACATAAATTGACCATTTACGTTTTGATCGTAGTTTAAAACTATATAACGATAGCTGGCTACAGAGCTGGTCAAATTATCATAACATTAGCTGCGAATGTTCGTAATCTAAATTCTACGTAAGACAACAGTCAATATACATTGCCAACAATATTCTGATGTAAGACTAATGGAGGTAGATCACTGTTTGCTATCCCTTAAGATAAAATAATAAAATGTAAAGTGTTCTAACGATTAAGAGCTTCTTACGCCTCCCACGGTCCTAAAACTTCGTTGCATTGCGGGCACTGATAGAAACGGTCACGGCTTAGTTAATTGGCTAACCACCGGTTATGACTGACAGACTGGTGGATCAATGAGAGGTTTAGCGTTCAAATAAAAAGGCGGGCCTTTGAGGATTGGAGCCACTCAAGTTTCTTTAGTTCGGGTAAAAAAGGTCAAGGTTTGAAGCGTTGTATGGATTTGGTTTATTTATTGTTTCTTCTTTTTTCCGCACATGTTTTTAGTTACTCCGCAGTAGAAATCTAAGTAATTGTTTTGTTGCCAATTCCCTGTTTGGAAGTGAAGCTACCGTTTTCTAGTTTTGGAAACCGATCGGTGCTGACAGTTGTTTCAAAATGTATATTTTGCTCAGCAATCTTCATGTTTACACATAACGCAGTGATCATTCGCCACGTAAATAGAAAAGCATTTTCGTTATCAATGTGAACAGAATGATTTGCTTTGTCAGTTAGACAGCTCATTAATTTCGCACAAAAAAGTCGCTGATTTTTTGTTAAAAAAAATACATTGTATTTCAAAACAATTTACTAATATACACAATTAGGCTAAACACAATCGGAATAAATAATATAAAAATGGCACAAAGGAATATATTTACATTTTCATTCTATAAGCAATTGGACCCTTTTGAGAGTGAAACTACTTTCTCCGCGACATAAGCAACCGTACATATATAGGCGTAGATCATTTTATACTGTCATATTCCGACGTAAACGACATGATGGTAACCTAAACAACTCTAAGAATCAGAAATACATTCTGAAAAAAATGCTTTTTGTTATGGGAAAGTGGGAGTCTGAGAGTAACATGGCTCTTCCTCCACTATTTGTTAAAAACCCTGGATGGGTGCTGCTACACCTGAGCAATTGTACCTGTTCTCGAAAACAAACACGTGACTTAGCATTCGAGAAGGGCTGAAGCAAACTGAGAAAATCCGGCCTGTTCCCTTTTTTTAAAGTAAATTATTATTCATTTCAGAGGCTTTAGCAAGTTTTTTTCCCCCATGGTCTCTGTCTCTCCTTTTCCCAGATACCTTCTCAGGATTTGAGAACCTTTTCCTTTAGAAGGTCCAGGATGACCTGCCTCTCCTGGCTCTCCAGCTCAAAGCGTCGCTCCCTCTCCTTCCTCTCGGCCCCCAGCCGCTCTCTCTCCAGGGCGATCTTGCTCCTCTGGATCTCCAGCTCCTCGCGCCGAAGGGCCATCTCCTCCTCTCGGAGGCGCTGCTCCGCCTCGGAGCGCTTTTCCAAGAAGCTGAGAATCTCGGAATAGGTCTGACAGCAGCACTGGCATGGTTGCTTGGCGGTGGGGGCCGCCAGCTCTGCTAGCTCTTCCTGCTCCTCTGGTTCCGGGGTGGGGGGCTCTGGAGCAGGAGCAAAGGGGCAAGACAGCGTCACCAACCGTCTATTGCCCTCGAATTGGAACAACAGTGCCAGCCTAACATCTCTGCTAGAAAGCGAGGTCTCCGTTGCATTTTAAAAATGTTTAAGTTTAAAAGCTTTTTTACCTTTATTTATTACGCTACATTGCATTTTTTACAAGGTGGTCCACATATGGTTGGCTGCAAAGTGGCGCCTTTGATGTCCCAAATGAATCTAAACATTGCGGGCCCTTGGTACATGCATCTCTTTACCTGCAGGAGGCACTGTTTGGGCAGGCATCACACTGGGTTTGTCCTGCTCTGGCAGCGTCAGCTCCTCCATGCTCCTTTTCCTGAGCTCCTCATCCTGGTACTTGCCCTCACTGTTCCCCAGGAGCCCCTTCTCCGCCTCCAGCTCCAACACTTCGTGCAACAAGTCCTCTTTCTGGGCATACAACCTTTCTGTACCGAACCTAAGCACAGGTGGACACATATCTAAGGAGAGTTTCTTTTGTAAAGTGCAATCTTTTGTGTTACTTTACAGTTTAGCCAGGTGACTTTCCACGCGTAACAGAGTCTAAAACATTACGGAGTCAATTAGCTTATTGTAAGTCTATATTGTATGTGGACAAGTCATCTGGCACCTGTTCCAGTTCGTACAAAAACAACTGACGCTAAAAAGAAATTTAAAGCATAGGTTTTGAACCACAAACCAGGATATGCTGGGTTTCTTTGTACCTCACCACAGAATTACCTCTCACGGTGTTTCCCACTAACGGAGAGGTTGTTACACTGCATTGAAACAAATATTAGCTGTTATCCAATCCCCTGAATAATTTACAATGTTTAGCATTTAGCACATTGTTCAATCCCTAATATTTTTAGCGGAGTAACTCAGGTTAACTGCGATATCAAAGGGGACTCAGACACTTCACATCCAGGGGCCCATCGCTCTAACTAACACAGCACAACGATGCCTGAACAACAGTGGAACCAGGCAGCCTGGTGCACCCAGGGGCCGAAGACCCAGGAAAGGGGCGAGGGGAGGATTTGACCCCGACCTGCGGAGGCTGGCAAAGTCCTGCTTCTTGTAGTAATCCAGCAGCAGGGACGTCCTCTCACGGCACCGCCTGGCATCCACTTCAAAGTTCTCATCCTGCAGGGCCGTGGTGATTATCTCACCCACCCTGGCCCAGATCCTGCCGGACTCTTTGGAGGAGAAAGGGTTCTGGGCGATGACTTCCCGTAGCAGCAGGATGTCGTGGCGAGCGGAGAATCGCACCTGCCTCTTGCGGGGTGTGGAGGAAGGGCCTGCCATGGAAAAACCTGTGGGCAGAGGCAGAAGGAGAGCGGGAAGATAATTCAGACTGAACGAGGACTCCAGAGAGTGAGGAACTATACAAAGCAGAGGAAACCGTATTAGCAATGGAAATTAATGGGAAAACGCACACAAACTTTTATGTCAGTGTGACGGTGGACTACGTTTTATGCGGACGTTAAGGTATTCCATTCTTTAGTAGATATAATACACAGATTCTCAAAATTTTACACTACATTAATTTATACAGGTGGATATTTAAGGAAGATTTTACGAATATTTTATTTGAAGGTAAAACAACAATCTACCTACAATTTGCTCTTAAAATGCAATTAATTAAATTTTGTGTTCGAATTTTAAAATTATCATCAAAACTGTAAAAAGTGTAACACTTGATATTTATTATGATAACATTATGTTATGATATATTATGATAACATTTATAAAACGATAACTTCGCCGAGATATCCCTAGCGCCTAAGAACGCGGGGAACAAATGTGTTCGGTATCCCTGCATGCACCAGCTCTCGTAGATTGGTACGTCAGCATTTTTTGTTGAACGCTGGGAGTAGCGAGACTCACGTTTGTTGTTAAGAATGGCCTGTTATTATGTCGTGAGCGTGGATCACGTAAAGCCGCCAAAATTTCTCCCTTCTTGGTGTTCTCAACGTTCTGGTCGTTGCACGATATAATTGTTCGGTATGCCATACTCTTAAACGCAAGTAACGTCTGATCTACAGTGATTACGCAGAGAGAGCGCGAGTTAATGTGTCAGTGTTTATTTTCCACCGGCGCGCGGTAGCAGAACGTGAGCCGACATATAAAGAGAAAATAATGCACGTACAAAAAATAGTGAACGAAACCGATACCCGTGTCAGACATAGTTGTTTCTATCAGCAGTCTTACCGCCGTTGTTCGGCATATCCACTACACGTTCCATGTCTTCTTGTATCCGGGGTCAGCTGATACGCAGGAACTGTTGAGGTCACAGTACACGTCCACTCACCAGTACAGGTTACATTCTGACGTGTAACTCAACTTCTCCGAAAATCTGGCAAAACTGGAGATAAAACAATATGCAGGTACTTGAAAATTCCACAAGAGGGCAACAAAAGGCCACTTCCAGTTTAAAATATCCAATGAACTATTTTCCTCATACTGAAGTACGATCAGACTGGTTTGCGTTTGCAAAAAACTTGGTACTTATATATTTGTGTCCACACATTTTGTACATAAACTAATTCTAATATTAAATATTAAATCATGCAATGGCAAATTTTGACAGAATATATTTTAATAACGCATAAAGCTGTAGATACCCTGCTTGCTTTTCAAACATTTCCATAGTAAAGATTTCTATTGAAAAATTAGTATTCCTTCTGTTAGACCACGCTACAGGTGTATAGTACTGTATAGTCAAAAGTGTCAGTAATAAATATTTCATGATGTATAACACGTATTTTCTATATATTTAGAATACTTTAATTATTTAATTATATTTTGGACATTTTAACATTAATTAATGCTCTCCTGTTAATTGTCAACGCTCTCCAGTTTAACATTCACAATTCTAATGTTTTAAAACAAATCTGCTAGCTAACGTGGTGATGTCTGACTCGCGGAGCTGAGGATCAGCCTAGAAGCCGGACACTTGAGTGGCAGAGGAAATAGACAGGGGCCTCTTTCCGCTGTGCGAATTTGTCAGCGAGATTGCGGGCGACGGCATTAGTATGCCACGAGCAGGACACAGGCATTGTGAGCCTCTGAGGTTTCACTGCAGTTGTGACACTTGACACTTCACTTCTGTGCCCCCGGGGTTCCGCTGTATTCAGCTATCAGATTTGCTGACCTAGATTATGCCGTCTTGCTGCCATAACGGAATGTGATTTGAAACGCCTTGGACATTTCTGAAAAGAAGGAGCAGAGAAGAAGGAAAACAGTCCTCCCACTCTTTTGCAGGAGGAGAGGAGCGGCGGTGGAATTCTTTTCAGTCAGACGCGACGTCGCTGCTGTTCCATCCCGGAACCTTATCCAACTAGCGCCGTTGTGGTGGCGTGCACGTGCGCGTGTTTTAGGCCCACTTCCTCGGCCACCTCATAGTGCGATCTCTCCCAGTGGCCTCGCCCAGGCCGAGCGTGGCCCTGTTACTCCCCCCCCCACGTCCCTGGGCCTGTAAGACACAGTCACTTTCACAGTCCCGTGACTCCGCTCCCATAATGCGCCAATCCCGGCTCCAAGTTTAATACAGTGTAAATAATGAGTTGTACTTACAATGAAATATTCATGGCAATTATTATCTTCCCGCTAGCCAGAGGGGCTCAAAAGCAGTCTTTGTATATGTTGCCCGCTGATTGGAGGAGACAACCTGCAACTTATCAGGTTTATTTTTCCTGAGCGCTTTGCCAGATGAGAACAGAGGGAACGAAGACGAGCTTATGTTTGTCCCAAATAAATATGCATGTATATCAGACACCTGCCTTCAGTTTCATGGTCACACCTACCCAATTAAATGGCGATATATTAGTGCTGTTACCCGCGGTGTTAGGTGTGGTACGGGTTTAGTGCAGAATTCCTAGCCTTTTTCGATTAGCTTCGCTATCCTTTCCTTCAGAAAACATAAGCTCTAATTTCACTTCTTTAAATAAAAAACACATTTTTTTACTAAAAAGCTGCAAACTTTAAAAAAATTAGTTAAAGGCGAAAGGAAGACCGCTCATGTGGGAATTCCCTGTTTGGCACTTCGGTAGTTTGTGTCACGCTCACGGGTGGGAAAACATCGCAGGGCAATGCCTGCCACACTCTCCCCTTGTGTTTCTCTCTCTCTCTCTCTCTATCTCTCTCTCTCTCTCTCTCTCTCTCTC
>JAOVYW010000074.1:2597379-2608103 GCA_025775045.1 Hiodon tergisus | reverse complement strand
CTATTTTACCATGATTTGTGCCTCGCCCCTCCATTGCTCAACCCCCCCCCCCTTCCCCGAACACAGCGATTAATAAAATCTGAGGTCAATGGCAACAGACAACGTGATAGCAAACGAAAACATTTTGTTCCACCATCCGCGTTCTGCTGTGACCAGGATGTTCCACCATCACGAGTTCTGCTGGGACCACGATGTTCTGGCATCACAAGTTCTGTCGTGACCGAGATGTTCCACCATCACAAATTCTGTTGTGACCATGAGATTCCACCATCACGAGTTCTGTTGTGACCACGATGTTCCACCATCACAAGTTCTGTTGTGACCACAATGTTCTGTCGTGACCACGATGTTCCACCATCACAAGTTCTGTTGTGACCACGATGTTCCACCATCACAAGTTTTGTTGTGACCACGATGTTCCACCATCACATGTTCTGTCGTGACCACGATGTTCCACCATCACATGTTCTGTCGTGACCACGATGTTCCACCATCACAAGTTCTGTTGTGACCACAATGTTCTGGCATCACAAGTTCTGTTGTGACCACAATGCTCTGGCATCACAAGTTCTGTCATGACCACGATGTTCCACCATCATGAGTTCTGTTGTGAGCAAAATTTTCCCACCTCACAAGTTCGATTTCCCTGCATCGGAACAGGTTTCGGGGTTCCATAATCGACTCGTTTTTTGAGGCACACTGTATCACCTCAATTTCAACATCAGTGATTGTTGCTTCAGGTTGTTGTGTCAGTGGAGTAACCATCCACTCTTTCATATCCACTGAGCTGTGTATCCGTATCCCACCGGTCCACTGAGACTAGGCTACTGCATAAAAAAAAGGAAATAATTGAAATATTCCGTGATGGAATTTGGCAGAGGTTGCCATATGTTTGATGTTAATGAGAGCTACTGGGAGATCGCTCCATTCCTCAAAGCCAGCAGAACCTACGGAATCTTGTGTGAATCATAATTAAATCCGGTCTTCCATGTTCTGCGTAGTCCAGCTTCAACACCTGAACCGGCACAAACGTTGTGAATCATAAATAATTCAAGATACGTGCACTTGTGCTATAATTGGCCAAAAGTGGGGCACAGGCTCAGGGCCAGGCCAAGGGAACACCTTTAAAGACGTTCAGAACGAATGAAACGTCATGGCGGCTTGGGAACGCCAACAATGAGACGTCTGGCACTGCCGGGCACATTCACCCGATCCCTAATGAGCTGAAGAGGGCTGTCATCTTACCCCCTGAGTTCCGAAGCACAGAACGAGAAGACATGTCTTACAGGAGGCTGGAACTCAAGAGCTCAATCAACAAGGGCTGGAGGGGAGGGGGGTGCCTATGTTTTTCGGAAAGAGAGCAATGCTCATCACAGCTACCAGGAGCGATGATTCCCTTTCGCAACCCTCCTCCCTGACCGTCTCTCATCGTCTGCTTGGCCACGGAATGCCGGAATGTCCTTCTACTGACTCTTCAGGGTAGACCCGCTGTGTCAGGCTATGTAAAGCCTTCCAGCTTCGGGAGACATATACGGCCACTGGTCTTTCCGGGCATACCCTTACGCAGTGGGATTCGATTTCGAACCCACCTCTGACCCCCTTTCTACTGAAGAGGCCGAAATAGCGACGACAGCGCGTGATCAGAGTCGGACGGAGCTCAAGGAGGTGGGCGGGGCGTAAAAACTGCACACACAACAGGCTTATGTCCGTCGCCCTAATACCACAGCCTCTGATCTGGCCTAATCTCACGTCTAATCTGTCGGCAGGAACAGCCGGTCAGCAGTCAGCGCGCGCCCACCTTTTCCCCGGGAGCCATGGCCGTACCGTGCTGACCCGGCCATGTGCACCACCATCATGGTCCTCAGCACTCTGGCCATCCTGGTGCGCCGACACTTCTCCAACAGAGTCAAGCCGTGAGTACGCCGATCTCCTCCTCCTCCTCCTCCTCTTCCTCTTCCCCGGCTAGCCTCTCCCTGAAGCCCCCCGCTCAGCTTCTTCAGGACACCCAGATGGCATCCAGCCTGCCTCTGGTTTAGAGGTGAGCTTGGCAGGGCAAAGGCAACAGACTGAGGTTTCGAGTGGGTACCGAATGGGCCAGAGATGGTACCATTGTGGGCCGCTGTGGAAGGCTGCCTGACTAAATGATGATTTTGAGAACAATCAGGAGTGGTTGCGTAGTTCTAACTCGCGTGGCAGAACGTGACCTAACCGTGTTCCATAAATACCACAGATTTCTGTAGGAAAAAGATGAGAATTTTCGGCGTTGTGGAAAAACATTGTGGGCGGAGGTTAACAGAATAAATTGTCTGAAACAAGAACGTAATTAGCTCCTTGGTCTACTGTGTGTTTCTTCTGGGAATAATTTAGGTGACTTACGGAGATCGTGAAGCCAGGTGAAACAGGGTCGCCGCAGAAAACTCACAAAGAGAATAATTGCATTCAGCACATACCCAAATATTGCAAAAGAAAAGCAATTTTCATTAAACTGGAATTTGCAGTCCAGAAATGCTACATATTTCCACTGCATAATTATGTATATTCATCATTCCATTCAGTCTAAATTATATATATATTTTCATACTATTCTATGAAATGTCTTGTTTCGTGTTAGTGGTATGCCTTTCGGCATATCAATGCCACACAATGGAATGTACATTGTGGCTTTGCGTGGCTGTTGTTACGACGACATTAAACCTGCGCAGTTTTTAACAGCAGTGGTATACTGGCCTGTCTCTACTCTGGTTATGTGATTGGCATATTGAAAGGCATTAGACTGAAATCCTTAAGAGGCTATTATGTTATTGGGAACCATAATGTTAGGAATGCAGAGGAAAAGCCATGTTCCTGCTGACAAATTGTCAATAGAGAGCATGCAAGCACATTGAAGTTTCCAACCTAGTCCCAGATACCGTATTGTTCCAGTTTGCTTATCTCAAAGTATCTCAATGCTTTTGAGAAGTGATCTTTGAGGAAGGAGTCCAGACCCTCTCAGCCATGTCAGCACTGGGTGCGGCGTGCAGTCTCTGTTGACTGCGGGGGAACGCAACCTGGCCTCTGCTCATTCCGGGAGCGCAGTTTATCACCGGACAATAACATCCCATGCTAATCTGATCTCCGCACAGATCTGCCGGGCAACGGCTCGTCCTTCAGTGCGTCGTCACAGGGGCCCCGGCGGAGCCCGACATGCTCCAGAGCAGCTGAGAGGAAAAACACGCGGTCTCGACCGGATCGAGAACTCGTGAAACACAGGGCTGAGGCAGCGCTTGTTGGTGGAGGAGAGAGGATCCGAATGAAGCCCCCAGGGGTTCAAAGTGTCAAACGGCTCTCGGCTGTTTCGAGAGTCGACGCGGGGCTCGCTTGACAGCTTAACCGCATTAAAACGAGATGGTAATTCTGTTATCATGGTATTATCATGATATTTCCTGTGTTTATTCCCCTTCCATTCACATCATAATGGAATTTCTGCTTTTCTCTATAAAACTGATGGAAGAACAATTCCCGAAGTGGAATTTAGTAGATGGAAACAAGTGTCACGAAAAGTCAGCTTTCTTCTAAATGTCCCTCTATAAAAACCGAATCCTTGATACAGTGATTTCACAGTTACCACCACCTGATATTCTGATTACCCAAAACGCTGAATAAGTTCAATTCTTTGATTAATTTTTTACAGATGTTGTATTCTGTAACCTGTTACCGTACCCTGACATTGTCACGTACCACATGCACACGCACACATGCACACCCACGTGCGCACAAACAAGCACACACACGTACACCCACGTGCGCGTACACAAACAAATGTACAAATACAAACACGTGCTCACACACACACACCCACCCACGTACAAATACACACACGTGCTCGCACACACTCACACACACACACCCACCCACGTCCAAATAAACACACATGCTCGCACACACACACACCCACCCACGTACAAATACACACACGTGCTCGCACACACTCACACACACACACCCACCCACGTACAAATAAACACACATGCTCGCACACACACGCACGCACTGAAACAAAGACTGAAACAAAAGAACAACAGGACAATTATCCCTCCTGCAGCTAAACTCTCTTCGCTTCAGAGATTAACCAGCTCTGAGGAGATTTAAGTCTCATAAGCCTTTCTGTCAGGAATTTCTCACCTATACATAATTTACATTAAAAAACCACACCTAGCAATACCACATGACTGGTGGAGTGGTGCATTCCCTAAATGGCAATGTTTAGAGACACTAAATGGGCACTCAAAACGTATGAATATGACAGACTCCCTCCTCCTTCACAGACAGCGCTCATATATCCTAGTGTCCCTACAAAGAACAGATGTCCTAACCTATAGCATGCATTCTAATTACACCGCCTGTCCACCTTCAGTCTTGTGAGTAGCTCTGCCTTGAAGCAGTTGCCATGGCGCCAACGTTTTGTTTCAGTGTAGAATCCTTTAAGCTTCCGGTTCCGCGTATTTCTGTATTCTCACATGACACTAATCCCCCCCCTCAATTAAACACAGGCACTCAGAGGAAATCAGTGAGAAGGAGATGGCCTATGTGCAGAAGGACCCACCGCCTACGCAGAAATGAGCATCTCTTCGCCGCGAGGTACGGGACACCCACTACCCATTCCGCCTCTTGACCTTAAAGGCCACCTCAGGCCGATGGCAAGTGCACGTCCTTACACTTTTTGGAGCACGATGACAAGATAACGAGAAATAACACACATTAGCGGAAACTGTTCAGTTTGCACAGTTTTGACCGTTTCATTGTTTTGCAGATGTAGTGAGTGACTCTCTCCGGTTACTCAACCTAAGATGCCAAGATGTCTTGTAAAGTATGCTGGTGTACCATCCACCTCTTCCCCTTATGTAACTCCCAATCTGGTGCATCTGAAGACATTGCTAGACAGCCAGGCACGAGTTCAAAGATGAATCGCTCAGTGTTGATATTACAGAGAAAAGGCCCTCACCAGCTGTTCGTTTGGTGGTAAACAATGGCAAACATGGTAAACAATGGTAAACATGGTATCTATACGAAATGATTTTGTGACGGGTACGCAGTAGCTGACGATCGTGCAATCATCCACCATCAAGCTAGAGCGGTTTCTGTCGTCAATTTCTGCGGCTCGCCTTTGTGTTACCATGGCAATGCGTTTTTTTGGTCCTGCCTCAATGGCAGGCACCAGCAGCAGGCAGCCATACATCTTCCGCAGGATGACTGACGACTCCCGTATCAGGGAGGGAGCGGCGAATGAGCCGGCTGAGGTTGGGGCTTTGTGTGGTCCTCCGGGAGTAAAGCCCAAGGTCCACACCAGGACATTGACCCCGCATGTCCTGAAGAAGATCAGCTGTGGACATAGTGGTCCTGAGGCTGCCGTGTCCGTCGTGTAAACGCCAGTCAGTCCCCTGGATAAGTACGTCGGCAAAGCGATCGCAGGCGAGTGAGACCTCACGTCTCTGAAGCCGCAACACAACTGTACACACAGCCACAACTATTTGCTAAAACCTACTGATTTCTGGCATCCGCAAACGAGACTTTTCAATAGCTCAGCGTCACTCAAGGAGAAGAAAAAAAAAAAACATAATCCGTTGTCAACGCTGTCATTGAAGGGTCTAATTTTAAAGACTTCAGTTTGGCTTGGTATTCTAAAAGCAATGGAGTTTCTGCATTGTCAAATTTAGCATTTGTTTTCACACAAAGATACCACACATTTCACTGTGCAAATGTATTTTTCTTTATGTCTTGCATATCTTCTCTGTTGAATATTATGAGGTACCAAGCCAAGTGTAAAATTCACAGAATTCATGTTAAATCTGGCATTTTCATAGATTGAAACAAAAAAATTGTCTTATCTGGTAATAGCCACAGTAAATGTTTCATAATTACATTATATATATGAAATATTATTAATTATATATATATTACATATCTTGAAGTTTATTTGTGTGTCTGAGAGAAAAAAAAGGTGTATTTTACGTGAGAAAAAGTATTTAACATTTGGCATCCTATAGAATAGGGCCAGCTACCCATAAAAAGGGGCCCAGTGAGACTCACCGGGAGAACAGGCGTTTCCTAAAAGAGCCATCAGCCGGGGGGGGTTCCTTTTCCCAGGCACATGTCCTGTGTACCCCCGGTGCACAAACACGCTTGCCGACCCACGGTAACACATGCGTGGACAAATGTGTTGATTCTGGTGACTGAAACCAGTGGAACTGGACCAGGGGCCGGAGAAGGGGGGTGGGGGTAAGGTTTACCTGTGACAGCGACTGCAGAGAGACAGGGAGAGGTCGAGAGAGAGAGAGAGGGAGAGAGAGAGAGAGACAGGGAGAGAGAGAGGGAGAGCAAGAGAGCAGAGAGAGCAGAAGGCAGAGGAAAGGAGACGCGGAGCTTCTAAGTGCTTCCATGCTCGACGACGTTGCTCCTGCTAAATAATTTAGCGATTGAACATGGCCAGCAGAAGGGTGCTTGAAAAGCCCTGCCGTGGATCTAGGGGGCTCCGGAGACATTCGGAAGCAGGGACCTCTGTGTTCAGGGGGCTCACTCTGAGCGGGCGGATGAAAAGGGAGGCCTGGTGACCAGTGAGTGTGAGGGGCGTGGAAGCTGCAAAGCCGTGCTGCTGCAGGGGGGGACAAAACCGACCCCCTAACGGGTTTTAGCCTCCTGCCACTAAAGGGATGCGAGCATGCATCCTTTCACTCCATAAAATGAACAATGTCAGCGCCTATCCTGGAGTCTGTCTGGTTTTATCGTGTCTTTCAGACACGGATCCCAGCTGTGGAAGGCATAGTCTCAGTTCAGCCTCTCAAAAACTGGCGAGCTGCTTTGAAACACCGTTTTATTGTCATCAGCAGTGTAGACGAGTTTACCGGACAAGTCAGTGCCTGCAGCAATTACCCAGTTTCCCATAATCTGAGCCCCACTGACCGCCAAAATTACATCAGATATCGAAAGAGGGAAGATGGATCTGCTTTAAATCAATAGCGACATGCCCCGTTACATGGTGACGGTTCTATGGCAAGTCTGCGGTTTGCTAGAAAATAATTCCAGGCATATCAAAGGCAGGCTGAAAATGTCAACATGTTATGTACTTAGCCTTCAATAGACAAGTTGATTTATTTATCAATTTTTTCCCATCGTTACGCTGCACTCACGGAAGCTTGTCTGCGGCTAACATCCCCCCCTCCCCCCCTTTGTCCACTCCTTCGGTCTGCTTCGCCATAGAGATGACCCGACGGCCCATCGGTGACCTCCCACACAGGCTTCCCTTACTCTCTCCGGCGCCGGAATCCCGACAGGTTCGATTCCCCCTAGTCTCCGGTCGCTACGCAGCTCCTGGAGAAGAGCCCCACGGAAACTTATTACGCCTTAGCAGCGCCATCCTGAAGACGGACTGCTGACGGCATGCCGCGCAGAGATGATTCCCCGGTACCCTTTTAATCAAATAGGGGTGGCTAATGTTGTCTCAACCCAGCCCAAGTCTGCCTAACACACACAAACACACACACACACACACATGCCAGCACACACACACTGGCTGACCAGTATATCTGAGCTATGTTTGCATCGCGAGTGATTTTTTTTGCAGAAAGATTATTCTGACCTCTGTAAGAAGCTATGGGCGTCTGTCCCTATCTCTTTGTTAATTAAACTTATTTTTTTAATCTCAAAATTTTTTTCCTCAGAGTACTCACTACTCCACCTGCAGGCCACTGCGCACACTCACGGGTGCTATACCCATAATGCTCACCACAACTGGTTGTGCAAAATTATGCATTACATCTAAAATGCCTCTTTAACGTGGAGGCAAATCCCAGTCCTCGAGGGCCAAAGGATAAACTGTTTTTTGTTTTTTTTCCATTGTTCGGTTAAGGTCATAATTTGGACAGTGAGTAGCCTCGCATTAAAATGTCTTCAATCGAACGTTAATTTTACCACATTCAGGACTCGGACGCTGGGATTGCCCACCCTTGCTCAAGAGCATGCAATGACTGAGGTTCTATGATTCTCTCTGTTATAAGTAATATCTTTTTTTAAATACATAATTTGCTCCAAGATTAACTATAATTACTATATGAAAAACAATGTACTAAACATTAAAATTTCGAGAATTGTTTTCTAAAGAGTGCCATTGCCATTCGTAGTGTCAACATGTTAAGTATTGTGAAAACAAGGTGTACCTGACATATAAAATTGACAAAGAAAGATTTTGCATTAAGAGGACATACTGGAAACACGTCGCAGAACCTTTATACTCCCGGTTTCAAAAACAAATTACTGGTTTGTGACATTTATATTTCCCCAAATTTGTTTTCTATATTTTTTTCAACGCTTTTTTATTCAGTGTTATTCATTCAGTTTCAGAGCAAGACCCTACAGGTATATTAGCTTAGCTCAACCCTCTCTCCCACTCGAGTCAGACACAGCACGCTGTCTCCTGACAATGTCAGTTTTTGGAAAATCAACGTGAAAAACAATAAAATAATAAAACAGACAGAAAGTAGGGGAGAGAAAATTATTTGCTTTGAATGTCTTTTCACAACAGCAAAATAACTGCTTCTTGTTCCTCCTTGCCTGATTAAATAAACAATTGGTTTTCTTTGCCCTGGAAGTCTTGTGGATTGCTTATGGGCTTGTATTCATCTTACACTGGGGTAATCTTGGCCATTGTATTGAAAGGGACACAATGTATCGCTTCCACTAGACTTGGTTCCCATTAAATCCATTCTATTCAAAGGCCACGGCAAGTGTCAAAGTACTAATGCCAGACGATATTCACTCGAACACATCGAGTTGCTCCGCAGACACCCTTAGTCGGAGCAACTTACAGTTTTACTCGTTGTCCGTCTATGCAGCGGGACACAATCCGGGGTTACGCGGCTTGCCTGCTCAAGGGTGTGCAACATCAGTGGCAAGGTGTTTAAGCTGATGGCTTTGCCACCACTCTCCACGGCTGCCAATATACATGCAGACCAAGAGCGCAAACTGAATGCACTAACGCAGGTCTGACGTCGTCGGTCTCGAAATTTGCTGCAGGAAAGATCTTTTTTTTCCTTCTGCCATCGAGAAAGCAGAGGCCTTTCATTACCAAGCGCGCCTTCCTGCTCGCCGCATCTGACCGTAAAACGATAACTGAATAATCCTGAGAGGCCGAGCAGCTCGGTAGCAAGGAAAATCCGGAATGGTCGGCTCATGTCCGACAGAATACGGAGCGCATTCCCGCCTTTGGTTTCACCCGCTCCACAAACACGGGGAGGGGCGGTGAAAGAGGAGCCGCCAAACTAACAAAAATGAAAGGAGGCCCTGGCGAGGAACGTGACACAACGGGAAATGACCATGAATCAGGTAACAGCCTTCGCTGAGCCTCCTGCCTTGTTTGGTTTAAATGTTTCATGTTAAAATAAGCAGGAGGACTTAAATAGTCTTCTTTTTCAAAAATAAGCATATATCTCAACGTGGCTACTGAACAATTACTGTTCAGCGCAGAATTTACATATTATTACATCCTATTTGTTTTGGGGGGAAAAACGCAACATTTTCTCTTTATGTTCTGATTTTTCTTATCTGGCTATACACAGAGTATACCGGCCTATTGTAAGGGCTGTTCTAGAGGGCGCAGGGGGTTATGGGAAATCCATTAGAACCTCTTTTGAGCTCGGGCTCCGGTAGTTGCCGTTCAGCTTCGGTAATTGAAAAAAGACTGCCCCCCCGCTGAAGTGACCCCCTCGCTTATGGAGTAAAGATTTCTCAGGTCTCGTTAGGCCCTGGCCCGGCCCCACAATAAGCGTTGAGCACTGATCATCACATTCAACTTCTGTTGCCTACCTAAGAAGAACCATGGACCTTGAACAAAAAAATGCCTTTTTACTGGAATAAACTTGAAATTCACAGCAAACACACACAAACTGACGTGCTTCATTAGTAAGGACAGCGATCCGCCTACGCCCTTTTACATCTCGCAGACACAGGGCTGCTCCAGGGTTGACTTGATCTGGTGCGAAAGGCGTGGACCATGCACACGACTCCTTCATCCATGGTTATGTGGTGGTTGTTTGACTTGATGAACCGCGCAGTGGCGTGTGATCATCCAGTCCATCGGTCGCTGCGTCTGGGGAGCGACGCATTTCTCCTGCACCTCTCTTCTGTTCCATTGTGTGCCGTACACAGCCTATCTGCGCAGACTTGTTGAACAACTTTCTCTGGGAGTCTGACTACTTCCACCGGTGAGCAGGGGCGGCAGTAATCTGATCTGATCAAACAATCTGTCGTGGTACTTCTTTTTCTTTGTTGTTTTTGCAGCTGTTTCACATGCAAAGCCTCCTGGTTGATGATTTTGGGCCGTAACTGTTTGGCTGTTACAGCTCATCAACAGTTGGCAACAGTATTGTCAATTTAAAGTCGTCAACCGAGCGTTGTATTTAAGCCTTTCCTTTCAAACAGGGTTTTTTTTTGCAATTTGCATGGTAGCCATCATTCTGGGGTAATGTGGACATGACATGACATGCTGGAAGTCCCAGGTGTGCAAAAACATTTCTAATTTCTTTTGAATTGCACTGGAGACCATCGTCGGAAGTTACTGTTCAGCTTCTGGATGATGGCTCCAGATGTTGCTAGTTCTAGTTCTAGTTCTAGTTCTAGAAATCAGCTTTGATAGTGCAGTCACAGTATAGTCTTCGTGTTTCCAGGGGAACAGATTTGTTGCCACTTTTTGCCAC
>JAOVYW010000074.1:2548607-2560276 GCA_025775045.1 Hiodon tergisus | reverse complement strand
AACCAACCCCCCCCCCCCCCCCAACCAATCCTCCCTTCCCCAAAAGAACTTTTAAAATGGTATTTTCTGAGGAACCATGCTAAAGGGTTTGAGGATCTAAATTTGAAGATACTTTTTTCCTGAAGAAAAAAAATGAAAAACAATTATTTGTGACACCATTTGTTGATCGGAGCATTTTGGTTGCCTGTTGCCATGGGTTATAAAAGTGCTGTGTCGCATAGGTCTCACACATTTTGTAATGCTGTAGAAGAAAAATGACCCTTGGCAGTGGACCAAAGAGAGTGAGTTTCTCCTCATGCACTGTCCCCCTTGTCGTGGGGGGGCTTTACCATTTTAATGACCTCAATAAATTTAACATCGAACTCTGATCTTTTTGATCCATTTCGTATTGCAGACAGCTACAATGGCAGGGGCAGAAATATTGTATCTGACCACTTATTTTTCTGTTTTTATATTATGCTTTTTAAGAAACAAACATTTTTTTCCCCATTTAACTTCTAAAATGATGCTCGGGCACCTTTTTAACAGCGCTTGAAATTAAACTAATAACGGGCGGTATGTTTATGTTAAGACACATGACTTGTAGCTGGTAGGTTTTGACCGCCTGAAATCTCCAGAAGGGCGCTTCTGCTGTACTCCCCAGCAAGCTGCTTAATGAAAGCTACTTCCCCAAAATGTCCAGGATGTACGATCCTGGGCGAAAAGGTCTGCTTGGACATTGTGATGAAAACTACGGGCTGGTTCTTCTAAAGCGAGTTGCATTTTTGGGGACTGCTGCAAAGCTGGAATGGGCCAACTTAAATTATAGCGTTGGCCTGCAGTGGCTGATCTGATTGTATATCAAATGGAACCATTTTAAAATAAAACTATTTTAAAAAACGTTATTGGTCGTTTGGCACTGAATGACATTGTTTTCATTCAGACACTGGAGAATGCCATGCATGGGAATTTATGTTTGTGAAGATTGCCCAAGAAACTGGACTTCTGTTTTACTCCATTACTTTTATAGCTGGCATTTGTAAGCAAGCTTTTGAAGGCACTTATCTGTTGTACTCTCGGTTGTGTGTAACCTAGTGACTGTACACATCCCAGTGCGTGTTCTGCCTGCGCTTATACGGCACCCAGTAGATTCAGAGGCATGGCCTTGATTTGAGAATATTAACCAATATATACGAAATTAAACGCTAAAATACTTTTATTTTTTAAAATGTATGTGCTAAATGTTTTCTTAATCAGGGTCCGGATTATTTTGATTTTTTTCCTTTTTGGTGTGGAAATATGCATTCTGTAATTCCGTCACAGAGTTAGCCTGGGCAGATGCACAAACGTGCGATCTAGAGGAGCATGTAAAGACGGAACAGTAGTATTTTAACGCAATTCGGTAATGGAACCAAACTCGCGTCAAGAACCTATTCGGCCTCCCTTATCGATATCCGTCTCCCAGCTCCACCCTCTGTCCTAACACCACCACCTTACCACCAGGTTAAAAACGGAAAAGTAAGAAAGAGAGAAAACATAACACATCCCTTGCCTCCAAGTTTAAAATAGGAAGCTGAGTAACCTTTTTTTGTATTAACAAAAATAAAGTGTACATTTTTCACCATTTGTTTTCTTTGATGATTTCCTGTTTAGATGTTAAAAAAGGCTGAATGTAGGTAGGCAGAAGTCCAAACCCACTTGGTAAGAATTTGGTAATCTTTCCTAAGGGCACCATATAAATATGATCTAAGGGAAACATTAAAAACATAAAATTATTTTAAACAAAGGAACGAAAATATCTGCAGACTTTAGTTTATTAATGTAGTATAAAATTTGATGTGTATACAAATTCATTGCATGTAAACAAGGTAGAATTTTTTCAAATATGCAGCATAAAAGATCACAGTATCTACACAGAGGATTATTTCACAGATTATTCTCTTTTACTTAAATAATAACAAAAAACATCTATGGTCCAGTTTTATATCCTGACTATGCGTTCAGGTGCTGGTCTACACGTTGGGCAAAGTTTCAACACGTAAGTTTAAAAAAAGGCATGTGCATTTCCCTTAAAGTAAGAGGCACCGAGTTTGGAGGCCAACCCCAAGTAGGCTTTCTCAGTTTCGTAGTTTTATTTTACAGTTTCTTTTAAATATCAGGAACGGTCAACGGCGCAGCGACACAACCTCCCTAAAGTGGCCCTTGTGTAGAATTATCATGAAACTAATCCATCTCTCAATGTGCCGTTCTCTGCAGCCGGGTGGGACTAAACGGAAAGAGTAAGCAGTCTCTTCCCAGAGAAAGGCTACCGCAATTAGGGCCTAATCCCTCACAGCCGTCTCTTCTCGGCCCTAAGCCTTCCGCTTGCGGGAGCTGTAATCCTGGAGGCCCCCGCTCCCTGGCATAAAACTCCCGGCGCCGCAGTAGCAACAGCGGGAGGGCCGGGGTTCCACGTACCGGCGTGCCTGTAGTGAAGCACGGTCGCGTGCATCGGTCGTAAATGCAACACGCGGCGCGAGGCATATCGAATGTCATGGCACACAGGCCCGGATTAATGACACAAACGACATTCCGTTTGTTCCACTTTCACTCTAAAAGGAGAAAAAATAAACCCCCGAGTTTGGTTAGAGTAATGAAAGGTAGGTAAGAACACATTACCCAGAAGTCCACACACACCACGTCGTGTGGTAGGTATTAGAAGCCCCGTCTTAAAGCATCACCGAAGCCAATGGGATTTAATGACACTGCAACTAATTTCTGTTGTCCACAAGGGAAGTGATACCATTTTTTTAAAAGCACTAAAACGTAGAACACCCCTTCACTTGTTGGCTTTGACTCCTATGACTTGAAAGTGAAATGTACAGATTTTAAAAGGTTTTTTGTTTTTTAACAATAGTTAACGGTTTGAAATTGTATTAACACTGTGTGGCATCATCGGATTCATACCTCACCACTTAAATACGTTTTAGAGCTAAAGAACTTCAAATTGAAAAACTGAAATTAAAGATTACCCAGTGCGTTTTAATCCACACCAAGATTCCCTAAACGACATTGGAAATGTGGGAGAGCGAGGGAGTAGGGGAGATCTGGGCCACCTCTCTCGGATGGGAGACCCTGATGCCTGGGCTGTGGTTGCACCGTATGCTCCACTCTACCCCCATGTCTTACGCTTAGTGGTTCATTCCGTGCCGAGATGCCCAATACCTCGGCGTGGAGACGTTTAAGAAGTAGCTATTCCTCTTCCCCCCGCATTCATTAAATCCCGTCCAGCGGTGGCTGCTGGGAAGGAGGGGCGGGGAGGCTAGTGCACCACGTGGTCGATGTCGTACTTTTCGCAGAACTTGCTGGTGAAGGGCAGGCAGGTGAGGTACTCCAGCCAGTGCCAGTGGATGGGGTAGACGTAGAACCAGGCCAGCAGCGAGGAGACGAGCCCCACGTAGGCCAGCAGGGACAGCAGGATGAGGACACGCTTGCGGTACGTGTCGAAGGTGCCGAAGGTGACGTAGGGCAGGAAGGCGAAGGAGAGCAGCAGGCCGGCCAGGAAGCCGAAGATGTGGGCGATGTTGTCGATCCAGGGCAGCAGGCCGCACAGGAACAGGAAGAGCACCACGCCCAGCAGCTTCAGGAAGGCCTTCCATGGCTTCTCCAGCATCTGCCAGCCCTGGAAGAGCTCCACAAACAGGCAGGCCAGGAGGCCGAACTGGGAGCCGGCCGGTCCCACCTGCAACACACGGGTGCCGAGGTGGGGGGGGGGGCGACATTTGTAATCACACCGCTTCAACCCAGGTTATGTTAATAGAGCTTTATGAGAGCGTGCATTTGCATGAGAGCAGAAGACACATATGGTTGAAGCACACTCTCAATGAAGGAGCAATACCCCCCACGTTATCACTTGAACCAGATTAATGAGGGTTCAAACAGTTGATTGGGGTTAGGGCCAAAACATCCTAGACAAGGGAATTCTCAAGACAGAGAATTTGCCTGGGCGTGCCCAGTCTTGGGGTGAGCAGAGACAGGCAGACTGGGATTGCGGTGACACCTTTCAAATTCTTGAAAAATTTCTTATATTTTTTTAAATGACAAAAGTAGTCAATTCAATTAGAAACACCCTCTACCGGGAAAACCAGTAAATAAATAAGCAGCCTTTTAGCTTTAAATGATATAATAGAACACCAAGCACAAAGTCTTATAACCCAGCCACCGCACATTAACCACACAGACTTTTCAGTCTCCACTCTTTACCGATCCTTTTCTGCTGGCTGATTCTTTCGATTGTTGCCACCTGAGTGCGTTTACCATTAGTGGAACCACATCCAGGTGCACAACGAGGTCTTTTTAAGGGTCGTCCATCATGTGGATGTGGCCCCCCAATCATGTGGGGCTTAAGGGTGCAGCCCCCTGCTGTGAGCCACAATACCAATTTCCAATAAAATGAATAATCGGGCACCAAACATGATGCAAGTTAAAAACCGTGCACAAGAGCTATTGACAACCCCCCCCAAAAAAAAACGATACGAAAAGCTACATATCGGTTAGGCTGCCGTGGCGGTCAAACCTAAGAAAGACAGCAGGACGCGACCCAACTTTGCCGCTCGGTTAGAGAGTGTAGCATCACTGCGCGGGCCACTCAAAGCGCCCTGATTAGTCTGACGTCAGGCCTGTTAGCGGGTGGCGTGGACAGATGGCTAATCCCCCAGGGAGTGACCTTTTCACTAGGACAGGTGAGGAGGAGACAGCCCTGTCATCCTCCCCCTCTGACCCGGGGCACACCCAGCGCACGTGGCACCGCCCACACCCCACGGTCCAGGGGAAACGGCCCCTGCTCCTCACAGGACGGGACGCGCGAGGGGCAAGGCTCTCGTCTCGACGAAGCTTTGGGACACATGAACGCCGCCTGCTCACGAAAACGAAACCGCAGCACACGTGTGAAGCACTCCCAGACCTGTGCGGGTTATCCCATATTAATCCGTGCAGGCTTGCTGGGCCCGCAGATATGTGCTCAAGAGGTTCCAGACCCTGCATTGCATACTGCGATTCTGTGAGCTTACCCTTTGTAAGGATCACCCGCCCAGAGACGGCATGAGAGTGTACACTTTCCCATGCTCTCCACGAGCCATGTGACCCACAGTGAGAGGTGACTACGGCCATCCTATGTTCCACAGGACAGCCTGAAGACTACGGGCAAACGCAGAACGGCAGTCTCTTCCTACAAGCATCACATTTTTCTATAAGCAGTTGTACCCTTGAGCAAGGCATTGACCCCAAATTGCTTCAGTAAAGTATCCAGTTGTACTAATGAATAAATGTGGAAAAAGCTGTGCGTGTAATTTTGGATTGTTTGTTTATTTTTATTTTTAAAAGGGTCCGCTAAGCAACTAACAACGGAATGTATTTTAACACCGCTGACCTTCAGCCGTAATTTGTTATTGATCCCCCGCAAACCATCTCATTCTTAAGTGGCTTTAGTGAGAGTGGAGTGAGAGGCACGTCACTTCCACTCACCTTCTGCGACAGCATCACTCAGCGATGCCTCTTAAATCTAAACGTGACACACGCGTCTCATCCCCCCCACCGATACCACCAGCAGCAGCGGATCACGTTCAAGACAGAGGCCGATTCATCTGCCCATCAAAACTATACAAAAAAAAACAAAAAGGCTACACAATGAAACGTCCAGCCATCAAGATGAGACAGACCGGACGTCAAGGTGAGGCGGACCAGCCATTGGAACAAAGCCCACGGTGTCCGACTGCAGCCATGTAAAGGAAACGCTGTCGGGAATCACACCGAAAATCGGACAGGCACTCACAGGAACAGAGATAGGGTCATCGAAGACAAGTTTACAGATGTCACAGGCCTGGTCCCACCCAGGGTATATTCTGATATTCTGACCAATTGGGCCTTTGATAAACGAAGACGGTGCAAGACCTTGAATTTAATAATCCCATGCAGACAAACACAAACCGAAGAGGAGTCCTTGCACCTGTTCCCACAAGGGTTTTAAAGTGGACAATGAAGGGCAATGCAGCGACAATATATAGTTGCAAATAATATATATATTATATATATATATATTATATATATATAGGCCCCTACTGTCAGGGCGGTTAAATTCTAGAATCAGAAGGAGCACACTTTCACAAAGTTAAACACTTCAGAATTAAAGGAACACGGTGGTAAACTAATTGTGTAATGAAATAATCCTCCCGTTATTCAAAGACCCTTTAGATTGAATAATTAGATAATCTTCCCTTCATCAAAATGAGTTTACTGTGACTCTGCTGCTAACATAAGACAGAAAGCGTAAAACTGAACTAACGTACCGTCGCAAGAAACTGGCGGTTCAAACTAACGAGGCCGAACACCTTTCCCATTTAACGGCAAGCCGCTGGTGTAACATCGGTTCTCTCCGTGGCCATGGACCGACGCGGTGGCACCGCAGGGAGGAGAGCTCGCGGCGCTCGCGGTTGGCACTACAGACACACCGGAGCCAAGACGGCGGGTTCCGTTCAGCCCGCGGCTCTGCTCCTCTGTACCCCGTCGAGGCTGGCCGTGGAGAGAGGAGCCTCTGGCTTGCCGATTAAAGACGACGGTTGGTAAGAGGAGGGGAACTGAGGTGACGCAGTGTGTGCCAGTTACGTCATGCAGATAATTCCTCGCCGCACACGTCAAGCAACGAGGGAAGGCCGACCAGACCAGGCCAAATCGGCTGACATTAGGCTATAGGTAGGCGCTAACTTCCACCGAAACGGCCTGTTCTTGGCATCGGCCTTGTTGGTGTCCTCACAAACAACCGGCCCCAACTGCGTTTCCCGCATTTCTGGTTTTCTGGGGTTTAGGCAGCTCCCGGGTACCAGCCAGAGTGTAATGTGAAATGAAAATGCCCAGCTCGCACCAGCGCCCCACCGAGGTGCCAACGCCACTTCTGGCGCACTCCGGAATTAGAGAGCGCTGACTCGGCAGGTAAACTCCTTTTTAGCAGCTCTGCAGACATAATTGATCCACCCTTGAAAAGGATTACGCCAAACGTTGCATCAGCGAATCAAACTGACAGCAAGATAAATTCCCTGGATTAATGGTGCTGTTCATTTACAAAAACAAGAAGTACAGCCGGGACTGATCTGCGCAGCTCGGTTGCGCAGCAGAAATGGCTAGATAGGAAAGACCGCGCGCGTCTCCAGCACGGTGGAAGCTGTCGCCTTGGTTGTGCTACAGGTGTACAGTCGTTGTGTACGTAAACACCCACCTGCATCTGGTCATCACTGCTGGATTCAGAGCACATTGTTGGTCTATTACTTCACCCATCACAACAAACCTCTTTTTAACAGGAGAACCACTGTGACAACTGGTGTAGGTACATCTTTTTCTCATTAAGTGTTTAGACACTTTTGAGGCTTTAGACATTAACCAGTGAAGGGGAATCATGAATGCTGCTAGAGAGGGGCCCTGGGGCCATATTGGCATAGGGGAGGAAGCTGCCCTGTGGCTGCCTATCTTGGAAAGAGTGACCCTGGGGAGTGGGGGCCCAGGGGGGCCATTTACCCTCCAGACAGGGACATGTGTGGTAATCCTGTAAAGCTCTTCCAGTAACCGGATAAGCCGTTTACCAGGCCTAACTGAGAGGGGGCAAACCGTTCCTCTCTCACCGGCTTCCCGAAACATCCGAGCCCATTGAAACAGGAGTCCCAAAGTGCCTGCCCAGAGTCGTGTCGGCATGAGCGGGGAGCCAGTGAGGGAGGTGGGCGTAGTGGCAGGGCCACGCCCGGGGGCGTACCTCAGCCCTGTAGGGCACGAAGAGGGCGCTGGCCAGGTTGCCCGTGATCCCGCTCAGCAAGTAGATGATGGAGATGCGCACCCATCCGGCTAGCTTCTCCAGGTCCCGCAGCACGGTCATCTGGAACACCACAGAAACCAGGCAGTGGAACAACCTGTGGAGAAACCAGCAGACAGCTCAGCAGCGGCAGCAGGGGCGGGGTCAGAGTAAGGGACCCCAATAAGCGCAGGTTTTAGCTCACTGCTCACCCAGCATGAAGAAACAGGGAAAGCCAGAGCCTGTAGAACTGGTCGGGGACATCTGGGTTGAGAAAGGGCAGAAGACCACACACATCGTCTAAGCAGTGCACCTGCCAACAAAAGAAACAACACAAAGGGAGGGTTTTAATTTTCGCTGGCCGTCCCGTAGACGGGTAAACCCAATCCCCCACGACGGCCAGCACTGCGGCAGAAGCCGTCACCTGTGAGCAGAGCGTGGCCTCTTCATGGAAATAGCCATGCATGAAGGAGCAGTACTCCCGCGTGATGATCTCACACCTGTGGTGAACATTAAACGGACACCTGTGAGCCTGCATGCACCCATCGCTCCCCGTAACCACAGAGAGCGGCGGGAGCGAGCGAGCCACTCACCGGCCTTTGGTTCCGATGCAGCAGGGTCTGCCTTTGATGGTGCAGTCCATGTGCCGGTAGCCGGTGTGGTTCCACTCGCGCGGGTAGGTGCAGATCTGAAACCGGCCAGAGAGCGATCAGGAGAGCCTTCAACGTCAAAGCAATGGTAACGTGAGCTCCCCCCTCCCGATTTATCTTTAGGGTTTCCTCCTCCCTGGGAGGATGCATCAACAGCAGCAGGAGCCAGAGCAGACTCAGTTTTCTGGTTTGGCTCACGCTCGGCGACCCGCTTGGCAAACGAGCTAAACCCAAGCCGCGCTGGAGCTCACCGGCCACTTGACGATGTCGTCTGGCCAGATGTGAGGCACCGTCGAGGCAGGCTCTTCACAGGTCCTGTTCCCAGCACCGGGGAAAGGGGAAGAAACAGCACAGAGACGTGCTGCAAGTCATCCCCAGTTGTAATATTAAGGAAAACAAGTGAGGGTGTAGTAGTTCTCCCCTTAACAATCAAAGCGATTAAGAAGCAGCTGTGAAAACCTGGCTGAGAAGGTCAGTACCTGGGGTCCTGGTGACAGACCGAGCCAGACGACCTCCTCATGTCCACTTCTTCATCCTTCCATTTGATGAAGGTGGCCAATGTCTCCTACAGGCAGACACAGAGAAAATAACGAGATTGGAACAAGCGCCAATGATCCTGCAGAGGGCGCCATAGGAATAAAACAACCTCAATCAGAATAACTGTGTGTTGAAAAGCTTCAGTGGCTTTACACCAGGCCTTTCAAAATAAATAAGAAATGCCATATGACAACAAAGTTTTAATCACAACCAGTAGACAGGGAGGGGAATTGCATCAACGTTCCGTACTGAACTGATGGTATGCTTTTTTAAGGGAAAATTTACAAAACGTACCGAGCAGTCTGCCCTCTGCGTCTGGACGCAGCCAGAGTTGTCATTCTGCACACAGCAGCCGGACTCCCGCTCCTGGTCCTTGGCTTTCTGGACGAGCCGGGAAATCTGCTCGTCCTGTCGGATGCAGGGGGAGAACTTTGCCCCCAGGTGGATCAGGTCTTCCTGAGGTAACACAACAGAAGTACAGGAGGGACGTTGACGCGGCAACAGGAAAGCACACCACTTCCAGGCTTGGTCAACAAAAGCTCTCTGATAGCGGAACGTGGTCAACAACAAACAAAAAAAAAAAAAAAAAAGGTGGACAATGCAGGGTGTGTCAGCGTGACTCACCGAGCTGGGCCCGATCCAGAAGTTTTCCTGCTGAATGTACTTCACACTCTCAAAGACACCTTTGTTTCGGAGCACCTGAGGAAGGCCAGAGCTGTCAGTCAAACCAAAAGGCCCCTCGAAGCAATTTCTTTAAAAAAATGATGCCAGGAAGCATGGAGTTTTCTTTAATCGCAGCTCACTGACTGGAACTGAGCCACGTAGCCAAAAGGAGAGTCCCCAAAGGAACGCTTTTGAACAGGAAGTGTGCTTTAAGTACAGTGCCTGTTCCCCCGACGACGCCCTTACCAGTTCGGTGTTGGAGTGCTGGGCAAAGCCGACGGGAGCAAAGCCGTACGTCCCGATCGACAGGAGGGTGATGACGACGTGCACAAACGTAATCCAGTAAGTGAAGTAAGGTCTGCGCAGGAAGCGAAAGCGCAGGTCAAGGCGGTGGGCTCGGTGACGCGCGCCGGCGGTAACGCTCCGCTCCGCTCACCTGTGGCTGTGGAAGTTGTCCAGCTGTTTCTGCACCTGGCTGCTGATGCTGCGACGGTAGTGGCGGTTCAGCCACTTGCCCACCACACCCATGCCGTACTGCCGCTTGTGACGGTCAAACGCAAAGTGCTTCACCTGCGAGGCGATGCGCCGGCCCCGGCGTGGGTGCGGGTGCTCGGCCGACACCGGGCCCCCCGGGGGCCTCAACACATCGCTCCTGCCCGACAGGGCAGTACTGAAACACACAGTAAAACAACATTCTACCTGGCCCTGAAAAATGACACCCGTGGAGGAATGGGGGAAAAAAACGCTGGGTGACTCACAAGCTCGAACTGGGCCCCCTCTCCCCCAGCGAGCGGTCTCCGTACTGGGCCGGGGCCTGTGGGGCATAGTGAGCCGAGAGGGGGGGAGACTCGAACACGTCGTCTGCCATGGAGCACATCTCGTCGTGGGCGTCGGCCTGTCCCGACAGCAGCCGGGTACCCAGCAAAGGAGAAAAGCCAAAAGATTATTTACGAAAACATGTCCCATTTATCAATTCCGAGCCTGACACTAGCGTGGCCCGAAAATAATTTTGAGACATAGGATACATCTTTACGCCAGTCAGTACCATAGGTCAAAGCATAAAAACAGCCATCTTGACATCTAGCCTAGATTATCCCGGAGCAGGTAGAGAGAGAAAGGACAGAGCTCTTGCCTTGCTGAAGAAGAAAGAGTCGGACATGTCGCCGGTTTCCCCCGTTTCCTCCTCCATCCAGCTGGGCCGAGCGAAGCTGCGGCGGGGGAAACTGCGTCCAGCCTGGGAGCCCAGAATCCCTGGTCGCCCCTGTGGATCATAACCTATATGGTAATACCGCACCCTCAAAGAGGGGGCGGGGCCTACCTTCAGAAGGTCAGGGGGGTGAGGGGGCGGGGCCTACCTTCAGCAGGTTGGACGCAGCCCGGATGCTCATGCGGGCCACCGACTCCCTCTTCCTGCGTGGCAGGCGGCCGCCGGCCGAGCGCTGGCTGGTGAAGGAGCACAAGGAGCTGACACCCGGAGTGGTGGGAGGGTGGGCCACGTGGGGGGTGCGGGGGCGGTCCGAATCTTCAGGGTAGCGGAACGCCCTCCCCCGGGCCAGTGGGTCCACTATCTTAAGGGGGAATCGCATGAGCACAGTACAGGACAATAACAACTGAGAGGAAACCTCAGCTAGCTGCCATTATAGACTTCAGAGGTAAAATGAAAAAAATGGCTTCACCAAGTTTCTTCACCAATTTGCAGTAACACAATTAAAGTGTACCACAAGTCAGGCGAGCGGAGAGCGCCGCGCGCTGTTGGGGTTAGTAACGAGACCGGTCCTGGGTGCGTAGTACCTTGGGCATCCTGTAGGCGGCGGGGGACTCCAGGCCCTGGTCCATGCTGGGCATCTCATGCTCGCGGTACTGTGCCTTCAGGCGGCCGTAGCGTAGGCTGCAATGCCGCAGGCTCTTGCGCTGCCACTCCTGATGCTTGCCGTCACAATCACTCCCCACTCCAAACCACTGTGCTGTGCCCCTGCGTGTGGGGAGGAGGACAGGCTTCAACACAGTCTCTCCCCCACTCCAAACCACTG
>JAOVYW010000074.1:2532665-2548379 GCA_025775045.1 Hiodon tergisus | reverse complement strand
GCTTCAACACAGTCTCTCCCCCACTCCAAACCACTGCGCTGTGCCCCTGGTGTGGGGAGGAGGACAGGCTTCAACACAGTCTCTCCCCCACTCCAAACCACTGCGCTGTGCCCCTGGTGTGGGGAGGAGGACAGGCTTCAACACTGGTGGGGTAGGGTCAACTTCCAAAAAATGTATGGTTAGGTCACACAGACCACACATCAGCCTATTTCACCCTTTACACTATCACACGGCAAGTTCTTCGCAGCGCAGAGGTTTTAACCAGAAACCTTCCAGATACAAGCCCTTAATGCCTCAATCACCACGCCACACAGTTAATGGCGGACTCAGACCCGACACTCCGTAGCAGCAGGTTAGCGGAACACGGCGACGTCGGCGGCCCCTCACCTACGTATGCTCTGGGACAGGGAGGTCTGTCTGTGGAAGGCCGATCTCCTTTCAGACGGCGTGGCGCGGTCCTCCGACAGTGCCTCGCTGGACTGCTGCTGGCTCATGCTCTTCTTCAGGGACGGCCGCAGGGGCTGGAGGCAGGAACACAAACAGCGGAGTGAGGAGAAGCTGAAGAAAGGGACGAACTCGGAAGGCGTCAATTTGCAGACCATTTACACTAGAAACCGCGCAAATGAATGCTGGATGAGAAATATCAACACCGGGTTTCCCTGGATGCTGTGGCCGATCTTCAGCTGCATCACTACCTGGGCACCAGGTGTTTGCGAGAGAGCGGTCACGGCGTACCTGTGTCAGGACTTGGCCCCTGCCGTCGTGTTCCTCCGGAACCGGTATGGCAATCATTAGACTGGGCGGCTTCTTGCTTTTTAGCCGGCTGTTTGATTGGCTGCCGGCATAGGATGGGCTGCCGTCCTCCAGCGACGACATCCTTCTCCACCTGCTGTCCACTGAGGGGGGGGGGGGATGGATTGATTAGAGGAGACTAGTCGCACTTCCTCAAACTCCAACGTGTGGTGGCAGGATTTGTAGCGACAAGCCGAGATGCAATAGCACAAATCGCCGATTCCAAATTTCACATCGTTCACAAGCTCTCAAGTGCCTTCGAGGTTATTACTGCCGACAAACCCCTTTAATATTCGGATCAATTTCCTGACCACAAATGGTATGATTGCAGTGTAACTTTTGAAGTAGCCTAATTTACGACATGTTGATGTAATACGTTTTTCATAGGCATTTACTGTTATATTTATTTATTCATCTTTTAACCAAAATGATAAAAGGTATTGCACATTCTTCATCAGAACTACTGAACAACTTCTGCGTCTACGACACTCAAGACTTTCGTTCTAACCTGTCTTCAGAACCGCCATTCACTCCCAAATATATACATTATATCCTTCATCGAGTCTGCAGCCATATGACATATGTCCATATGACAGCGGACACTGTATGTTTGTAATCACCAACTGAACAAAATAAAAAACGCCTTGGCTAAAGCATGCCTAAAAAAACCAAACCCACCCAACAAGCAGGCCAAGGAATATGCAGCTTGATTTTTTTATTTTGATGGTCAAAATGTCGAGGACACAAAACCCGATCTAAAGATTGCTTTGAAAACCCGTTCGGCCTCACCCATTTCGACCCCGCACGTCTCAATAGCGCATCAGGGAATGGCAGCATTGACAAGGAAGGCCACCAGGAGCCGGAGACAACAGGGCGGCTAATCTCACCCCCGGGCCGTATCTTGGGCGTTTTTTCCAAACGCCATTGTCACCGCAGAAGGCCGGGACCTCGGCTCCCCTGTTGCGCCATTTTCCTTTCCCCCTGCCCTGCGGGTCCGACACGTCCTCAAGGTTTTCGGGCTATTGTTGGACTCGGAGCCGATCAATGAGAAGGCCTCTCAGACAGCTCTTCGAAACGGAGGTGAGGGTGGTGGGGGTATTACGGACAGCAGATCCATGAAATTTGACACCAGTTAAGAGTCAAAGTCAATCTGCTGTGCGGGATGAGGCTAGAGTGAGTGTAGGGGGTGGGGTGCTAAAGAGATGGAGTTCAAACATTAATGGAGTGTTCTAGGGCGTACTCAGAGGGTCAACTGCAGTGAACATTGTGAAGATCGGGTTGGTTTAAACCCGGTTCATTATGATAATAGCTAAACCCCTTTTAACCGATTCTTGCTACAGTGAACAATGCTTTGGTTAAAAGCTGAGGTTCAACTAAACCCCTGTCTGAACCTCGCCTCCCATCAGAGTGTCAGAGTGACCATTTCTTTACTCAGTGTTCAGTGTGCCCTCATTGGTTTCCATAACTTCATCACGATGGCCAGCTCTCCACTCTTAAATGTAATAGGTCAATTCCTAACATTCTCTGCTCTTCCTGAAAGGAACTGAGAAAAAAATTTAATCTGGTTTGTTTGAGAGAATGTCTGACATTAATTCCCTCTAGAAAACATGATCTGCAATGTATTCAGCACTTACTGACAAATTGTCAGATCATAAACTAAATTTGATTGATTGATTATACTACCTCAAGCTGAATATTTTACATCCCACTGCCATAACTTATCTTGGATTCAATACATATTTATGATAGAAGTTTAATCACACATGTTAGCGTATTGAATCTCGTCGTGAGTCGAAGACAAAGCTACATCGGTTCCATCACATGGGGACCTCGGTCTGTAGCTCGACGAGCTAATCATTTCTTTTGGTATCGTAGCGACTCCCGTTTGGTGAAGGGCGCCAGGTTCGATTCTCAGTCAGGGGGACGGGTTTGAAAATTAAATCACAAAACCCTGACTTTCTAACAGCATCTCCTCATGGCATAAGCTACTGAAATAGGTCGGTTATTTTTAACAAAGAGTTTTAGGTTGAATGACTACTTTAGGCTGAATCACAAAAACTATCGAAAGTACCCACAACACTCACCTTCACAACATATCACAGCAACATTATGAACAGATATAAATTCCACAAGGTAGGAGTGTTCCAAACCCACGTTTTCTTTGTTTATATTTAAAAAAACAAGAGCAGGTTAGCGTACTGAGCTAAATGCCAGAGGTGGGAACAATTGGGAGGACAGGCCATTTCCACCAAGCATTACAATTTATATAGATTATATAACTGCCTTATCTTGTTTTGACAAATCAGGTGGGTTTAAACTGTTCTTGTGTACATCCTCCTATAGTGTGTGTGTGTGTGGAGGGCATGTGAATGTTGCAATTGAGTTTTAGAAGGCAGAAACGAATAAGAGGTCGGATTATGGAGGATATTCTATTCTTCTTGTCTTACGCAACATTCCAAGACACTGAGGAAAAACTGTTTCCCCTTAACAGAGAGGCCAGACAAAGACCTTTATAAATAAACAGATCCCGGACCGCTTTCAGCAGCTACCTGTACTGATACTTCATCACTACTCTATGACCGGACACACAGCATCCAGCCCAGCCCTGGTGTATGACACAACAGCGTGTTCAAAGTGGGGATGCGTCACCAGCTCTCACACAGACAGACAGACAGAGAGAGAGAGAGAGAGACCCTCCTCCTACCTCCAATGCTCCACCACCAGTGGAAGGGCAGCCAGCAAGGGCAAGATTCGTAAGGTCCAACGCTTTGATAATAACACCCTCCCCCAAATCCCCCACAACACTTTGACCTAAAAGCCAATCCATCTCAGGTAACACCACCAGAAGCACAAGCATTTTAAACACACATATTCCCACACCACGTTAAAGACACACTACGGCCAACTCAAGGCACAAAACACCTAACACTTAACTACCACAATTACAACTACACCTGAATTAACATCTCCCCAAATCTACACGATTAACAGAGTACATTTAGCTTAAAACTATATTTCCACACAACTGCGGTTGGACTCTTCCGCGCAGTGAGGGCTTATTGCTTCACCAACAGCCTTGAACCATTGGTGTTCAAAAAGAGGAACTGTTTTACAGACTCCTTCAAACACGCCAGGCTCCGGACATGCCCCTGAAGATATAAATACACACCGCAGCTCGGTCACTGTGACCATTATGCGTCCAGTAAATATCCATCCCATTCGATCTGATATGACAATCTGGAACGCCTACTGATATCTTGTGCAAATAATGCATAAAAATTTAATTAAATTAAATCATTTCACATTTTTGTGACATTTTCACACTTTCATTAGGCACAGCTGTATTTTTTTCCTGGTCACAAACGAACCCACTGCAGTTGCCAACCGGAGGAGCATGAGTTAACTGTGAGTCAAAGACTACATCTTTGCAAATACTCCGATACTGTAATGGCTGATGGGCTCTAGCCCGAAACATCTAGCAATGAATTTGATTTCGTCGTCTCCCATTTGTATCACGCCCTTTGTACGCCTTGCATTCTTAAACCAGTGTGCTATGTCAAAACCCACAATCCCTACACATACCCGAGATTTGTCCTCCCTAACTCAGAGCTCCGCTGTGTGTCAATTTGCACACGCACAGTGCACATTTGAACGATGAAACCGCGTAGAGCACAGGGGGTGAATGGAAAGCTATTGCAGAATGCATGGAATATTAAAATGTATATAAAATGAATATAAAAATAAAAATATCACAAAATGGTTAGGGGGAAATTTTAAAATTGCACTCAGATTTGAGAACAAGAGAAGCTTTAGATGTTGGAATTCCCCTCCTCTTCATACCTAATTTTACTCCAATCGTTTTTCACTGATATCGTCATCATCATCATCATCATCATCATCATGTTGCTAAGCAGACATTCTATTCTAGAGCAATTTACACAATTTTACCCATTAGGCAGCTGGATATTTTGGAAGGAATTCCAGTTATGTCCTTTGTTCAAGGACACACCCACAATTATGGGATTAAATCACAAACATTTTTGTTGAAAGTCCAGTACCTCAACCACTACTCAGCTGCCCAGCGGCAGCGAATGTATCCCTTGCAAGACCACTGAGAATTTACACAATTCCACCTGTCCAGCACCGCGGCACTGTGAGCTTGTGGGAAACTGCACAGACTCTTAACTCTAGGGCGAGCATGTGTGGTTTCCCTACGCGGGGCTGGGCTTCGTTCTTCCACCCAGCGGGCATGCTGGAACAGGGAGGGCCAGGCTCTGGGGATGTGGAGGACAAGTGGAGACTATGACCTCATTATTCCCCGCATTCTTTCATATGAAACCTCCACTGCCATCATCATCACTGTTCCCATTCTTAGTCACACAATCGCCGATTTGATTGGTCAAAGCCCACGTTCACTCAGAGCTTCGCAGTCATCAGTCATCAAAGTAGCATGACACACCATGTAGTGGGAAAACATTATTATTATTTTTTTTATAGAAAACGTTTTGGCCGCCATGAACTTGACATAGCTCTACACTGTTGGACAACCCCTCAAGACAAATTTGCAGCTGGGTGGGGGTGGCGGTGGGTTGGAGGTGGGGGTGTTACGTAACCCAATTTACATCATATTCATTAGCAGGTGTTTTGTGGTCTAACTATATCTGATGGCTTCCAGCAGCTGCACAACACAACCAACGTTCAACCCCTACCCCCTGTTAAGGCAAACGCGTTTTCGCCTGTGCCACAATGCATACGGGTGTTGAATAATTTGGATCCTTGCCATCGCAGATCTGAGGTGTTCTGTATTTTTTGTAATGTAATCAGCCATTTTGGGAATGTACACCCCCCTGACTTACCTAAGAGTTTAACAAATATTAGACATCAAAAGCATCCAACAATCTAATTCTTAACAAATATCCCAATAAAGGCACTTAAGCCAGTCATATCCATTAAAATCATTATTTTAAAGACGTTGAGCACAAAAAGGACAGAAGCTATCCAACTATTTAGAGATATTCTAGTTCTTTCTTGGTCTAGAAGAAGAATGAAACTGCATGGTCACATGTTGCAACTTGCAAATTGCTCAATGGGCATTTCCCTCATTGATTATATTACTATCATGTTAAAGAACGTAAACGTCTCACGGGGTACGTCGTTGTCCTTGGTTTTACAGAGCGGTCATTTTTAAAATCGGATTCAGGCCATTTTTCCCCTCAAGAATGCGTATTTCAAATTCGACAAAAGCCGTTATTTTTCTGAAAGCGTACACGTTATCGAGGATAACTCTCGAGCAAAACAAACACTTCTACATCGCGGGCGATAAAACTGTTTGTCTGGACCGAAGAACTCATGAATTGAGCGAAAACTGTAAGAGACCAACGTTAACGTCCCAAATTAAACTGCTCGCTCATTCAGTTCATTGAATAAAAACTGGATACGTTACAGGTAGGTTATCCCCAGGTGCCTCCTCGCGTTCCTTAAACATACAAATGTTTACACAAATAAATATTGTACGCATTCCATAATTTTCTCCCCATTAACAGAACATTTTGATAGTACTATATCATCTACAAAAAATATTTACAAATGTTACAATGTTTGATATGTGTGTGTGATAAGTAGTTGGAAAAGAGTGGGGTTTGTCCACAGAACCGAAAATGATACCATCAAAACAGTAATATCTACACTTTATTTTCACAACACGAAGAATACAGTTTGCACCTCACCTGAAACTGAGACGTCAGAACCAAAATTATGTCCAATTACTGCTTCGAATTCAGCGAGAAATATATGGTACTGCTATACCTTTTCACTTCCTTTCTTGAAACGAGTCTCGGGCCAAATAGGGAGGGGTTTGTTTTAGCCAATCGGAAGGGATGGAGTGTCGAAGTTTGTAGAGCACATGGTGTTAATGATTTGTGATTTTTAAAATTAAATAAGCGTGTCTGAAATTGCGGCACTATTTGCTTAAATCTTCATTCTCAAAAAAACTAAAACAATACGACGTTCCGTACGCAACTGCTTTCAACACGTTCACGACGTTTCATAATGAATTGGGAGTCACGAAAGTATTGATTTTTGTGTAGGATCTGTCTTGAGACATTGAACATGTAGCTTGAAAACGATGAGAACAAAATTATACAATATCATTTTTAATCGAATGGTAAATTGAAAATATGTTTCTCCTATTTGTTTCAGCTCAGTATAATGTAGGTGAAACAAATGTTGCTAATTGACAGGACTTTTTATGGTTTATGGTTTTCACCTTAACTTTATATGAAATGAATGAATTTGCTTCCTGTATATCTGTAAAATGGGAAGAATATACTCTTTCGACAGCGGTTTAGTCACAATTAACAATACAAACACATGAAATGCAATGCATGTTTCGTATAGCTCAGTTTCGTATTGCACCCGTGAACCCTGAATATACTGCTCTTTGTACGTCGCTCTGGACAAGAGCGTCTGCTAAATGACAGTATGTGAAATGTAAATGTTTGCATTTGCGTCGCTCAAAAACCATGCAAAAACAAGTAAAAACGTTAATTTATTATCTTAAACTAAGTTCCTGAAATAGAAATATTAACCATCACTAATGGATTATTCCCCTTTCAGAACTCAGAATTCAGAACATTCTGCCAAATCCGGAGCGCTGCTGTAACGTGACCACAATATTATAAATACCAGTGGCCATGACAGTTCGGTCTTTTTTGGTTCTGAGCCACTGTGGCAATGTATGCAAATGCAAACCAAATATTATTATGGGTGTGGTAATAAGCATACTGAAGATCACTATCATGCACCAGTCACAATCATGCTGGTGTGGAGAAATTGTTACAGGGTAAACATCTTGAACCACTTGCAGCTCAGGTGGATCGGCCTAGAACCGGCCTGAGATCGACGATCGGGGCCGCCTTGCTGTGACACCAGAAAGTACTGTGAATAAAACCCCTGCACCTGTTAGGGGGTGGAACCAAACAAACTGCATGCTTTCACAGCAGCGCCTGCATCTCGAACCCAAAGTGCTCAAAGATCCGAAGAAGAGCCTGAAGATTCTAACGCCACCGAACTGAGAAACAGTGGGGAAGCACCCCAGGATTCCTGAGTGCAGAGGGCCAAGTTGTCCTGATGGTCCTGGGATGAGAGACCCCAGGCCTGTGGTAGCAAGTACCTGGGGCTGCTGCTTCACCTAAGGCAACAGGACGACGATGAAAACAACCTCCCACGTCCCAGACAACCCAGCGCCTGGAGGCAGCGCCAGAGGCTGACCCACGGGGCCGCCCTTCTGCCTTGCGTGCCGGTTTGCCCAGCCATGGCCGCAGGTATTTAGAGGGTGAGAGTGTAGCGTTGTGAACAAGCTCTCTACCAGCAGTGACGTCAGTTCCTGGAGTCAAAGACCAGAGAGCGATTAGTTCCTAGAGTGAGATTTAGGTCTTTAGCTCAATAAAATCACTTTTCTTGTCTTTGAGGAGGTTGCAACTATCCAAATTCCAAAAGCCCAGTGGCCAGGGGGGTTGAATAGGGTCAGTTACATTTAGCATTGGAAAGCTTAACCTGTGAGAGTCGTTGAACTCTAAGGCAGATTCATTTCTCGGTCGCCCTGTTGATGGCCTTTTCTTGCTTGAGGAGCATTCTTGTTGGACCGGACTGGACCGGACTTATCCGAAGACGAAAATATCGTGTCATAAAGCATCCTAGGAGGGCAACCCGTAGAATAATCGTTAAAAAAAAAAAGATTTCCATCCTTGGGATTGTGGTTCCTGACATACTCAAAAGAAACTTTATGATTACTTAATCTGGCATGGACTGTAATGCAAGCAATTATTTTGCTTGTAACTACACTAAACAATTAATATTGTTTATGTTCCACGCACTTACAAGATTTAATCATCTGGCAGTCGCTCGAATATCCATTAAACAAAAACAAAGCGCTAAGTAGATCGGGTTCTGCCACCTGGTGGACATTCAGCTTCCCAACAAGCGTGTGATAGCCACCGCCCAGGTAGTTTTTTAAAGACATGCATGTATACGCAGAATAAAAAACACCGTTAACCAGTCTCAGACTTTTTCCAATCAGTCGTCTTATTTTTTTAAAAATATTTTTTAATTAAAGTCAGCATATCAAGGCCATACAGTACAAGTAATTGGAAGTGAAATCATAATTACTTTCACACTCGAATCCCTTATAAAATTACCCCATTACCTTTTTATTGTTACATCAGAACACAACTAAAATACAGAAAATAAGTCGTGAATCTGACACAGATGCATTGGAGGCGTTAAATGCAGGAATGGGTGTGCAGAATAAACAATCATTTTAATGATGTAACAAATTAAACCTATTGATCAGAAAAGATCACAATATTCTTTAGATCCAGGAAGGCATGAATTTGGCATGCATACAGACAAACTAGAATATCTGACATGGTCGCTCAACATTCCTACATCTCGAAACCAGATGATTTTTGCCCGTTTAAAAACGATAGGCCGCTTCCACAGTCTCACGTCAACATGTTAGGTGCACGGCTAAAACGTTCAAGGGTTTTACTTCCGATTTGCTTGCTTAAAAATACCCCAGATGTTCACACTGATCACACAATGTCTGATCCCCCCCGGTGGATGCTGATCCAGTTAATTATAGTTTCGCCTCAGAACTGGAATTACAGCAATTATGACTGCGAAACTGGCCATCATTTCATCAACACACACACACACACACGTCAACCTGCCTATTGTGTGGAATCAAATCAAGCCCATTTTAGCACAGCGGTCTGGTTGTCTGCTTCATTCATGATCGAAGATACATCCGGAAACACCAATACACAGAGTTACGCTTAGCAGAGCAGGATGTCCTTAGAGCAGGAATGACAAAGGCCTCGTTTGACCAATGAGCAGGCTGTTTTACACATGAAGGCACTCCACCAGCTAGGTCTCAAATTACATCCTTTCAGTCCAACAACCAAAGGACCATCCTTCGCAAGATGCACCAACGACAACCAACAGAAAGCAACTTTACCGGGCCGATTCCAAAACACACACGCGATTGCAATGAACGTTCACAATGGGCGCTGCAGACCAGTCACGATACATTTCAGGAGGCTTACTTTTTAGAAATTCATCAAAATCAGTTACTGAGGATGTGCGGAGATGACCAGGAACCGAGGAGAAGAGAATGTGTCTGCAACACTCGGTACAGCTGCCATTTCCCCCAGTGATTGTAGACCCACGAATCTCCAGTGCAAAGTTGGGGGGAAAAACTCTACCGTATCACCATTTCAGAGGAATCATTTCATTATTTACACACACACACACACACACACACACACACACACACACACACACACACAATTAAGCTGAACACCACCCATACAACTAAAAGCAGATTTGGCTAGATAAAATAAACATTAGAAAAATTAATTCAAATAATTTTATATTGATACGTGATCACTACAATCAGCACACTGACACTGACTGGGGGAAAATGAGCAAGAGGAAAAAAAAGCTTGGTTATATGGGTCGTTACATTCTGATCCTCTCCTGTATTGGACGAGTACTCAGAGGAACTAAACTTAACTTTTTAGAAACTAAAAAAAAACAAAAAGACCGTAAAATCCACCCCCTCCGATTGGTTGATTTGAAGCAGCAGTTCTGGGTGGCTTTACATTTCGGTGACGATTAGTGCCGTTAGTGATCTGCTCTGATTGGATGGATCCTGTGGGCGTCGACGGCAGCATCTTCACTGCAGCTCACAGTTTGGACTGCAGGGGCTTCAGGTACTTGTGGTATGACTCGTGGACCTGATTAGGGTGGAGAAAAGTTAATACAAACCGGTTTGAAAATGTACAATATGAATGCCACACAATCATACATTCTGCCCTCGATTCTCAATTCACACCAAAACAGCGCGGGTTAAAGGTGTCCCAACCTCTGTGCGGTTAAGAGGTGACCGCTTGGCCCACTCGAACATGTGCTCGTAGACGTTGCCGTCATAGCGCCCCAGCACGGAGTTGAGCATCTCGTCGCGGTAGTCAAAGGCGTCCACCAGGGCCACGGCGTTGGGCCGTAGCTGGGACAGGAGCTCCTTTATCCGCTGGGAAACCTGGGACAACTGGGGCACAGTCAGCAGGCCGGCCTGCGGAGGGAGGCGGAGGGAGGCGTGAGCGAGTCGCATGACAGCAGGTTCACAGAGCGGATTTCAAACTCAATGACACCGCGTGGGAGGGAGGGATTTTGAGACAGCCAATGGCGGTCATAATCGTTGCAATTTTAACAATGAGCGCGTGCAACGTTTAAATTGCAGCCCCCACCAATCTGTGTGCGTGTGTGTATTGGGCCGTTTACTAGCACCGTGCGACACCACACAGACCGTTTAGTGACCCGCGACATTCACCTGCAGGAAGTCCCCTGAGTTCTGGGCGATGCCCTGCAGAGCGTAGAGCAGGGCCAGCGCGCCCAGGGCCGCGTGCACCGCGGTGTCCCCCACTTCATCCAGCTTGGCAGCAAACATCATCACCACCACATAGTGACAGTGCGCCTGGGGCGGGCGGGGGGGGGAACCAAGGGAAAAGTTCATTTCTCCACATCGGCCAACGTTTCCCCGACAGCAGGACGACGCAAAAACAACCCGGGGGGGCAAGTTCTCTTACATCGGACGCCCTGACCAGGTCTATGGACGTGTTGTTCCAGGCGTCCTCTTTCGTTCTCCTGCGCTGGAGTTCGGTCTGCAGGTTCTTGGCTGCCAACTCTACCAGCCTGCCGAAAAAATAAATAAATTGATTTAAATATTTTCTTCACTGATTTGTGGTACTCAATACGTTACCCTGCCTGACCCTACAGTGTTGTGCACGGCCCCAGTAAACAATATACTGTATACAAATGGAGCCGTGCATTTCGAAACAGAACTGACCCATCATTGACCACTGGCTTAGACACAGCGCATCAGTGCCTCTGTTCCCCTCCACCCCCCACACTTACTTGGCAGCCCGCTGTTTGTAGGCTTCCACCAGGCTGGCCAGGTCGTTGATGTTGACAACGGTGGGACGGGCAGAGACGGGTTGGGGTTGTAGCCTGCCCTGGGGCTCGTTCAGGTAGGACACCATGCCACTCAGCTGCTGGCCGGCCCTGGCCTGCGTGTAGCTCTTCACCAGGTACCTGCAGCACAGGAGGAGAGAGCGGGTGTGACCCCGATGACACGCGTTCAGCCCCCCGACTCATAACGTGGTCCTGTGCGGCCGGGCCGTGGGTTCACCTGGCGGTCTGCAGCATCATGACGGTGTTCTCGCCCTCGTAGGTGCAGGTGGGCGTGAAGGTGACGTAGATGTCAGGCAGGCTGCTGCAGCGGGAGTAGCCGTGGCCCCCGCACGCCATGCGGCACACCTCGATCCCGGCGGTGGCTGCCCACGTGGTGAAGGCCTTGAGGCCCGCAGAGAGGGCGTGCAGCTACAACCCAACGAAAACGCGACAAAGAAAACGCACACAATCAGCACTTGACGGCACGGGGCTCCCAAACGCTGGCAGGTGGAGCAGGCGACGGGGGACGTACCTCGGGCAGCTCACTGAAGTTGCCCTGGTTGATGTCTCCAGTGATGCGGTGGTAGGTCTGGTTCATGTACTGGCCCATAAATTGGAAGGCGTAGGCAGTTGCCAGCAGAGGGAAAAGCTTATGTTGCTGGGTCTGGTAGTCCAGGATCTGAGGTTCAGGCTCGCTAAGGGGGGCGAGAACAAAGAAAAACAGATGGAGGACAAGCAAGCGTCAAACGGCCCGCAGAAGGACGTCTGCAGTCTCATAACAGGACAGCGACTCAAAAATGTTAAGCCCTTATGAGTTTGCGTGGCTAGCGTTCGCATGCGCCCATGCGCGTCTGCATCCGTGGAGGCGCCCCGCCCCGGCGTGCACTGACCCCACCCGCAGCTCCGACTGGTGCCGGACGGAGCTGTAGCGGACGGCGATGGTGCAGGCCTTGGCCAGCGCCCGGGCCGACTCCCCCACGATCATGGAGCGAATGAACACCATGGTGCCATAGGTCAGCTTGGCGCTCGGGGGCTTCACATAGGTCCCGTCAGGCTCCACCTGCAGGGCGCAGGCCGAACATTTCAGCATGAAGAAGAAAAGCAGCTTTGAAACACTTCAGGCTTTTATTTCTTTTGATGTTGTCCAGACTGGAGTCTGACTAGCGGCTTAAATTAGATGGGCCTTATATGGGTTTTCCTGGGCGTGTCTTAAGCCTATATTAAATTTCATGCGAGAGCCAGTCACTTCAGGACTACTGGTATTAAACAATAGACGCACATCTATAAGAACGAAATTGAGGCTTGTGCACCTTTCATGAGTACTACGGTACTTTAGCGTGACCACTCCTTTTAAGCCCAAATTACGCATATTTCTACAAACATAATGGTGAATGAGGCCCATTGTGTCCACGGTCAATTAACTCCTCTCCACCCAGCCCCTCAACGGAGGCAATGAGGGTGCACGGGTCTTTCTTTGCCTTGCAACGCACACGGTTGCGGACGTCTGCACGGGGCACCGACCTGAGCGTACTTCATCAGCATGTTCGCCCGAGGGATCCGCACGTTCTCCAGCTTCAGGTAACCGTTGTCCACCTCGTCGAAGCCAAACTTGGGCCCGATGTCTCCCACCACGACCCCTGCAGGCGAGACGGGTCAATGGCACCACGGACTCCCCGCGCACACTGACACACACCGCTGAGCGGGGCGTACCTGGCAGGGGCTCGTGGGTGCTCATGCTGCGTATGGGCACGATGAAAGCGTGTAGGCCGTGGCAGTTTCCCTGAGTGTGCAGCTGGGCCAGAACAATGGCGTGGTTGGAGGTCTTACCCACTACACACAGGTACAAAAACACTGAATCATTCTACCGCCCCTTAGCAACATGGTCCTCAATTGATCTTAAATGTTCTTAGATGTTACTCACATCCTCCTGGCCACCACTTGATGGAGGTGACCGTTGGGCTATTCAGGACAAACTCTTGGGTGGACGGGTCGTAGGTCGCGGTGGTCTCCAGTCCACGGATGTGGGTTCCTGGAGACAGAGATCCAGGGACCCAAAAAATCTATTGCAGACTTGGAAACGGACAGCAACAAACAGGACATTCCACCCTGGTCCTTCAGGGCCACAATGTCTGGAGGTGTGAGTTCCACCTCTCCTCTTAAGTCATTTTCACTGGAGTCACTTATTGGATTATAAACGTTCACCTAGTGTCGGCAGACGTAAACGGGACCTGAACACTTCGGCCGTCAGGGACCAGGGTGGAATAATCCTGCAGTGAACACTGTGGGGCAATTGCAGCAAACTGCTTTATACGAGTTTAAGCCTGGTTGAAATCCAGTTGACATTGTATGTGCGTTTTAAAAAATTCCAATGATGTTTGTTGCCCTTAACACCCTCTACAGGAAGACTGACAACAGGAAGAGTGGGGCGGGACAATGCTCAGCTGGACGGGGGGGGGCGCACCCCAAACAGAGTAAACAAAGGCTCCCTCAACACCTCACCCCTCTGCAGCCAGAGTCAGGCAGAATTTAGGAAAACCTCAGGCTTTAAACCCTGGCGTCGTTTGCTGCAACAAGACTCCGTTTAAGACTAAAACAGGTTTAAACCCGTGTTAAACGCGTTCAGCCATTACTGTAACGAACACAGTTTTCACAATGTTTGTTGCAAATGACCCAAGTGGATATAAACACACAGCATCTATCTGAGGGCGTGCACATCTCACACTAACAAACATGTGGTCAAATTCAGTTAATATGGTTCTATTGCATTTATCTGAATGTACATTTAGGATCTTCCTTCAACCATGGACTGATAAATTTAGTATAAATTTAACCATTAATACATTTCAGGAAAGGTATACTTGCAGGTGTTTGACAACATTGGGGGGGGGGGGGGTGAGATTCTCACATGCAAAATTAATGCATTGTCTAAATAAAATTAAAAACCCTGGTTATAGATTAAAACCAAAGAGTTATAAACAGGTAGCAGACAGCAGAGCACCACTAGGGTCAGAATTGTGTCACCCCAACCCAGCGAGAAGATCTCTCTTCTCAGCCAGTCCACCAACTGTAATCGCTTCTAGTGCTAAAGACCAGACCATTGCATGACATTACAGCCCACGAACGGCAGCGGGAAAGACCGAGGTAAGGGATTCGTGTTTTTTTTTTGGGTCGGACCCTGTGAAGAGGGGAGACGGGGGACCAAATCGAGAAGCCAGCGGCTCGGTTACCGTGGCCCATCTCTGTCTGCGCGTAGGTGCCGATGATCTCCAGGTTCCAGGCAGGCATGAAGAAGGTGTCCTGCTGCTCGGGCGTGGCCTGGTTCAGCAGCGTGGGCAGGAACATTCCCAGGTGCAGGTCCAGGGGTTCAGGTCGCCCGCGGTGCACGCAGCTGCACCAGTCGAGTGTGAGTGAGTGTGAGTGCGAGTGTGTGTGTGAGAGAGTGATTGAGTGTGAGTGTGTGTGTGAGTGTGAGAGAGTGAGTGTGCGCACGCATGTGTGTATGGGGGCGACGAGTTTACACCATAGAGTAGAGGGGAGAGGGGGTGGAGGGATGACGAAAGGTTTAAGGTGAATGAAAGGAGAAGAAACAGATGGATGCAGGGAGGGGAATGTGCAGGTGTGATCACCCAGAAAAGACAAAAAAAGAAAGAAAAAAATGAAATAAATCAGCCTGTGAGCAAGTCATGCAGGTGAGTGCTGATTAAACAGCTTTGAGACCAAATTTTTCATTGTGATCAACTGAAAATTCCAAGTTGGTGCAAAATTCATCCAGCATTAGACAATTAAACGACTGGCCAATAGCAACTGAAAAAAAAAAAATTCTGCAGATCGCTCTCCAAAGAGGCAAAGCCTGCTTTGGAAGGAAAAAACGTTAACTGGACCCACGGCGCAAATAAGCCGCTGCATTGTGGG
>JAOVYW010000074.1:2511079-2531066 GCA_025775045.1 Hiodon tergisus | reverse complement strand
AAAGTTTTGGTACAAACAACTCCCATCAGCCTCGCAGAATGCAGGATGCGAAACAACATTAGGTGTGGTGGGGTGGGGCAAACAAGACACACAAGTTTATGCCAGAAGCTGAGCAGCAATCCATCTTCCATGACTCGAGCAGTTCAGAGTGCGAAGAAGAGCGGGAGGAAAAAAACCTTTCAGATTCCTGACAAAAAAGGTGTCACGTGGTCACCCTTAAACCTCACCTTGTTGTCTTTGACTTGCAGCAGCGGAGGGCTTTCTACAGCATCTCCCGTGTCTAAAACACAAAACGCGTTCTTTAACGTTAGCGCACAAATACCGTAAACACTTTCACAGAGATCACTGTAAAGCAGCATGGCATCCTGCACGAGCATGCTCAAAAAAACCAGTTCCCACGAGTTACACGTGAATAATGTGGAAGCGGAAACCACCGGCAGCGATCGTGCAGAGAGGCCAGGAGAGAAATGAAGAAAGCAGTCACACACCCCCCACCCCCCCTGTTAGACAGCTTACGGACAGACGGGACATCCGAGCGTCTCCAAGAACCGAAGTCACTTCCATTAGCGGACACCGGTACCCACCCAAGATGGCTGCGGCCTGCAGCGAGTACTTCTCTGCATTGACTTCGGTGATCAGCTCCTGGACATCAGGAAGGTCCTGCAGTGGAGTGAAGGAGGCACAGCTCAGGTAACATCCATCGACACCATTTAAAAAAAAAAACCAACAACCTTAAATGGAGTCAGACAGTGGACTTCTCTGCTCATGGTCATACAGGAATAAGTGCTTAAGTCCCTTCGCACGCATTTTGACCTACATGCATGTGAGCAAGGGATTGGTACACGCGTTAAGGACCAGTAACTATAAGGTGCATGGTTCAAAGTTCTGCTATACTTTAAACCCACACCACTCCAGAAAGTGTCTTCCTTCATTGGGCCTCCTACCTCCATAGTGTTGGTGATGTTCTTGGCCTTGGACTGGACCTCACGGGCGTACTTAAGAACCCGCTCGTACAGAACCAGTGCCTCGCTCCACTTCTTCACCAGCACGTAGGACTGGGCAATAAAGAAGCACCTGGCGGACGAGGGAAAGACAGGAGGGTATGTGTGAGTGTGAGTGTGTGTGAGATTCTCAAAGTAAGAACAGCTGGTTTCATTGATTTTTAAAACAATAAAAAGACAGTGAACCAGTCTGAGGGTGTTCACCATGTCATACCAGATCAAACAAACGGGCAGAAGTTCTAGAACACGGTAAAAGTTCAGCCCAGAGGCGTAGCCAAACGCAGTGGTTCTTCACAAAGGGAGAAGCAAACAAAACCACAGCCACCAACTTGTGATGAAAGATGACCGTAAGTTTTGTTAAGCTTCCAGCCATGGTCTTTCTGGAGAGCTTTGGTCATAAAGTGGTCCCCCTGCATTAGCCTACCCTTGTCCCACAACATTTGTATCGGTCATGGCTAAAGCAGCGGTTGCTTAAACCCAACAGGTCTGAAAGCCGCCAACCACCAACCTGTAAGCCTTGTAGACCAGAATCTTGAGAGATATCTCCTTCTGGAAGGCATGATCCTCCTCCAGGCCCTGGAGGGCAGATAGCTCTGCCAGACTCTACGTAAGGCAACATCACAATGCAACATAAACATAAATATATATACAAAAGGGAGAAGGGGAAAAAACAAAGCAAAAAGTCATAGTTGTAGAAAACCCCTGAATAAGGCTGTCTGTTAAGCAAGTACATAGTAGTGACTATAATAATAAAGCCATTTAGCACACCTGCACAATGATGTCATAGAGGCGGATGAGGTCCTGGGGCCGTGGGCCCCGCTTGCTCTCGTCCGGCTGAGGTTCCTTCAGCTTGACCTGCAGAGCATTGGCCATGCTTTCGTTGCGCCTCACCACTGTCCACAGCTTAATGTAGGTCAGGTAGCTGCAGGACACACACGCCGTTTAAGAGTCGGGCCTGGTGCTTTCGGCCGCCACAACAAACGGGGCGCCACCGAGAGGACCTCCTCACCTGTGCAGGTACTGCAGGTTGGAGACCTTCCCCACGTCTGCATCTGCAGTCCGCTCTCTCTGCTTCTGCGGTATCAAAAATAGGGGATACAGTCTTGAGCCAGACTTTCAACCCACTCAACTAAATGGCCCGTGGACAATGTTGCGCGCCGACTTACCGCTTCAACCTTGATCTCCTCCTTCACAGCCTGGATGGTGTCCCTGCACTCCACCAGCAGGGTCTCATATAGCCTCTCCTTAGTCTCCTCGTTGGCTGCCTGCGGGACAATTAGCCTCTGCTATAACCTTAACAATGAATAGTAGATTCTTGAAGACATGAGGGGAAAAAAAACTAGCACGCTGGCGTTGAAATACTGCCCGGGCTAAAACGGGAGTTAATGCTGGTGGTGGAATAGGCCTGCAACTAAGCTTGGGGAAAAAAAAAAGAAAGAAAAGATTGATGGAGCAGCCTTGGAGTACTTGTGCAGAAACTCTGAACAAACATAAGAAAACAGAGCGACCATTTGCCACATTGGTGGAACACCCTCATTTGTTGTTTAAGCAAGCAGCAGTGCAGGTACAGTGGCATTTTTGGCTGATAGACACTGTGGCATTCACATAGATTATCACGAAGAGCTACAAGGTCACTTTTTCACACCAGCCAAAGTATTCGGAACACGAACTGCTGGAACGCTTTGGTTCCTCCGCTTCGGAGTTTCTGCCACTATGTACAAAGTTCGCACCATTCACTAAAGCGCCTGGATCAGATAAGAGGTTTTTTTAAGCAACTACAGCACCACAACTGATAATTAGTCTAAAGCTAGTTCCTTCACTTCATCATGAGCCATACAAAAAAAAGTTCTGCGACCAAACGAGGCGGGAACATGTGACTGAGCAGGATCCCTAGGACTTCCTGTTTCTAGCAGAAAATCTGTGACAGACGGCTGACACCAAAACACAAAGTATACAGAGGAATCATCGGAAAACCCCGCCCCTCCCCCCCTCGCCATGGTAATGGCCCTGTCCATCAGCTGGGAAGAGGCACGCCTCTGGGAGCAGCCCCAAGGCCACGGCACAACCTGACAGGCTTGCTGTGAGAGTGAAAGGCTGGGACACCTGGTCTCCTGTCTCTCAATAAGGTGAAAGGGGAGAGGGGAAACGTACTCTCGCGAAGACGGGCATCTCAAGTCCCCCGTCTCCCTGCTCTGTCGGAGTGAACACGGGGTCCTATGATCCGGATACCGCAGTTTTAACCAGATTGTGACAGAGCAGCAGAGGCGACGCACGGTTTTTTCCCTAGGCTCGCCAGCAATCGGCGCCTGTTGCAGGCTGCCAGTGCCTTCGAGAGGGACGCCCTGGCCAACTAGGATAGCAGGAGACCAACCCTACTACCAGACAGCCCATAAGCGCCCCGTTCTTTCAAAATCCTGACAGCATTCCATTACTCTGTTCGTGTAGTTTAATATCCCTGTAGCTTGATAGGGGTCTACAGAGCAAAGTATGTTGTTGCTGGATTAAATATTATATTTAATACAGGCTTCACTGTCGGTACCTAGAAAGTCCGACAGGCATCCATATTACCGCTTGATCGTATAGACACACACACACACACACACACACACACACACACACACACAACTATACAAGCTGCCCATGATAACGGAATCTGGATAAGAAGGCCAGCTAAATAAAGAATTACAAAAGTGGATTTAGAGATCCATTCTCCTAATTCTAAACTTTAGAGTTAAAACGTGATTTATTACCAAGTCGAACCGCAACTTACTATTTCTGTCAGAAGTCTGATATTATAACCATTCCTGGTTTATAGCTTATACTAAAGATTTGTGTGTCACCCCGGCATTACCAGACAGAGAGCCAGAGGCTGGCTGGCAACGTAGCCGACAGACTCCGGTCAATCGAGGGCTGCAACAAACACTAATCTAGCCTAGGACTGCGTAAGGCGTGACAGCCGGAAGTCAAGGCTAACAGATTGCAAGGAATGAAGTGTGGAAGTGGCGCCCCCTACTGTAATAAAGCAATCACTTTGGGAATTGGAAAAATTACTTCGAAACAAGCTAGTTAAGAATTTTCCATAGCGATTTTCAGGCAATTCCGCAAGGATTTTATTTATTTATAAACGCGTATGCGAGCGTGTATCGTTGACGTATCGTTGTGTCGGTGTCAGGGGCATGAGGGTGGCGGCGGGGCTCTGACCTGTACGATGGCTGCCTCGTTGTCTGCCAGGCCCAACAGGAAGATGCGAGCTTTGTCGATCTTGACCGGCACCGTGCGTCCACGCCACTCCACTTCGCTCATGGTGGCAGCCTGCTTTGCCCTGGTCTGCGTGATCAGAGCCTACCAACACCAAACGCATGGAAGTCGCTGTGTGTCAAAAAAGCCTTTCAAATTAGAGAAAAGCCACTCCCAGCTCAGGCGTTCTATATCAATACAGAACGCCTGGCTTTACACTGCTAGTAATGAAGACATACAGAGGGGTAAAATGGTATTTATCGAGCATGTGACCAACACTCAATCCAACAAATGACTTTGCAACGCACGGTAATGGCAATTACCAAAAATCCGAACTTAACAATTCCTCATTAACAGCAGCATACCCGAGCTCTGTGCCAACCTGGTATAGCCTGGTTTGTGGGCTTGCATCACACCAGTGAATGACGTCATGAATCACAAACTTGGCAAGTAATTTAATGATGCAATACTTACCGTTAAAATTGTTCAAGTGATTGCTTTGAGCATTTGGCTAAAGCCATTCTAAATTTAAAAGCCCAAGATGGGTGACGTTAATAAGTTCCAAACTACGCAATCTGAAGTTACAGTAAGATCAGCCAACAACGGCACAGGTCCATTTCATGGGGTAGCAAATTCAGATTCCGATTTGTGTCATTCTGTACCACGTTACTATAACGCATTACAGGATTGTAAATCCATCGGGACGGGACACGTGTCAAACGATACCGTGGAGCATACACAGGCCAAACCCCAGCCACTGTGGAGTACACATGGTACAGTTTTATAGGAGACTTTACGATTGCTTTCCTGTACATCGTAAAAGTCTGCATTTTACTGAAAAACCCCCGGAGACCACATTTAACTGGTATACATTACATAGATTTCTTTTTTAATTAATTGGTATATTGTATTTTTAAGCACTTTTTTTCTCCACTGGAAACAGACCAGAGAAGCATGGTTTGGTTCTGGTTCAGATATTCACCAGTGTGAAGGCAGTTTTACCGGGAGGGTCCGGAGCCCTCGCAGTACGGGTACACTATCGTAAACAAGGCATTGAAAACACGGAACTCGGACCTCGGGGGGGGGGGGGGTTTACAATCATGCCAAGGGTTTACAAACCGCTTCCTTTCTCCATCACTCTTAATCAGAAAATAAAATCTCTCTAAGTATTTAACTAAGACGAGATCGCAGTACAAAAGGTTAAACGTCACAGATTTACCCCAGATTTAAAAACTGCCCTTGGCTCACATGGCTGGGATCGGTCGTGTGGCATTACAGCACACGACACACAGCGGCACTGACCTCCAGCTTCTCAGCCATCATGCCCCCGCCCCCTCCGGCACTCAGCCGCATCTGAATCAGGTCGTTCATGGCGTTCTGGTCACCTAAAACCACGACAAAAACGACAGGTCACCCCAAGGGTGGGGACAGCGGCCGCGCTGGCGGAACCGGCCCGGCTCAGATGCGCCACGCACCGATGTTGTAGGCACAGTATCGGATGTTGGGGGAGATCTCCTCCACGCGCTGGTGGTACAGCACTGCCTGCTCATCTGTAAAAGCACTCGCCAGCTTCTCGTAGATGGTCCTGAGGGGGTCAGAGGCAACCAGTGAGAGAGAGAGAGAGAGAGAGAGAGAGAGAGACACACACAAAGATCCCTTCCTGCATCGTCTTCCCACCAAATACATCTATAGTGAGAAGAGATCGGAATACTTTGATAACAAGGTGATTCGCTAAAGCCCCCCTCCCCCTCAGTTCAAAGAAAAAACCTCATGGCTGCCCCTGGTTCTGTCTGAATGAGGAAGATCAAGGCCATACTGACACCCAGGCGTTTTCACTTACTTTGTTAATCATTTAGCCAACGCCCTTATTCAGAGCAACTGCCGAAATTCCAAAAAGTACATAGTTTTCCCTATTAGCATAGATCGATTACCCAACACCCAAAAACCCGGCCAGTCATCCTGAATGCAGTATCACACCAATAGTATTGACTTTCGCAAGCGCCACATAGGCATGGTGGGCCGCTTTGCCTGAAATTCAGGCCTCTTGTGTCACACACACCAGGCTAGTTTTTGCTTTGTGTGCCAGCTGTTCTTAAATGGCTCGCAAAAGGACATGTCTCAGATGCTAGTGGTGACCCCCCCCCCCCCCCAAAAAAAACAAAAAACACACCCTCACTTAGTAACTAAATCACTAAGGGAGGACACTCCATGCATCACATGCAGTGTCTTTGGACAACGGGACACATCTCCGCCAGTCCAGCGCCAGTCTCCAACCTACTTGCACTTATTGAAGGCCTCCATGGCGGCTTTCCACTCCTGCAGCTCGAACTGCACCATTCCAGTGAGGTACGAGGTATACGCCTGCAGTCAGGGAAATAAATAAAAAAAACACCGGTCAACGTGAGGAAAAACTCTCGGGCTCACGCCTCCCCCTCAGGTGGGGCCGGGTTCGCCCCTCGCGTCCCCCCCCCACCTGGGCCTCCAGCTTGGTCTTGGCGTCCACACGGGTGCTCTCGCACAGGCGCTCCAGCTTCTCGCCGTGCTTGGCGGCCTTCCGCAGGCGGGAGAGCAGGTGGAAGCGCTTGCGGGGCTCGGTGTTGGCCTCCTGTTTCAGCTGCATGGCATAACTCCAGGCTCGCTCCGCCTCCATCAGGACCAGCAGCAGATACCTATATCCGGCAAAATGTGGCATTTTTAACCAATACCCACAGTAAATTAAACCTATGAAAATGTTGGCTAACTATGAGATGAGATTTAGGTGGCTAGAAACCATGTCAAACTAATGCTTCAGGAAGTACCGGTTGTCAGTCAGCATGTCCACGGTCACTTTCTTCCCAGTAAACTTGTATCTGTTGCCCATTTTAAAGCCCAGGGCTTTGCGCAAGCGGCGCAAACGGCGAGAACAGTAGCCCCTACAAGGAAAGAACAAGAAACGACGTTGGCGTATCAAGGCGACTATTTTGCGGCGACGTAGACCCACCGACTGACTAGCCAGCGTTGCTGTGCAAGCCCCCTTTCTACTGACCTGTATCTCTGGTAGTCTCCATGTCTCAAACCGTGCTGCTGCTGTGAATCCTTGATTATCTGCAAAACTGCAACCGATCGTCAAGGATACCCAGCAGTAAGAGTGGAAACTGCCTCAAGCTAAATAATTAATTCGAGGCTTAACATAGTAATTTGCGTGTTAGCGTGGCATTTTAACAGGTGTGAAGGGACTGGGCGGTCATTCAATGCACCCGTTTGTAACGGAACTAATGAACATGTTTTTGTACAAAAATACAAGTACGATGTATTTTCACGGAACGCACTGAATGTCGCAAACTTGCGAGTGGCTCGCAATCCTGAAATGACCAGCTGCTTCCTTGCGATGACATCAGCCCACAAAAAAACTAGAAAAAAATGCTACACACCCAAATGTTTCATTTCGAATTCATTCACGTCGATGTTCACTAGTGGCCATGTAATAAAATAGAAATATTTGTATTTCGTCAATCGATACGATTATATTCGTCATTAAAACTAAGAAAGGTCCAAGAGGACGAAACAGTTAAGCCAGTGTGACACGTAGCCAAACCTCCGCAAGCTAAAATGACTACTTAGTAACGAAGCCCCACCACATCAACTGGACGACCGTAAACCCATCCAGTGGTAAATGTCTAGATAGAATAGAGAACCCCCCCCAGTCGCAACCGATTAATAAGGATACTTTCTAATCCAATCCCTTCGTCGGCGGAATTCTCCTTATTCTCGTCCATTCCGGCTAATTTACCCTCGATATGCTTCTCTCCAGCCATTTTTCGCAGAGCATACGGCTAGAAATAAGTTGAATGAACCGGAAACTCAAACGAAAGGTCAACTGAAAGGGAGGAGTCAAAGGCAGGCATGTTGTGGATGTCCCTCGAGTCGTTCCTGGACCCCTCCTCACTGTAAGTGAGAGACGATAACTTAACAGCTACATTCGAAATGTTTATTTTCGTTCTGTGATGCTATTTAGTTATGGAGCCATTTGTTTGAGATAATACAAATAATGTTAGCTGGGTAAGTGACCAGAAATACTGCAAAATCTAACTGAGTTGTTAATAACACGAATAAGCTTATTACTTGTTATTAAACTATCGACCTGAAAAATGCCCTTTCACTAACCAACTATTGACCCTTTCTCTTTATGCCGTGTATTCTTTGTAATTGATTTTTATAAAGAGCTTTTCACGTTTCCATGTCCATGCATCATTTTGATAGGGCACTTTAGTAAACTTTAGTATAAACCTTTTAGACTACATTAACGTTTTAAGACAACTACGTAAACTGCAACCTCCAAAAACTAATTTGCAAGTTTCAGTCGTTTACCGTTGATTCTAACCTATCCAAAATGTTACCTTAAATTTAAATCGAAATGTGAATTTTCCACGTTTCTCACTGGAACAAAGTCGAGATGTAAATTAGGTTGTGCCAAGTTTTTATGTGTATTTCACATTTAAATATCACCATTAGAAATATGTAAAAACGGATATTGATACAAAGTTATATGGTAAACCAAAACAATCCAAAATGTTCTTCCTTTTACTGTTCTTGTTCCTCTGTGCAGTTTTTATTTATTCCGTCGTCTCACGTATTGTCAGCTGCAGCAATGTATTTGGTCAGAAAGTCTTGGACCTCAGAGATGTGCATGGTCTCTTTGATGGTAGTGTCCCGACTCCTTACTTGCACCAGCCCGCTCTCCAGGGTGCCATCGCTAATCACCACAGTGAACAGCACGCCCATCTCGTCGTACCTGGAGACACAGTCACGCAGAGCAGGCCTCTGTCAAAGCAGGGGCGAAGGAAGACTGCATGTGCCCGAGAGCCGTCAGGGATAATTAACTTGCCAATTGCGCCCAGCCGTTGGGCAACCCGGTCACAATCAGCAAACTGCATGATCGGATTCAAATCACTCTAAACTAAATTTCACTTTGGTAAATTCAAAACATCCTTTTGCAATCACACTTGTAAATAGTACATTTGTAAATAGTGAAAGCAATAAAAATGTGGATTACTTGGTGTTCAGCTGCTCCACGGTGGATGGTATGGTTTCTAGGTATCCTGGCCATGAGGATATCCCCCTGTCCAGTAACTCTTGGTGGAACCTCTCGCACACCTACAGAGATAAAGAAACCCCGGCACAGAAATTAATTTGTGTTTTTAGTAGGTACATCATGACCTTTTTAAGAAGCATCTTATTGCCGTCCTTGTCTCAGCTGCTTGTGTGTGGAACATAACACATGTGCCTATATGCTGAAGTTCTCCGAACCTGGCGTAGTTCCACGGTGGCCCCCCTCCCAGTTTCCAAGGCCACTTTAACTGGGGCCAAACAGGGGTGCAGCTTCAGCACCTGGAAGCCCGAAATAAAGTGAGCAACATGAACGTACTAGCCCAAGCCGAAGACACCTTTAAACAGCATGTACAAAACCAGGAATGCAAAACAAAACAAAACACACACACACACAGATCCTACTGGGAAGTTTTTGAGCTTTGTCAATTTTACACTCGGATGAGCAGCGCGGTCGAGGCTGCCTCTCAAAATGCACAACGCTAAAAGAGGAGAGAACCTTTCTCTTATGCAGTCTCTGCTTGCTGTCCACTTTCTTCACGTGCTGCAGGGAGTCATGCAGATACGCCAGCACGCCTCTGTCCATGTTGCCCCGCACCGAGAGGACGTGGGGCACCACAGGCTTCCTCCCGTCCCTGCACTGCAGGAAGGGGAGGGGCACAAATGAGCTTGTGTTCCCAGACTTGACAGGAATATAGAAAATCTGTGCTCACTGTCATACAGCCTTATCTGGAGATATTCAAGCTGCCTGACATTTTCCCTTTGGCGACGAGAGCCTAAAATTAATATTTACAACGGTGCCTCAAAAAGACATGCAATATTTAGAGCAAAGATGAAGCGTAAGAAGGGGACACACCTGGAGCTTAGAACGGTTGCCCTTGTGTGCCTGCAGGAGTACCGAATCCCCCAAGTTCTGCAGGGTCTCCAACGGCTCTGCGCCCCAGGGGAAGTTATACAGCACACTGACACCTTGGGACGCCCTTTCCCCCTCCTTCCCCTGCCCCTCCTCTGGGATGTCGCTGCAGCTGAAGTTAGATGGCCTCAGGGAAAACTGCGGAAAACAGATGCCCGTCGACACTGAAATCTAGATTCAGACCTATAGGTCCATCCTGTGTGCGCCTAGGCCAGAGTATGGAATACCATATCAGTTCAATTATGTTATATAGGGCCTCCCAAGTAACTCTCGCACGAGCACAGACTGAGCCCTATGATCTGGATTATGCAGGATCTTATCCAGCTCATGTCATTCGCCGATTGTGACTAGGAGAGAACTGAGGTCTGGCATGACTGTCAGAGCACCGCCCAGGCTTGGGTGTGTTAAATCGGCAGAGTTATGGCAGAGTTCGGCTCAACGCGAATCAGCGTCCCCCTGATGGCTTAGTTGATGCCTCCAGGCTGCGGTCGAAGAGAGACGCACCTCTCCTCCAATCAGAACGACGCATAATGGAACTGAAATCTCTTCCATGTTACAGCTGCGATATTGTACTACTATATTGCACCCGCAACCCGTTAATGTAATAAAAATGACGGAGGTGAAAAATCACACAAGAAAACATCACCTGCGAGTTTCAGTCTAGCAACCCACCTTTCTCCACCATGCAAGCCGCTGGCGTGACCAGTAGTCCAACCACTGAGAAGAGGTGCGAGGCGAGCAGAACCAGACGAGGGAGGCTTCCATTACCTCCGCTGGGCTTCAAGGGGCGAGAGGACCTCAGGTTAGGGGGAAATCTTTACCACTGCCCGGAGGTTCAAACACAGCTAACAGGCCTCTTCATAACCAGGAATTCCCTTCTACAGTATAAAAAGTGACAAAATTTCCATGGTATATCCAACACATAATTAAAACTCTCAAGAAATTGGCAATACTTCTAAGTGTTGCATAGACTATTGTTTATTCCAACAAATGCAGTCTATCCTCAGTACTTCCTAAGTATCCAGTGTTTGAAGACGGCTGAAGTAATTTAGACCACAACTAAATGACACCAATGCAGAGGAAGTAAGGAAGATGACCTCACCAACCAGGCTCACCAGACCGCCCCTCCTCTGGTAGCTGGTAACAGATGCCCGTCTCTGCCAGGCCAAACGGAAGCTTCCTGCTCACAAGCTCAAGAGAAGTCAGGTACTGTTCTAAGGCACCTGGGACATAACCATTTTAACACGTTTAAAAAAAAAATTAAATGCTTGGGTCATTTACAATCCCAGACATGAGGAAAAGCTAGCGATTACCTTGCATTAGATTGGTCCGTATTGACACGCTGTCTGACAGCAGTTTCTTTAAAGCATCCTCGGTTTTCTCTGCGTTTGATTCTCTCTGGCTAAGGATGTGGCCGAGGGCTTCACTGTCTACCAGCTTTAAAGTTCTCGTCCGTGTGGCAGCACTGCTTCTGAACCCGTGAAGAGTGCTGACACCAAACACCTGTGGTCTGGACATTACCACAGCCGTCCACCACCGATCCAAAATATTCTTCCTGAGTTCCATTCCCAAGGGTCCATAGCCACAGCTAATGCCGTGGTGGAGGTAGTCACTGTCTAACTGTTGACGAGGTATGTAATAACGGTCTGAACACAGCTGCATCAACGTGCTAATGGAATCGTCCACAGCCGACCCTGAACCGCTACAATCTCTGCAGTGCAAAAAAGGACTGGGCACTCCGCAGGGAAAAAATATGCGCATCGTCTGTCGCTTTAGAAAGCACAGTTGCCGACTAGCACTGTATGTTAACATTTTGATATAGGGGGCTCGTATATTTACAGTATCTTTGTGCCCGTTAACTAATAAATTATTTTAAATTAACCATCTTAGACGCGCAGTGAAGGTTATAATGTACACTAGTAAATTTGTAATGAATCATAGCGTTGAGAGCTAACTAATACTGCAAAAGCGTATATTATAATATTTATCCACTGTAAGAATAGTAGTATTGCATTGTTAGCAATTTAAAGCTATTAGTACGTGTTTACTAAACGTGTTCGTATAGTAACAAACAAAAACTGAGTTTACAGGATTGGAAACGAATGAAAACTTCAGGGAAATGTAGTATCCGAAATAAATTTTAAACCATAACGCACGTTACCCGGATCCATCTGGCTAAGCACGTGTAATTATGGAGCATAACTCAGACATATACGACTTTACTTCAGCAACGCACCAAGTGTTTTTGAAGCTCTTCCGGATCAAAATAACTCGGTTGATTTTTCAAAATAAGAGTAGTCTACTTAAATTGGCTACGTGGAAACGTTTTTAAACAACTGTTTATTTCTTGTACGGTATTTAGCTATAATGCATTAATATGCATATATTTTCATTCAAAATATGTATCCATATGTGTTCGTGGAGATCCGTTTCCAGTGTTCTGGAATGTATGCTATCCTAAATTGCTGACGTTGAAGGTCCATTCGTATCATTGTTCAGCTTTTTGATGTTCTGAACTCAGAAGTGTTCGTTTTCCGAAGATTTACGACAGCAATGATACCAACCAACAAATAGGTCTCCTAAATATTTATAAATAAGGGATATGATTATCTGTCTGGCTGGAGGGTACTGCAATGCACAGCAATGAGTCGAAGAAAGACAACGGTATTAGGCTTTCTTGCGACTAACATAGTGTGAAGGGATTGTATGGTGATGGGATTGCTAGTGGGTAACTTAAATATCTGGCAACATATAGTCAGAATCACAGAGGTGACTTTCAATGTTGTTAGATCAGGTGGCCGGTGGACCAGAAATACAACCACCAGCTAGTTTCGAGCACACATTCAAGAGACCGCCGACGACGCTTGACGTTAAAACGGCGACGTCGAGCAATGCTGTAGATCAGGATGACTTTCTTCTACCTGCCGTTTCTGTACTCGACCGACGTAAGCGCTTTATCAGTGCAGCAGAACCCACCAGGAGTATTGGTTTAGTTACTGACATTGATCATGACCCATCACTGAAATCCAAACGGCATGCAGCAATACTATGAAAGCATTAACTAGACCATAATCACCTAAATATAATGGACTAATTTAAAATTCCTCACCCCAGTTCGACCAGCGACAAGTTCGAATTAATACGGGTTTTTAACAAACTCCCTGATCAGAAGCCATACAACATACGCGCTTCAGGAACAAATTGTATTTTAGTAATGACATAACCCCGGGTTTTGTTAAATTTTCTCCATTAATTTATAAATTACAACTGTTTTGGTCGGAATAGTTTCCCCCCCATCAAAGCATCGTTTGCGTTCCGATTCCCATCCCTTTAACTCCGACTTTTTCACTCAGATCAGTCAAGATACCAAAATGCGCATATATGACGGACACGCGATATTTAAGTGACACGTCTAATGCACAGCATCCCCTTAACACACGACAGCGAGTGACATAACTGGCCAAGTTTTAAATCCACCATCTCTAAACTCTCCAAGGGGGCAACGTTAAATAAAGCGAGCAAGCATATGCGAACCACATTCCTAGAGTTTTGATCACTAGCGGCAAGAATTAGGCAATCATCTTTTCGGACCTGTCCCCAACACAATATCCCCAAATCAGAAGCCACAACCTCTCTTCTTTTATAGATTTTTATTTTTTGAAAGGCCATGCACTGCCTTCCCAGTAAGACTTTATACACCAAGTCATTTGCATTACCTACTAGGAAAAATAAAAATACTGTGAAATGCAACAAATTAAAACTGTAATGCAGACATCACCGGGATTAGTCTGAGGATTCGATTAGCTCAAACCCCGTGGTAGAAAAATACAATGAAGGGTGAGGGGAAAAAAAAAAAAAAAGTGATTAAAAAAAGGAAAAAAATAATTTACTCTTAAAGGTCTGTATATTTTTACTGTGGAAATGCTGGAGGCATAGGGTATGGTACCATGGGCTGTGGAGGCTGCTGAGGGTTGTATGGGAAGGGCGGGTGGCTGATGCCGTTCTGGGCGGTGCCCTGGCTGCCCGCAAACTGCTGGCTCTGGAAGTTCTGGTTCCCGAATGCGGCAGTCTGGCCGGAGGCGGCGAAGTTGGACTGCCCGTTGCCGGCGTAGCCATTTCCGAAGCTGCCGCCGTCGTAGCCACTCGCCCCGTAGTTCTGCGTCTTCGTGTCAAACGCTTTCTTTGGTCCGCCAAACCCTCTGTCGCTATCCCTGTCCCTAAAGCTACCAAAATCCCTCCTCCCTCCGGAATACCTATCCCGCCGGTCATCCTTATAGCCACCTCTTCCCCCCCTTGAACGACCTGAAAGGAAGTTAGAAAAACAATAAAAAGCAGATTAGAAATGGTTGCATGTTATTGGCAAGCAGTGCTAATTATGCAAAGCAAGAAGTTAAGGATATTTAAAATCAAGCTTTTTTTTTCTGGAAGAAAAAAAATTGCAATCATTTAAAGCATTACACTACTACCCAGATTATGCATCACACAAGGATTCAACATCTAACTGTCCTAAATCAATGCAAAATATGGTTGTTGCCCTACTCCTATACATCATTAGAAAAAGAACACTTGAAGATAAACCAGTTGCCGCTTCTCACCAATTGAATTTACCTCCTCTGTCTTCCGCCATCTGGAGGAGCTTGGGGTTTATGGCCTGATTGGCCTCGCGAAGCACAGAGATGAGGTCACTGGCTTGTTTCATGTTGCCGGGAGTAAAGAAGGTGTAGGCAGTGCCCGTTTTTTGACTACGGGCAGTTCTTCCAATGCGATGGATATAGTCCTCAGAGGAGTTAGGGTAGTCATAATTGATGACAAATTTCACATCTTCCACATCTGTAAAGTGTTGCAGTGTGGCAAAAAGGGACGTACGAGATTTTGCACACCACAACAGCCAGACCAAAAACAACAAATTAGCAAGACGATGGGAACTGAAGGGGAGAAACGCAATTAAAAATAAAATAAAAAATAAAAATTCTGGGCTGCAAAGAAGTGTTAAGACAAATCCAAATGTTCAACTCAACTCCTTGGGAATTCTACCGTGGGAAGAGAAAAACGATGCACGCTCCATTCCCTCCAGACCAAAAACAAAAAAACTCCTATGGCATCCACCCCCCTTCACTTATGCAAAGGGGGGGGGGGGAAAATAAAAATTTCACATTTGAAATCTTACCATTAAGGAGCATGCATTCACTAGTCCTTTCCCAACGCAGCAAAGTCCCCACAAATTGTCAAGTGACCTGCAGATGCTTCTACGCAGTAGGGCCGCTATGCACAGTGTAGCCTCTTCGTGTGCCAATACAGGACCTTTCAGACGGTAAGGCTTTGAAGGTCCTCTCCCGACCCCACCCCACACACACTCATTAGAAGCTTGCTATAAAGGCCAAACTGCACGTCTTGCCAAGACCAGCTCTAGTCGGAGGGTGCCCCCCCCAAAAAAAAAAAAACATAGGACTGCCTATTCACCCCTGAACTACACAAAAAAACCCATCATGAATCTTATCTAGGCAAGATCTCCCAAGAAGCCAGTGTTCACTTGAGAAAATGTCTCTCGTTGGCAGGTCTCGACATGACTTAAAAACGCAGGCGAGGGAGGAACTTTAATTTAGTACGACCTTCTATATTAAATTCTTGCTTTGCCCTCTTACTAGATGTCCCACTGTCACTACAGCATGTGCCAGTTCTCGCCAATTTCGATAGAGGTGCGAGACTACGTCGAAACTGCTCTCTCCGTATCAAGAATTCCAGCGCTTTAAAACATTCGTTATCTGGTTTGCAAACACCCGGGCTTTGACAAGTCTTGCGAGAGAAACACTTTTCCCACAGCTCAAAGCGATGTGACTTGCCATACCGTGCTCTGCAACAGCCATGCAGTCTTGGCATGGTAGCAGCACAAAAAGCGGGGGTTTGGGTTGGAAGGGCCGGTCAAATAGCCATTTCAGGTAAAAACCCATGGACGGAGAACAGATAGTATCAGAACAAAGGCTTAGCCACACTGCCTTTTGAGGATTACTGGCACACGATGCTGAGCACAGCCCATCACCTCGCTACGCGACTGGGTGGCAGCCAGTCGGCCACTTCCAATAGTCCTCCATCCCCCTCTCGAGGCCTGGCGCTGTCATGCCTAGGCCCTGCCACAAAGACTGCACCTTTAGGTGAGAAAAACTCAGAAAATGCAAAGAAGTTAAAGAAAGCAATGCACTTTCTTTAAAGTAACATTCTTGAGACATCAACACCCGAAAGGGATCTTCAAGATACTAACCTAAACCCCTAGAGGCGACGTCCGTGGCGATAAGGATGGGCGCCTTGCCGTATTTGAACTCTGAAGGGGGGGGGGGAAAAGGAACTTAGTCTTTTAAAAGAGATTCAGATTGCCCTGAATTTCAGGGTCACGCAGCATGGCAACATTCAGAACATACCATTCAATACCCAGTCTCGCTCCTGTTGACTCTTATCACCATGGATTCCCATTGCTGGCCAGCTGCAATAACAAACAAACCTTTAGATCCAATGTTTAAAAGTATTTAAAACTCATCACATACCATTTCTCATGGCAAATATACATCCCTAAATAAAAGGTTAGCACAGGTGCTAGGTAAACAGATGTTCCCTACAAACTCCAGACCCACCAAAATGACTTCTGCAAAACCAAGGAACAGCATTTGACCTAGGACATACCCATCTCTTCTCATTCGCCTGGTGAGATCATCGCAGCGCCTCTTAGTCTCCACAAAGATTATGGTTTTGTTTTCCTTCTCACTCATTATTTCTTCCAGCAGACGCAGAAGTCTATGGGGGGGGGTAAATCTGGTCCATCATCACCAATATTTAACCTGTACTCAGATGACAAGGATTGGAAAATGCAGACAAGCTAGCCAAAATCGGAACTCACTTATCCTCCTTCTCGCCATCATTGCACACATCCACGATTTGCAGGATGTTGTGGTTGGCGCTCAGCTGCAGGGCACCCACGTTGATCTGGACGTAGTCCTTCAGGAAGTCCTCGGCCAGCTGGCGGACCTCTTTTGGCCACGTTGCGCTCCACATGAGCGTCTGCCTGTCAGGCTGGAAAGAGACGGGGTTAAGATTTCCTCTCCGTAGCCTTGGGACCATTCAACGGCGCGCAGACTGGGGTGACGTGTACTTACTCGGATTTGGTCCACGATCTTCCGGATCTGGGGCTCGAAGCCCATGTCGAGCATCCTGTCGGCCTCATCCAAGACCAGGTAAGTGCATCTGCGCAAGTTCGTCTTCCCAACCTCAAGGAAGTCTATGAGTCTACCCGGTGTTGCAATGCAGATCTCAACCCCTGTGTAACAGCAGTTCACTTTGCCTTTTTTTTTTTTTTTTTAAAGGACGCGATAAAATAGGCAGGTATAAAAATAAAGCGTACCTCTCTCAAGGTCTCGGATCTGCGGTCCCTTGGGGGCTCCACCATAAATGCAGGTGGACTTCAACCGAGAAGCCCGCCCGTACTCAGCGGCCACCTGCTGGACCTGTTGTGCCAATTCACGGGTTGGAGCGAGCACCAAACACTAGGAAATAAAAGGCGCCACAAGTCACAAAAACAATCCCTTCAACAACTAAACAGAATTCGATCCACCTGCAGCGTCACTTACAATTGGGCCATCGCCGTGTTCCAGAAACGGCTGGTGGTTGATGTGCACGATTGCAGGCAGCAGATACTGCAAGGAAAATTAAGCAGGAAGACTCGCCGTTACTCACAGATATAAAATTTATTCAGATTTGAGCTCAACGAGAGCTTAAAGGCCACTGACATACCGAAAGGGTTTTGCCCGAACCAGTCTGCGCAATGCCAACCATGTCCTTCCCGCTCAGGGCTAACGGCCACCCTTGTGCTTGAATGGGCGTAGGGTCTGAAAAGTTCTGTTTCGTGATCACATCCATCACATACGCTTAAAGAAAAAGAAAAAATATAAAAAAAACAATTTAAAGTTAGCATAGCAGGATAGTGGTTTCTGGAACAGTAAGTAGCAGGCAGCAATGAAAGACATTCCTGATTTACTTACTTGGAAAACTGGCCTCGTGGAATTTTATTATGGGGTTGGGACAGTCTCGGCCCTTCACTGTAACTTCTTTAGTTCTTCTGTATTGCTCCACCTCTTGCTGAAATTTAGAAACGGTCATTGAGTATGCAGAATGGATACATTTAGCACACATGTACATGCACGTAATAGTAATGACTACGCTTATTAAAGAAGTCCTACCGCTGGTCTTCGAGTGACATCAGGATGCTCTTGGTAGAAATTCTTCTCAAATTTTGGAAGCTCGTCGAGGTTCCAGTGTTTCTTGCGCAGCCTTTCGCCGGGGTTGCCAAACTTCCCCGAGGGAGCTCCACCTCGGCTGCCACCGAACCGAGGCGCGCCGCCATAGCTGCGACGAAAATTAGACAATCGTTATATAACGGGTGGCGGAAATCGGGTTAATTTTTGCTTAGGCATTACTCCAACAATGAACTTCGCACTTGAGTGACGAGTTAATTGACTGCGCTTGTTCAGAGCGTTGACAGAGAACCTTCTACACACGAAATTAAATTTTAAATCGCATGAAACAGAAGACAAAAGGAGGAACAACCTGCAGCATAAGACACATCTCTGACACAAGCCTGCGTCATGTTTTATGCTGCTGCCATTTTATTTCTGGCCGGCAGATGAACAAAGGCAAAACCGGCCGGCATTTTGTATTCGGATCCATTTTTGGCTTATGGGAAAAATACAAATGTGACAACTTGACTTATTTCTACGACTCACAGGACGAAATTCCATAGCCACTATTTATTTCAGTTAAATATCGAAACGACACTAATTGCCATGGTAATATTTAACTGGCCTGGCATGTGTCTAATCATACACTGTTGTTTCAATGCGGTTAGCCATGCGGGTTACGAAGAACATCCGACTAATGTTTTTACTCAATTCATTCTAATCATTTTGGTTATCAAGATAGATTAACAGCTTCAGAGTAATAATGTTAGCTAGTCAGACAGCTTTGGGTAACAAATCGATTCATTGTGTTCCAAAACACTTACCCTCGGTCTCGGCCTCGATCTCTGTCGGAAAAACCAGGCATGATATAAAATAAAGACGCTAAAGGCTAAATCTATAGATTATTATATTTGAAATGCCGAGTCCGTAACCTAACTAGCACCGTTGTCAAGAGAAGCTGAAAATGCCGGTTTCTTTTTCAGGCAAGAGTATATTGCAGTGAAGTCTCACGATATCACTTTGAAGTCACTGTATTAATCCGCTTCCTGCTGGTACTACTTTTATGCTTAGGTCGTGCTGCACTTCGGACCCGTAACTACAGGTGGAACATGGGTAGAATTCCCATTAAAAAACCCATCCATTCACTAACATGAGAGTAACCATCTCGGTAAAGCCGAGGAACGACAGCAGTTTTGCTCCTAATGACCATCACAAATCAGTTAAAGTAAACTTAAGTAAAGGACGACCTTCTAAAATAACCAATTCGATTTTGGGATAGACCCTGATGAGGAGTTTGAGTGCAACTCAAAGTGTGGTTGCAATGATGCTTTAACTCGGTTTTTTTGTGGGGTTTTTTAAACATCTGGAAAATATGACGTCCCCTATAGCACAATGTCGCCTACACTGCATTGAGTCATTAGTTATTCACGTGGTTCAGTATTTCATTGAATATTGACTCACTGCCTCGCCTTTAACTAAAGACAAATGTAAAGTTTTAGTGCACGGATATATCCAAAAGCATACACCCAAAT
>JAOVYW010000074.1:2484298-2502742 GCA_025775045.1 Hiodon tergisus | reverse complement strand
TTTAAACCCAGGGCCTTTCCTTTGTACGTCGCTTAAATTCCGGTTAATTGGACTTATACCGAACAGAACTAACGTGCTCTGAGAAACGGCATTTTAAGTTCTCTCAACACATAGTTCGTATTTAATCAACCATATAGCTTTAAACAGACAATTTTACTTGCTTTTCATAAGATGTTCAGTGAATCATTTGGTGAAATATATATTGGAGAAAAATATCCACCCTACAATGTTTTAACAAAAGACTTTAAAATTACTCTATTCCTGGCAGTCACTCAGTTTTTGCCAAATGTAATTTCAGTAATTTTGCCCTTGCCAAGCCAGTGTGGAGGCATGCGTATAGTCTGACCAGCGATTGTATTAAATCCTTCGCTTGCATTTATGCTTGTAAAGCCAGGAAATTTAATTTAAAAGCATCTTAAGTGTAGCGTTTACTTTCCAAACCATGTTGCAGATTGGCAGCAAACGGGAACCAACTCCATATTACCGTCCATCGTTTCAGAATGAGATGTTAGTGGCCACATACTTGACCATGTATGGTTACACGTTTTTCTAATACAGAAATCAGTTGACACTCAGAAGAAAATGGTTTAAAACCTACAAGGTTGCACATACTAAAACCAATACGCTGCTAAACGCTTTTGAGTAGCCTGGAGGAATGCAAATTTCCAGCAAAGTGGTCTCTGCTTAAAATGCTGTGAAATTGGGTCCTGTTGGCTGTCAATGGCCCCGATACAAAAAATACCCTTCTGAATGATCCCAAATGAGAGAAAGAAACCAACTTGTCTTTACGTTTTATTTGAAAGGCCATGCACTGCCTTCCGTCAAGATCAACATAACACTTTAAACATTACAGTGTAAATCAAAGTTTTGCATTTACTAGTACAAAAGACAGACTAAACTTACTGAGGAATGTAACAAATTAAATAGTAAAACAAAAAGTGCACAATTTCTATTGCTGCACTGCAGATTCCACTGTGGACTCCGGGTTGTTAAAGGCTTAGAATGTCGGATAGTATCTCCGTTAAAAAATATAGGTACAGTTCTGGATAAACAATATGGACTTAAAAAGGACCAAAAAATGCAATAAATTACTGCTACACTGTGCATATTTACTGTGGGAAGGCTGGAGGCATGGGGTAGGGCACCATGGGCTGTGGGGGCTGCTGGGGTTGTGGTGGATTAAAGGGGAATTGTGGGTGGTTCATGCCGTTCTGTGTCGCTCCCTGGCCTGCTCCAAAGGGCTGGCTCTGGAAGTTCTGGTTCCCGAAGGCTCCAGCTTGACCCGCAGGGGCGAATGTGGACTGTCCGTTGCCGCCGTAGCCGCTTGCAAAGCTACCACTGCTGCCGCCATTGTCATAGCTGCCTGCCCCGTAGCCTCCATTTTGAGTCTTTGTGCCGAAAGCTTTCTTTGGTCCGCTATCAAAGTCCCGATCGTTATCCCTGTCCCTAAAACTACCAAAATCTCTCCTTCCTCCAGAATACCTATCTCGCCGGTCATCTCTATAGCCGCCACCTCTTCCCCCCCTTGAACGACCTGAAAAATTAAAAACGAAAGTATTTTAAAAAACTGTTTTGCAGTTTTACAAAGGCATACAAAAACATGAATAAACCAATCCACGCAATACATGTCTCATACAACATTATAGCCTACCTTCAGCAGTCTATCCTGCTTAAAGAGTTAGACTTTAGAACATGATTAAAACTGGCGATATTCAAAAAATGTTCCCCCAGATAGTAGGTGTGCAGCCCAAACCGTCCCCTTCCCTTTCCCCAAAAAAGGAAAAATGCCTGCAGATGAACCACAGTTCCTGTATCTCACCAATTGAATTTACCTCCTCTGTCTTCCGCCATCTGGAGGAGCTTGGGGTTGATGGCCTGGTTGGCTTCGCGGAGCACAGAGATGAGGTCGCTGGCTTGTTTCATGTTGCCAGGAGTGAAGAAGGTGTAGGCTGTGCCCGTTTTCTGACTCCGGGCTGTTCTTCCAATGCGGTGGATGTAGTCCTCAGAGGAGTTAGGGTAATCGTAATTGATGACAAATTTCACATCTTCCACATCTGTAAAGTGTTGCAGTGTAGCAAAAAGGAGCGCACAGCATTTTGCACACCACAACAGCCAGACCAAAAGACAAAAAGTTAGCAACCCGAGGACACATGTGAGCTGTACGGAACTTTAACAAAAAACCTAAAAAGATTAAAAAAAAAAAAATCAAAAAAGTTTCTACTCCATGGGGATACTACTGTGGGAAGAGGAAAAACGATGCACACTCCATTTGCTTCCACCCTCCCAAAAAAATTAAGCGCAATTGCCCTCCCATTAAAAAAATAAAACAAAAAAACTAACTTGAAGTCTTACCATTAAGGAGCATGCATTCACTAGTCCTTTCCCAATGCAGCGAACTCCCCACAAATTGTCAAGTGACATCCAGGTGCTTCTACGCAGTAGGGCCGCTATGCGCACTGTTGCCTCTTCGTGTGCCAATATAGGACCTTTCAGACGGTAAAGCTTTGAAGGTCCTTCCCCCCCCACACACTCATTAGAAGCTTGCTATAAAGGCCACACTGCATGTCTTGCCAAGACCCTATAGACCACAACCAATTTGAGTGGGCCCCAAAAAAAAGCAAGGCCAAGCCACTCGTGAACTCCTAAAAAAAATCCCTCAGTCTCGTCTAGGCAAGATCTTCCAAGAAGCCAGTGTTCACTTGAGAAAATGTCTCTCGTTGGCAGGTCTCGACATGACTTAAAACGCAGGCAAGGGAGGAACTTGAGCTTTTAATTCCTTTTTTTCTTAAAATGTCCCACTGTCGCTACACGTGCCAGCTGTCAGTTTTAATACAGAGGTATGTAATTAACTCGAAACTGCTCTCCGGCACTGTGACCCACACATCCGTTTTCAGACACCCACACATAATGAGCCGCACAAAAGGCTTTCCAGAGCTCGAGCGATGACTTGCAGGTAAAGCGCACTACGACACGTGCAAGACATGATCATAGCACAAGTTGGAACGGGGCTGGGAGAACGGCGTTGGACGGAGAGCAGAGCGGAAAGTCACTGTGTGGCGTTGCTACATCGCACTGAAGACCGGCACGACTCCGTGCCCGGCCCTTCACCTCTGTATGTGACTAAGCGGCAGCCAGTCGGGACACCTCCCCAATAGTCCTCCTTCCCCCTCTCGTGGCCTGGGGCTGTCATGCCAAGGCCCTGCCACAAAGACTGCACCTTTAGGTGAGGAAAAAACTCAGAAAATGCATAGAAGTTAAAGAAAGCAATGCACTTTCTTTAGTGATATTTCAGTAATGTGTGGAACTTGGACACTAACCTAGACCTCTGGAGGCAACATCTGTGGCAATAAGGATGGGAGCTTTACCATACTTGAACTCTGAAAGAAAACAAGCGCATTGTTACATGTTCTAGTGAAGTTTGGGAACAGGCACCATGAACCATGAAAGTTAGAACTCACCATTAAGAACCCAGTCTCTTTCCTGTTGACTTTTATCACCATGAATACCCATCGCTGGCCAGCTAATTAAAAAAAAATTCAATTAGTTGACTGTAGGTATAAACTTTAACACTTCCTAGGAGTGCATGTACATATGCCATTAATTAAATTCACCTGCATTTCATTTTCACTCATCTAATTGTTCAGGGAAGTATGAACACTCATCTACTCGGAAGACACATACCCATCCCTTCTCATTCGCCTTGTGAGTTCATCACACCGCCGCTTTGTCTCCACAAAGATGATGGTCTTGTTTTCCTTCTCACTCATAATCTCTTCCAATAAGCGCAAGAGTCTAGAAAGAGGGAGTGGGAAGTTAGATTGCAAAAAGCAAATTCAGTAGAGCACCACTATAAAGACCACAGTAATTGAACTATATTTTCTCACTCATACTCTTGCAACACAGTATGTGTCCTCATACTCACTTGTCATCTTTCTCGCCATCATTGCAGACATCCACAATTTGCAGGATGTTGTGGTTGGCACTCAGCTGCAGAGCCCCAACATTGATCTGCACATACTCCTTCAGGAAGTCTTCAGCCAACTGTCGCACTTCTTTGGGCCAAGTAGCACTCCACATGAGTGTCTGTCTGTCAGGCTGTCAGTGCACAAGAGTCACTTAAATGTTAATCAACTAGGGGGAAAGTTAAGAGTTTAGATAAGCCATCTGTTGAAAACTTACTCTGATTTGGTCGACAATTTTCCGGATCTGTGGCTCGAAGCCCATGTCAAGCATTCGGTCAGCTTCATCCAAGACCAGGTAAGTGCATCGACGCAAGTTTGTCTTCCCAACTTCAAGAAAATCGATGAGCCTCCCAGGTGTCGCAATGCAGATTTCAACACCTATGTTAAAGAAACACGTCAGGCTCATGAAATTCCCAAGATGGCATCTAAAGGACTAGCTTTAATGCCATAAATATACATTTACCCCTTTCCAAGTCACGGATCTGAGGTCCTTTAGGTGCACCTCCATAAATGCAGGTGGACTTCAGTCGAGAAGCTCTGCCATACTCGGCAGCAACCTGTTGGACTTGCTGGGCCAATTCACGGGTTGGAGCAAGCACCAAACACTGCAGGGAGGTCAGGACATAATTCAGTCATCATGCGTACAAGACCAAGACAACCGGAGGGCAGTGGTGCTTGCAAGAACTTACAATGGGGCCATCACCATGTTCCAGGAATGGTTGATGGTTGATGTGCACAATGGCAGGCAGCAGGTACTGTAGAGAGGAAAACTGTTTAACACCCTGAATCTGTCTTGTAGCAGTAAACACATCTGTGTATACAATGATTGACCACAGGCTTGACCATCACCACCTCAAAAACTGCTACCTACCGAAAGCGTTTTACCCGATCCAGTTTGAGCAATCCCAACCATATCCTTCCCACTCAAGGCCAGGGGCCACCCCTGAGCTTGGATTGGTGTAGGCTCAGTAAAATTTTGCTTGGTTATTACATCCATCACGTATGCTGGAAGACAATCCATATGACAGCAAATTAGTCAACTTTAAACACATCCTAAGGGTACATGGAAAACCCATTGATGTGGCTTTACTTACTTGGAAAACTTGCCTCGTGGAACTTCATTATAGGGTTGGGACATTCTCTGCCCTTTACAGTAACTTCTTTGCTCCTCCTGTACTGCTCAACCTCCTGCTGTTTTGCAAAACAAATGACGCAGATTTACCTTTGACATTGACCCATGAGACTACCAGGCATAATAAACGTGCCGTTAACCATGCATGTACCGGAACGTTCATTCAGCGGACTGAATTTGCAGTAGCTTCTTATGGAAAACTTACAGCAGACCTCCGAGTAACGTCCGGGTGCTCTTGGTAGAAATTTTTCTCGAATTTAGGGAGCTCGTCCAGGTTCCAATGCTTTTTGCGCAGTCTTTCACCAGGATTACCAAATTTCTTTCCTGGCGGGCCCCCGCCTCGACTGCCCCCAAAGCGTGGTGGTCCGCCACCATATCTAAAGCACAATAAACAGCGCCAATGTAATACAAATACTATTCGATGAAAAACTTCACAATGCGTCAGCTTGGGGGAGTTGATAAATCCTGATAGATGACGTCAACGAGTCAAGCTAATTCCAGAAGTAAAACAAGCATACGACTTGTAGCTAGGTAATATAAAGCACAGCAAACAAGACCATATACAGACATGTTTAAAAAAAAAAAACATCGTTGAAGTACTTATGAATGAAAATAAAAACAGGATATTTTTGTTCCTGCGTCACATTTTAAGCCGCTGCCATTTTAATTCTGACCACCAGAAGAACAAAGAAAACCGGCCGGCATTTTGTATCTGCATCGATTCTCTGCCACATGGCGATGCAAGACTAGGCCGTACAGGGCCATAAAAATTGCCACATTTTAATAAAAAGCTACAGGCCTTTCGAAGAGGATAATTAATCTCAGAAAGATAAATTTACTAGCCAACATCGTCAAAATATATACCCACATCACCAGTACAGGCTTACACAAAAGTAACTGCTACCCAAGTTGGAAAGCTAACGGACAACCACGCCAGTCAGTATACATTAGCTATACATTTATATATAATCCGTTTTAAAATGAAGTAACTTTTTTTTAAGCTCCTCAAGCAAACTTTAAATTTATACGTATAATGTGTACGTGAACCATTTAAAATTACCCTCTGTCTCTCCCGTGATCTCTGTCGGAATATCCAGGCATGATGTAAACAAAGTATATAAAAGAAAGAAAAAATAAAGAAAATATAACTAACAATGTAATCAGGTAACTAAATATTCAAGTAAAAGTCTGCCAGAACGTCCACCAGTACAACAAGCCGGCAGTGATGATGCTGAAAATGCCGGAGTCCTTCCGATCTAAGTTGGTTTATATTGCAACAGGAAACGAAGACGCATGTGATCATACTCTGTGACACAGCAGTCATTGTATTCATCCGCCACAGAGGGTACTATATTGAGGGACGCTAGATTTCCGTTTACAGCCTTCATTTAGTATTCAATATTTGTATCATTAGACGGAAAAAGCTACTGGGTTTTAAAATTACCTTTAGACTCATAAAGACTCGATCATAGTTATTTTATGAAGTGTCTCAGTAAAAAACAAGACATAAGTTTTAAGATAATGAACTGCCATACTTAATTAAAGATACATTAAGATTTAGTTTTTGAATTATTTTGCAGCTACTTGAAATAGATTTGCATTTAAAGGTCATTGCGCGCTCTTGTTTTTGTAAAGTATTGAATATATCTAACTAATTATCAAGGTATATGGAGTTATTCTTGACATATGCTTGAAGAGTGGGATATTGTCATTTTCAGTTTAAGATTCGCCATTCTGCTGGAACTACTTTTTGGAATCGGCATTGCTCACTTAAAAAAAAAAAAACATTCCGTGGGTGTCTCCCCTTACGGTAAATGACGTCGATGCATAAACTTAAAAGTAAGAAATATTTGTATATATACTTGTATATCTGCAAGTTAATGACCTCGTTTTAATGTTTTTTTTTTAATTTTCAAAGTACTTTGGGAAGAGAACTTTGGTTCGATTACATTCAGAGAGATAAAAGTTTAATAGAACTTCCTCGTGTATTACTTATTACAGAAAAAACCTCTCGTGTCCAGCTTCACTATAAAGGTTAAATCAATCCATCCACATGTTTTGTTTATAGTGCCGTATTTGTGTATATAACGTTGTATTATAACATTTGAAAATATTGTTCTCGTTTTATGTGATATTTGTCTCATATTTAATTTGTCAAAAATATTTTTCTCCATATTAGCCAACATTACATTTAAATGGAAGCCGAAGCACGCCAGTGAATTTCATTGGTCAGAAGTTTCGCATTGTTGCAATTTTCAAATAACCTTTAGATTCACTCCAGTCACCAAATTATGATATGATCAATTAAAAGCCATGCAATATTCGCTATATATTTACATAATCAAGATTCATACATAACGCTTTCAATGTTATGTCCTTTATTCTGTGTTCAATCTATTCGAGAGTGAATTTTGTGACGGTTGTGCATCTGATTCCGCTGAACTTCCATCTGAACTTTTCTTGTGATTTAAAAAAATATATTAAACCGGGGTAGTGGTGGGGTACTAAGTTATTTTCTGTCTTCACCTTTCCGACTTAGCCAAAAGTTTTCAGAACTTGAAAACATTTCTCTGACTGGAAATCCAACCACGAAGGAGACGTGAGAACCCCTTCTCTGAGTAGTTAATTTAGGGCTTTATGTGATTCCAAGTTACAGAGGGATTGTTAGAATGTATTCCCAAGGAATACACACCTCAAAAAACAGATTTTCATAGGATTCATCATATTTAGTTGCCATTATTGTTATTAATAACTCTACCATTCAGCCTTCAACCTTTTACACCATTTAAAAAGGTCAAGTCAAGAATGAAAACCACTGCTGTAAGTGTATTTCTACATTATAGAAATGTGTGTGGTGAAAAGTATATGAAACATTATATAAATGTTTTAATGTGAACTTCTTAAAAGCCTGATGTGTTGACAACTCTGAACGGTTTTGTGTTATAAAGAGCTATTTCCCTCTGGATAATGTCTTGCAATTCCTGTTAATGGGCGGTAGTCTTCTCATTGCACTGTAGGTGAGAATTTCTATGGAACTGATTCTCATGCAAAATGTTAAAATTTAGCTCCTTTGGTTTCACCTTAGGAGCTATTAGGTCTACATGCCTTATCGGCTAGACTGACTGTAAAGAATAAGAAATCACTTTGCAGTCAAATGTCTATGTTATAGCCTGAAACTCCTATGCCTATGTTCACTTGAATGAATAAAAAAAAATTTAAATACAGGGTTTTAAATTTGCCATGGGAACAATATGCCAAATGCCCATACCACTACTCAAGTATGCCCCTTCCTGATTTGTAGCAACATTGTTTTAATATACAGTGAGTGTAGAAAGTATTGACTGCCATTGCTATATTTTGTTGCATTGCAACCTAAAAATGTAAAACATTTGAATAGTTATTTATACACAATTAACAAAACATACTCAACATTTTGATGGCGCACAACAACTATTATCGTGAAAGAAAATTTTATGGGAAACGGAAAACAGAAAAATCAACCTTGGATAAGTATTCACCCCCCTGAGTCATTTAACATTTAGATACTCCTTCTATACAGAAATTATGCACTATACATCTTTTTATGTTCCCACCATTTATTCACATCTTGAGGGTTCATAATGAGCCTGTCAATAGAGTTTGTAGATTTTTTATGGGCTTTAAGTCTGGACTTGGTCACTCAAGGACTGCCACCTCTATGCTTCAAAGTGGAGATGGTGTCTGAGCAGTGGTTTTCTTTTGACAGACATAGCACTTGGCATTGAGGCCAAACAACAACATTTTTGTCTCATCAGACCAAAAAATACATATTGTCTTCTTAATGCTCGGAGGGCGAATCCACTCAAACTGCACACTTAGACTGAATCACCAGACCCAAGTGTTGATCCAGATTCTTTTTGAGAGGCAACAAAGGATTTTCCGATTGTACAGGAGGAGAACAGCTGTAAACACGTTTGGCCTGGGGATCCACAAAGTGCTTCTGAATGATTCCCGTGAACAGTTGCAGATGATTGAAAAAAGTACCTGGCATTTGCAGTTTGCTGCATAAAGAAAAAAGCTTGAGGAGGTCCTCCACCACCGGGCTGAATGTGTGGCCCATTGAAATATCCACCAAGATCGAATTGTTGTCGTCTGTCAGTCTGGCCTGGTCTCAGCCAATTCTGAAATTACGCCACTTTCACCGCACTTTGAGTCCTGCACCTTGCTTGGCATAGCCCTTTGCTTGAATTCAGGGGGGTCCTATGGTGACTAACTTTACCTCCTCAGCTGGTCTGAACTAAACTCCCCCAAGGCAAACAGCTTTACTACCTGTACATACTCGGGAATGACCTGTTAAAGTATTCCTTATTTTTAAATAATGTGACTTTATTTTCAAATGTGTTCACCAGGGGGAGCCACAGTGGAATAACACTAAAGTCCCAAATGGTGTTATATTTACTTCTGGTATCATTTGCTTGATTGTAAGTCATTTCACTCCTTCAGGCGTAAAATAAAGATAGGCTGCAAGGGGACGAATATGGTTGGAGTCTGATCCTCACTGTCTGCTGTTTCCAACCATTTTTTTTTGTGTTAGAATTTATAGTACTGTATATAATTATTTTCTGAGGATCTTATTGTTTTATGAACAGAACACAGATAAAATCATATGTTTTGTTGCGTTCATAAAGTTATCCTCATATTATAAGGGAGAGCACCTTTTTGTGCTTAAAAAAATATTCAAAGTATTATACGTGTGCTAAACAGATCATACTAGCTCAGATTTAAGGCCATACAGATCTTGCATAAATTGCTATTGATAACTGAACTTGTATGCCAATTCTAAAATCAAAAGCAAAAAAATACATTTTTAGTTTAGATAATTATACAGATAAATAAGGACACCCAATACACAATATTATGATGGACAGTATGCTGAGAGATGGCAAACAGCATAGAGTTTATTGCTCATTATCCTTATGGATACAAATTTAGTTTTTAAAATATGTTTTAAGTCCGAAACACAGTTATTGTGAATGTTACAAGTACAACAATAAAAATACTGCAATAAATACAAAAAGAAGTAAAATGAGACACTGTAAAACGTTTCGAATGAAGACGAGGCAAATTTAATGGGTCGCTTGCTATACACGCAGAAATATTCATTAAAAAATAGTGTTACTCGGCAATAAAGACAAATAGTTCTACTGATGAGCATACCCCAAAAAATGAACAGGCTGCATTTACAAAACTGACTTTTTATGAAATGCTATTAGAACAATTTTGATTTTCTTCAAGTGAGCAGCAAATTACCCCTTGTAAATGCATTGTGAGAGACATAATTGGAAGCAGTATATACACAGTGGAGATGGAAATATATAACATATCAAAAGACACTGAGAGATGCGTGCTTGTGTCTATACACATAGTCGAGCGGTCGTTAAGCTACACGGTAAATAGATGGTATGCAAATTAAAATGGAAAATAATTAAAATACATATAGTTGCCAATAACTTTGTGCAACCCAAGTCCATCAGTGTGCAAAAACATTCTTTTGACAAATTTAAGTTAAGATAAATAAAGGTCCTGTGACCAACGCACATGAACACTATCCTATACTGTACAAAGCACCATCCCAGGATATATCTTTTTTTTTAATCCAGAGAATTGACATTTCTCACTTAGTTTTACATGAGACATTGTTAAAAAAAAAAAAAAAAAAAAAGAATGAATAATTTGGTGTGTTTCCAAATATTACAATTTTTAAAAAGTCTGAACTTATTAAACAGGAGGGGAAGGGTGCATTTTCTCCAGAGTGAAAGACTGTTCTAGCCCAAGTGTTAATGATTGAGAACCACAAGCTATACTTGACAAATGCAAATTCCCAGGACAATTTAAGACAGGCTTTCAAGAGACGGCATTTGTTTGCTCAGAAATGACAATTCTTCCAACATTCCAAGACTGCAACTCCTGAGAAGGTAGTGTGGGGTGTGCTAAATGTTAAAGGGAAAAGACACCATCATAAACATATCTGTAGGGGTGCAAGTATATTATTATTATTATTATTGTATAGTATCTTTGGAATAAATGTAGTACTGAAATTATACCATGATCAAAAAGGCACCGCTTGCCATTGATTTGTTTCTAAAGTGCTCCAAGTGAGTCCAAGAGAAAAGCATGCAAGACTTCACCTAATTACATTTGCTGTGGGCAGATGGCACCCGAGCTGTTAGGACTTGACACTTGTGCCATCCAAACTGAACAAATGTTTATCTGCAAAATACAATGGGGTGAATTGTAAACCTAATGCATTTTGATGGAAAATTTGTATAACACTTCGCTGGTGTTACACAAAATACACCACCATGTATGCAAATAGGTTTGATGCCAACAAAGGTTAAAGGGAACAGTTAATGAGTGATTAAATGGAAAAGGCAAAGAGTATAATGGCACTCTGAAGACAATCTGTGTTTTAATGACAATCTGCGCTTCAGATCCTCTCAAGCTTCTAGTTACAGTAGCTTTAACGTTGTCACGTTCATAATCATTCAAGCTTATCAGTTTCGCAAATAATCTACATAATGTAGGAATTAATACTTTGAAAAATAAAAAAAGGTTTCTGGAATAATGCAATTAATTCTACTATGTTTTTTAAAAATATTTTTTTTATTTTCTCATCATATAAAAATAACACAATTCAAGCAGTTATTTAAAAAAACAAAAAGGAGCTCAGTTGGTAGACCCATTAAATGTTGCTGAAAACGAAGGGTGGGGGAAGTGACGTTGGACTGCTAATGTAGAGTAACGATAACGGCATTTAACCAGTCCGGGGCTGGTCTCAGATCAGTATGCCTGGCAGCCTCTGGACCTTGTCCTGGCGATAGAACTGGGAGGCCACTGGGGCGCTCTCCCATCCACCACCAAGCAACTGCCGGTCTCAGAGGTACGCCCATTGTATAGGCTTGTCCTTTTTCCTTCAACAGAACAGTAGTGCCAGTAGTCTTAATCGCCATCAATGGATTTAGGTTCCATTTTGTAAATAGGGAAACTATGTTGGGTTAATGTCTTTTTTTAAATGCTAATAATTACTTTTTAATAGAAAGCAGTCATTTGCAGCTTCCAAGGTTAGTAATTGTCACAGTTTGTTTTAGCAGCTGGAATAGAAATCATAAAAAAAGAAAAGAAAAAATAACTATGCGGTGAGTATTTCTGCATCGTATGCCACTTCCATCCAGCCAAGTGCCCCTTCTTGGAGAGCAGGGAATGAGGCAATGCTGCTGGACTGTGGACAGCCCACTGCTTTTAGTGAAAGCTCCTGTCCGTGGGAGTATGGACAGCTCACTGCTTTTCATGGCAGCTCCTGTCCGTGGGAGTAGGAATGCACTCCTCCAGCTCCCACTGCCTGTCACTCACTCCACTGCAAAGCCACAGGTCTCCTCAATGGCAGTCAGCAGCTTATCGTATAGCTTGTCGTAGTGCTCATACGGTGGAATGTCGATCCGATTGAAGCTAATAGACAAAGAAGTCAATAAGACTGGTGCCATGATGCTGCATTGGGATTACATTTTTGCAAATAACCATGGCTATTCCTTTTAAAGTTTAAGAGTGGTTAAGAAACTTCACTCATAATTCATGGGCATGATAAATGTACAAAATTGTGTGTCTTTTTTAGCATCCAAAACTGTTGCTAATTGAAACATATATACAACTACATATCTGTAATGAAAAAACAGGCTTCTCTTAACTTGCACAATTGACTGCTTCTTTGTCTGAAGGACTCACCAAGTGTGGGCTTTGGGCAGATTGTTGGTGCTGGCGTCAATCTGGTGGATGGTAAAGAGCCGGGGCCCAGCAGCACCTGCCGTGCAGAAATACACATAGCGACTGCTCTTACATAGTGCCAGACACAAAACTGGACAGTCAACTGCCGGAATGCAAAACTTACAAATGATAGCGGTTTGCACCTGAATGCACAAAATAATAGTGTGTTCCTCTAATGCAGGTAAACCATTGTGGTGAATTACAGGTATTTTTGATAACCCTAGTCCTGATCCGTGCACATGGGTAAATGTTAAAACCAGGGACGAGATGAGGGTAAATAGGCGGACCTTGCAGTGCCTTGAAGCCCTGCAGCGGGACTCTGGAGGAGCCGGTGACAAACTGCAGCAGCCGCGCCCGCCGCTCCTCGTCGTAGGTCTCCACCGCCTTCCAGAACCACTTCACGATGTTGCTGTCGGGCGTGCAGTGCTTCAGCCGCGTGTTGCACTTCCAGTCGCTGATGTCAATCTTGCCCAAGCCGCAGATTATAAGCTGATAAGAGAAGACCATGAAATATGATAGTTGGAGAGAGAGAAGGGATAAAAAAAAAAAAAACAGACGGACGCTCTCAAATGACAAAAGGGTCTTTCTCCTAGTACAGAGAACATATATTTGGACATCTGAGTTGGGTGGTATTTCCTGTACCTCCAACTCTTTCTCATCAAAGGATTTCAGCAGGTGCTGAGGAATGACCTCATTGAAGCCCTTCTGCAGAGCCAGGAACTGCGCCTCGATGCCCCGTAGGAACCGCCAGTTCACGTACAGCCTGCAGGGGGTCACAGTGGTTGAGGTTAACCGTGTATCTCTACCATCACAACGAAACATCAGCAAAAGGTGACCGGTACCTAGCCCTGGAGAGTCCTCACCTCACGTATTCCTTCTTGGTGTCCTCGGTGACGGGGATGCTTTTGCCATTAGGCTTGAGCTCGTGTTGAATGATCTCCCCATAGGCGTTGTGTTCTACACAGAAGGTGTGGTCCAACACACCTGTGATGTCATTGTCCCTGTGAGGATGGGGTGTAAGGTGTATAAGGGTGTTAGGAGAAGCGCCAAGGAGACATGCTAACAAATTTTGGACCAAGATCACTGTTGATTAATTGCTCATATTTAAATGGGAAGTAAGTCCAAGTCATGATAAATAAAATCAGTGGATTGGATCACTGATTGTGAAAGGGGCTCAAAACAATTCAGAAAGAATCGTTGCTAGACTTGTATGCATGCGAATATGCTGTGAGTGCGTGTGAAAGTTTCCACACACTTACAGGATCCAGACCAGGCTGTTGTGCAGGTCTGGGTCCACCGACTCCATGTCGTCCAGGGTGATGGGCTTGCCCAGCAGCTGCTTATAGAAGGGCAGTGTGAAGCCGCCGTCGATGTAGTGCCCATGGAACACCGCCATGCCCATTATACGGCCCACAAAGTGGAAGTAAGACAGGTGCTCCTGGAGGGAGAAGTCAGTCTTTAGACTTCTAATTACTGTGAAGCAAACTCCCTTCTTAAGCTCCTAGTAATTCACTTTCCCCCACTGAGCTACACTCCTATGGGTATCAAGGTTATGTTGAATCTAGAGCTGTGTCGAGAAGGCTTCTGCATTGGGCATTAAAAGCTGCTTACAAACAGAAAAAGGACCAACAAAAAAGACCAAAAACTGTGCAATTTCGTATCTCAAAAGGTTGACATCAGAGGCTGTCTCGCTATAGCCCAGTCTCACCGGGTTAACAGCTGAGTCAGGGTTGATCTGCAGGGTGTAGATGTCATCGCGCGAATACTGAAATAGTCCGTAGTAAGGATTCAGCATCTCATGGGACAACAGATATAGCCATTCTCTGCATGGGATAGGGACAGGGATTCACTCAAACACATTGCACAAATTAAAGGGGTAAAACTTTTCCTTTTCAGCGTGCATTATGAAAAAATAAAAATACACTTTCACAATATTTAGTTACAAAATTAAAAAGTCAGATCTGCAAGGATCTTAAATTTAAGCTTCATTGTTTCAAACATAGCATTATATAAAAATAAAGACTTGTGAATAAAGCAGCTTGATTGTCAGATTTACTGTTCTGTGTCATAACATGCTGAACTTGCATTCTTTATTAGTGTTTTCTAAAGAACTACAATTCTTCTGCATGCTACACATGTATACCTGGCCACTCCTCCATAATCCAGTCCTTCTTCTCCCCTGAACTTCACCATCAGCCTCTTCCACAGGTCCTTCGGTCTCATCTTCATCACCTGCCGATATGACTCCTGTGAAAGAATTACATCATTTATAAAATACCAGACATGACTGGCATGCAGGACGAAAATATGTTGCTGCTCGGGCTGCTGAGGACACCGCTTATAGCCAAAACAGATTCAGGACATGTGCTCAAGGCCAGACCTACCTAAACAACTGATGCCTATGTGTCCAAATAAAATATTTCCCAAAAGGGCGGATTCTGAGTGTTTTACAACCGGCCATGATTTTCTCAGTTCTCACGCAAAGGAAGTATGTCTCCATTTAACATGTGAACAAATTATGAGAAGTTTTTTTCCCCCCCCATCCATTCAAATTGCTTCAAGCTGAAGGAAAAAAAAAACTGCATAGTGAATGAACATCCCAGTTTCACAAGGAGCTCCAACAGACTTGCCAGAAGGGGTCGCAGTTATCGCCGCTTTCCAGGAAACCATTTAAGAGCTTCCCCAGTTCTTTCAATAAGCAATTTACAGAAGGCCATTCATGACTCCTTCCATGCAAAAATCTAGGCTAACAGGATATTTTCATTAAAAGTGGATAAAGGAATATAAACAAATGCATGTAATAGGCATAAATAAAAGCACTTTTCAACAATGCCCAGCTGAGTTGGAGGTAATTAGCTGCGGGAAACAGACCCTCAGGGACTATAAGAAAACACAGCCACTTTTTATCAAGCATGTACAAAACCAGCATTATTGAAACTCCTCCAGCAGTCACATCCTGCCCATTTAGTCATATTTAATATAGCTTGACTTGTCAAGCGACATCAATGAAGTTATGTCTGGCCCGACTCCCTTTTCTTGCTGAAATCACTGGAGAAAAATGTCTTCCTGCTAAAGCTCAGATGAGGGCGTTGCAGCAGATTCTTTTCATATATTCTACTGTGAATCATCAAGATAAGGTGCTGTCGCTCCACCATGCATTCCCTGACAAAATTAACTCACCATTTCATGAAATACGTCCAATTTTCTTAGCCTGTTTACTGAACTAATTCTAATCAAATAAAGATTTACAATGGTATTTTCACTACATGGACCACACCTGAAACAGGCACCACACAGCCAAGACACAGAATTCACATAACAAGAGAGATTATGGAAACCGTCGCATCTGGTTTTGCTTCGGCGGACACAAAGTGTACTGCGTTGCGATGCTCTTTCTCGGTATTTACATTTAAAGAGGACAGCTGTCTGACTGTCTGTTCGTGCCTTTGTTTTAGTGTGTGCGAGCGTCTCTGAGCTAACTGATTGGTGCTGGCGCTTCACCTCAAAGATTTCCTCACGGGACACCTCAATGCGGCAGTGTCCCGCCTGGGGCTGCTGCTGGGACAGCTCCTGCCGCAGGATCTTTAGCTTCTGCACCAGGTCCCGCTTGTACTTGGGAACGGTCAGGCACTCGGCCTCCTCGTGCAGCGGTCCCGGAGACACCAGGACATGGTGGGGATGTTCCTTCAGTTGGTGACGGCTGGAAAAAACAGAGGACCGAGGTGAGGTGCAGGTCCAAGCTATTTCTAAACTGCACAGACGTTTAAACAAAGAAAACTGACTAAAACTGCAATCCTTTCCCGGCAAAATGCAATCCTTTCCTAGAAACCAATATACAAAGCGAGAAATACATCAACAAAAAAACATGACCTGTACAGTCGAGATGATATTAAAACTGTCTGTAGGATAAGATACAGCAATATGCATAATGTTTGCAGAATTCTGGGAATATAAATAAAGGACACTCTAAGAATTGAATGTAAAAACTGAAAACGAAGAAGCGCAACTTAAAAAGTTAAAACCTAGTTTTAAACGGACAATAATACACCAACTCATATTAGAGACAAGGTTCCCACCCAAAAAACTATTCCTTACAATGGTGCTTAACCCATTGGCATTCTCAACAAATGCAGGGCTGAGACCTGCCCAGGAATAAAGAGTGGCACGTGAACTCCTGAACCAAAATATCCCCTTCGCCAAACTTCCCCCAAAGCTGGCACAGCAACGCAGAACCGCTTGTCAAAGAGCAGATGCGCTGAAACTCTGGGCGACTCAAACGGCTCTACATGAATCTGCCACCTCTGTACTATGGGCATGATGGCCTTCGGCAGTGAGAACAGCGAGCACAGCGTGATGAGAACTGTGCGGCCATCCGCAATGCAGCATGGGGAAGACGAGAGGCCCCAGTGCCAATCTCTCTGAATTCCCAACCATGTAATGAAAATTGTATAGAATGCAAGATAGATGGCTGTAAATTTAATACAGTGCATGCAACATGCAGAACCCTATGATGATTAATACTGTAGTCTGAGACACACTATACACAATCCATCCTATTCTGCTGCCCTTCATTAGAATGGAACAGAGCACCCTCATCCAGACAGGCAGTTTCTCTCGAAAAGGAATGGTTGGAAATTTTATTATTCGAGCATAAATAACATACAGCTTATTTAAACGTTGGCGGATCTTTTCCACACCGCAGCGGAAAACAGCGGCTTTGGGGTTACATGAGTGCAGTGCTGAGAAGAGTACAGTGAGCAGAAGAAAAGGGGCTCTTAACTGAGATTACTTTCTTCCAAAATTTCATAGGGAAAGTTTCAAGCTGAAACGTCCCATCTGCTTAGTGCAAGAGTACATAGTATATGACGCACAATGCCTCCAATGCCTATAAATATTTTAGCCACCATTAATGGCCAATGCCTACCTTTGGTGAGTAAAAAAATGAAAACAAGTCAGTTTGTATTCTTTTTTGTTCTAAAGCATCTAAAACAAACTTTATTTATTGGGAGTACTTTCGAGCAAGGATTCTCCCTGATGAAGATACACACGCCTCCCTCGAAGGTAACAACCCACAGACAGATTCTGGAGCATTTCTAACCAATGTTGGCAGGCAGTCACAATGACCCAAAGTCATAGCTTTGTTGCTCAGGAAAATTACTGTCCGCCTATCCTATAAAAATATCTAGCAATAATCTAATTTCACCAAGGTTTGAACTGGTTTGCCAATAAGGCACACAATAAAAAAAATCAACAATAATACAACAAACAGAGGATTAAATGGATTTGTAGACCATCTAACAATGAACTGCAGAGGGAGGCAAGCGAGAAGAGGATAGCTCCAATGACAGACAGACAGACAGAGAGAGAGAGAGTGACAGAGACAGGCCAAGACAGAGAGAGAGAGACAGGCCGAGACAGTGAGAGAGCGAGTGACAGAGAGACAGGCCGAGAGAGACAGAGAGACAGGCCGAGAAACAGAGCAAGTGAGAAAGAGAGAGAGAGAGAGAGAGAGAGAGCGCAGAACCAGAGCTGTTTCTGGGCAGCCACATCCTG
>JAOVYW010000074.1:2448665-2484198 GCA_025775045.1 Hiodon tergisus | reverse complement strand
AGAGCAAGTGAGAAAGAGAGAGAGAGAGAGAGAGAGAGAGCGCAGAACCAGAGCTGTTTCTGGGCAGCCACATCCTGCCGCCCCGGAGTCCTGAGCCCACAGTGCTTCCCATCACACAGCCAAGCAGCGCTCCATCATTTCAGGCTCCTACACTCCCATTTACTTCCTGCAGACTAGACGGAGGCAGAGGGGAGTGAAGGGGAGGGGGGCAGGAAAGGCAGACCCGTGGATTGCACCCAAACATAGAGGACTGCGCAGAGGCACCATGTCGCAGAAGAGATCTCTATACGATTTCACTCGTAAATCAAGCATCCCTCCCTCACTGTCACAGCCTGGAATGCATTCTTTACTCTTTCTCTCTTTTCCTTCCAGGACTAAAACAAAGTGTGGAAATTCCTGAGCATTTGTTGTTGAATGTAATCGGATTCAATTGAAAAGATACTGAAAGTTTGTCGTCGTTTTTTAATATGCAAGGTTAATGTCATTCCAAATCTTACAGCCGTCTCAGTCAGGCGACATCGGAAATGACGATGTACAGTTTGTCACATTCAGCCGTTTCATTGATTCAATCTGCTACAGTGGTTTCCTTTACATTTTTGTGATGACAATCCACCAAATGTCGTCAGCTTGGCTGGCAGCTTAGATAACGATCTGTGAACTGTTAATTGGAATGCTCTGAAGTCTCCACAGTACGTCTGCCTCATTTTCACATCACTACCAGTTCAGCTGAGGCAGTGAACAATCATTGTAAGTATGGCGAGAAAGCACTGTCAGTCTTGACTCACAATAATGCAATATGTGCGTACGCGTGCTATCTCCGGGAGGGGCAGCTCCAACACGTTACTCTCCTCTCAGAAGTTCAGATCTCAATTTGGGACCGACGAGGCCGCGTCAGCCCTAGTTTTCATTGGGTGTTTGGGGATGATTCAGAGTTGTTGTGGAAAAGTGGAGGCGGAGGATTACCTGACGTTAGTGTTTTGGCTCTCGGCGCCAGCACGAGAACCGTTAGGGCTTGGGCTGCTGGAAAAGCGAGGAAAAAAACGAAAAACAATCAAGCTAAATGGTGTGCCAAAGAGGGGGTCACCACACCCACCTGTCATAGGGGTCAAGTATTACATCCACATAACTACCAGGCTGGATCAGCGAAGAAGCCCAACCCCCTGGCCTGCAAAGACCACGCCCAGCCCGTCAACACCCACTCACTTCAGCACCCGGTGCAGGTTGGCAGACAGGCGGGGGTCTGTGAACTGTGTGGTGCGGTTGTTGTGATCTACGAAGTAGACGCGGCCAGTGGCGGTGTTACGGATCTCCCAGCCTGGAGGCAGTGGGCCCAGCTCTTCACAGTTCACATTGCTGAGATCCCTGGGAAGGAAAAAGAATGAGGAACAAATCAGGCACAAAAGGGGTTTTAATGCCCCACATTCAAACCAAAAACACAAAAAAAAACATTTAAAATAATTTGACAAATACTACTGATTTCTTAAGAATAGAAAATAATTTCCTTCTGTAGTAATTCTATGAAGATGGCATTGTCAGTAATTTATGCACATTTAATGTGAATGCCCATTCTGAGTTGCCCTTTAAAAATTTTTTCCAATGCATTGTTTTATTCGGGTCCCGTCACCTGTGGGGATTAGTTTATATAACGTGATTGCTTAGTTTAGAGGCAGATTAGAGCGGAGAACAAGTCATTTTTTATGGCAGGACTGGGCAGCTCACTGCTCACTTTGTTAACCCCCCTGAGGGTGAGTGGTCACCACAGACCTCCCAGGCTGGAGACGGTCTGCAGACCCGTAGTGTAAGGATAAAAAACAAAACAGCGATCACCGCCTCAAACGGGAAGTTCGCTCTGACCCAACGGACTGTGTAAACAATCGCAACCTCTGATTATGTAACAGCACAGGTGTTCAAAAACAAGAGATTGTAGCCTCAATCCATCACTAAGAGGGTTTCTAAACATTTTGCAATGCAAGTGGAAGTGGAAGGCTGCTTTAACACAGTTAATGTCCTTACCTTGGTACTCTGGGGTCGTGCCATGTGCTGACGCCTGTCTGAGTGTGGAGAAAGTACACCTGGCCCTGCTGTGTAGTTCTCTGTTCTGTGGAAAGGACAGCCACAGGACCCAATGGTTTACAGTCAAGACAAAAATAGGGATGTGTGCAACCCAGAAGATGGCTTGCCCACTTGGAGCAAACCAATGTATGCATAACTGTGTGAGACAGCCAGTAAGGGTGAGTGTGTGTGAGAGAGAGTGGTCATTTAAATGCAGAACATAAAGCTTTTCCTTCAAGCTCATGCAACATTGGCCTTCCTGGCATGACTTTGGACACACCACACATTTTTATAGGTTTGTGTAAAACACATTATTGCCTCCCTCCTTCTCAGGCTGGGTGTGGTTCCACAGAACGGGAAATAAAACACTCGGAGTGACACGGCCAAAAGCAGTAAGCTTTTCTGAAGAGCAATCCCCAAAATCCTGTCATCTTCTGGCCTACTCCCCAGGCCTTCACTCCTAAGCCCTTCTAAAGGTTTTTTAGAGTCAGGTCGTAAGTGCTCATCCTCAGAGGCAAAGAATTGAGTTGCTAGCTCGACGTAAAGCATCTGGTGACCATCAGCTTATCTGAGAGTGTCTCCGGTAGGCGCGAGTGACTGATTTTGGTGGGCCCCACCAATCGGTCAAGCTGGAGGAGATGGTGACCTAGGACACAGCTCCCTCGTCGCCGCTCAGTACCTTTCTCTCTTCTTTTACAGACAAGAGCTCACCGTCTCGCACGGATGACATCACCACAAGTCATCACAAGGGCGGTGACCTCTCTCTGGATATGGAGAGGGTAATACCCTGTAGAGGACTCTGCTCTTTCTTCGAAGGTTCGTTTTAAAGTGGAAATTAAACAGCCAAACACAATGACATTATTTTAACCATATAGGCACAGAACTCTTAAATCCTTGATTGGTGCATTAAGTCCCTTCAGCCATGAGCTTTTGCTTAAATTATGTCCTTGTACGAAAAATATGAGCAGAGCAGGTAAATGTCTAAAAAGCAGTGTAAGAAAACTGTCCAGAGAAATACGTTAAAATTCCAAAGGAAGTAAAAATACAACTTAAACGGGCGTTTTCCCCAAATATTATAAATAACTTCAAAATCTATTACTGGTAAATGGCTCACTCTTTCCACAAAGTGGCTATATTGAAGAGGAAGTGGCAGGTATTTAAATTTAACTGGGCAGACATTACAAACCCTCACAGAAGTGGGTGAGGAAAAAGGGCGGAGAATGGATGGGGCTTGATGAGGTTGTATCATTGCAGCTCTCTGCTGGGTAACGGCGCTCTCACAGCCTGGTCTGCATTGCTGCCAGCTCCGTGCGGCTCCTTCCTCTGGCCCCCACCATGTCTCTGCAGACCCTCAACAGTTCACCCGCGGTTGCCAGCAGGCCCGCTTAGTAAGACGGCAGGCTCACAAGCACACGGACAATGTGCTTATTCTTCAGGAAGAAAACGTGGTCCGTGGAGCAGAAATACAGAAACTTCCGCTCGGAGATCACTGACAAGGCCACAGTCATTCAATGGTAGGACACCTTTTATAGCTCACATAACGTAGCTAAAGAAATTTACTGAAGAGGCCATTTAGCCAACAGCTAGGTTTTTTTTCTCTCTTTGACAATCACCAATTATTTCTCACAGCTTCCCATGGGATCGCTGTTGGAATGCCAATTCCAGTGCTCATGTATCTCGGCTCATCACTACGACTCCCACCACCACAGGTGGGGAGTGTGAGGAAGTACCACTAGGCTCTTACAATCCTAGTCGCCTTCCAGCCACCCATCTCTTTTCCACATTGCAGGGTACACAGCCCACGCAAGAAGTTCAGTGCTGATTGGAGGAGAGGCATACCCCTGTCGAGTTTTTAAGCTATAGCCATGATAAAGCTGGAAAATTGTCTTATTGCAAAGCAGTAGTACATCGGTTGGCCGTGGACACACACTGCTTACAAATTGGCTGCATGTGCAGCGAGTCACAGGAAGGCCACAGATTGCCACTCACCGTAGCCCTCAGGAAGGTCGGGGTGGGTATGTAGGTGCGTCCTGCTCATGTAGTTCCTGTGCCTCTGGGAGCGCACCCGCCTCTCCTGCACTCGCGGGTCACTGATCTGACCACAGGTGGCACCGTTGGGGCTCATGATGGGCGTGTTCTCATCCACCAGGCAGCTGAGGGGACGACCAGGGCTGGAATACTCAGACGCTGGCCTATGGGAAATGGGATGGAGTGGACGGCTCTCCGTGTGAGTAAGAGGACAACAGGGTCCTATGCAGTAGATTGATATGGACAAAATGCAGTTTTATATGAAAGTGTGAATTTCTGTTCTCTATGTGGCAGGAGATCTGTAAGGCACATACACACACTGTGTTGTTGTATCAAAGCCAGCTATTTGTAAAAGCAAAGATGCAGATCTGATAAATTTCCACCAGGGAGGGTTCTTGAAACATCCCAAATACAATTTTAAGGCTTTCAGAGCAAGGTACAAGACACATTAATAATTTATTTGTGGTAGGGTTTTTAAAAATTCTGATCGCGTCAGATAAAATCCACCAACTGTTAAATGTAACTGCAGCAGAGTGAAGGCGCACACTCACTAACCTGGTGGGCTTCTCCCACTGTGTAGTGCGAGTGATGTGGTTGAGGTACTGGATTCGACCAGAGGCAGTTCTCCGCTCTTCCCAGCTACATAGACACATGCACAAACATGATATAAATCAGGGACTTGTGTAGAGCAATCGTCCTATTCTTGTCAGGCAGCAAACTGGAGACAGAAGTGTCTTTTAATGAAATATAATCCCTAATTTGTTTCAACAGATTTGTTTTCAGAGCACCTTAAGACTATTGTAAGCAAAACTCACCACAGCTACTAACAAATCCCCAAGTTGACCTTCCTCATAATTTTGCTTGTCTTGCTAATATTAAGTTCACCAGTCCATTACAGACACTTGGCAAAAGTTACAAACAATGGAACTCCAGACACCACACATGACATAACACTGATTAGTAGCTATGGCTTGTATGGAATAAAACTAGGCCCAGATGTCGCAAAGTCCACATCACTCACCCATCTGGCAGGTCGTTGTCGAACAAACGACTGCAGTCCACCACGGGGCCCCCTGTGCCTATCCGGTCCCTGGACTGGAGACTCACTGGACAAACACAGCCCAGCCAAACGTCCAGGCAGTCATTCAGCAATGTACCAACAACAGATTTAAAAAAAACAAAAAAACAAAAAACACAACCGGCGCAAGTACAGAGCCGATTGGATCAATTAATCTCCTTCACTTGTGGGTTTTGTACAATTATATATTTCTACAACAAATTTGCTCATTCGAATACGCCAGTCTTTTGCTCATGTTCCATGTAACTAAAAAGATGGAAAATCAATTATACTGAGCACCATGGGTAACAAAAAAATGCCTCTTACAGTATTTTAAATTGCAATGGAAGGGATCCTTGCATATTTAATTGTTACAGGGATGTGACATGCAGGAAATTGTTTCATCATAGTGACTTAAATTTGGCCAGCCTCAAGGTTACTGCAAGTGCTTTAAATAAGGCAGCCTTGATGAGGGTGGCCAGATGACCAGGCTGCATTGAAAACAGCTCATGTCTGCCACAAAGGTTTACACACGAGATCTGTCCTGCTGATCAAGGACATGTGCAGAGTGCGGCAGCTGCTGGAGGGCCCATCTGTAAACCTGATGTCGAATGTAAGGCACGTTCAAAGGTTCCCTAAACTTTCCCCAGTCATAGCAGGTGGAAGGGCAGGCCACTTCTAAAGTAAAACCTTCTAGTGATACTCAGACTGTAAATCATATCTGGCGTCTACTCGTTTTGGGTATTGTCCTTTACAGCCATATCAAAATTCCATCGTGATGTGGACTGAAAGTAGATTAAGACTTGGCTTTGAAAGAAGCTTAAGTGTTATTAATGGTTTGTTCAGAGGCAAGGCGACATCAAGACAAACAACAGAATTCTTTTCATCCATGAGTTCTAAACTGTAAGCTCCAGGGTCTTTGATGGTCTCTGACTTTGGTTTCAAAAACGAACACTCAAGTCTCAAGTTCCACACAGGGTCAGAGATGGGAGGCAGTTGTGCGAGATTCCCACAATGGATACATTGACACAATGCATACGAGTACGCCGGGCATCGCTTTTCCAACTCACCCACGATCTGCCCCCTCACTGTGTCGTTGTCGTTGGGGCCAAGTTTATTGAGGTCTAGTCTCTGATCTGTTCATTAAAAAAATTACAATCATCATCGTTCACACTGTTGACACACTCACATTACTGAACCAATTGACGTTACCATCACTCAACATTAAAACATTTTAAAATTACAAAATATTTTAACAGATGAAGCATACAAATTCACAATTAAAACACACACATATATACTGACACAAAATAATACATAAATCTACTTAAAAACATGTAGAGGAGACAGCATAAACAGCCTGGGGTTGGTTCACTAAAACAAGTAAAGTGTTCCAAGACATTTGAGCACAATGTCCTACTATTGGGAGACAATCGGGTGTAAGGAATCTTTTGTCTATGTTCTGAGAAAAATGAGGAAATCAAATGTGAGGAATAATTAGTTGCCCCCAGACATGAGAAGCACAAATATCTATTCCCTGCTTGGCTGTAACGCAGGCTGGTGAATGATACAAGTCTAGACTAAACAGGCAATAGATACGGTTAAGAAGCTCCAAACAGGCAAAGTTGAAATAAAGAGGTTACAGCAACAACTGAAATAGTGAATACACAAACACAAGCCAAAAGAAGAAACAGCTTTGCATAATCTAAACTAACCATAATGTTATTTATGTGCCAACCCACTGACAAAGGTTGTCTCGGTTTTACCACCCAGACAAGGTTTAGTCACTGTTGCACCTCACCACAATGACATGCAAAGAATCGATGCGGGGGGGGTGGGGATTCTGGGATCTGGGATTTCTAAGAAATGTGGCAATGTTCTGATGTTGCAACTCAATCACAAAACGAAAAACCGCCTTCAAGGCAGGACCCGCGATGTAGCGTCACCCAGATAACCATTGCATTGCACAGCAGTCTTTAAACGCTAAACATTAACTTTTTAGCGTGAGTAACAAATGCACAATGACTGATTAAAAAAATACATGAAGACCAATAACACGAAAGGGCCAGGACTTACAGCCAGTGTCTTTCAGGCGGTTGATGGCGTTGGACAGCAGTCGCACACAGCCCAGGAAGCCTGCCCCCTGCTTCTTGTGGATCTTCTTGTGGTTCCAAACACTGATGGTGATGGAGTCAGACTTGCCGATGTATCTGGGGTTGTAGAAAATAAAGGAATTTAGTGACAATACATGACTGTGGGTTCTCGCAGGGCCGTCAAATGTTACATTTGCCCTTTGAATAGCAGAACAGTACTGTACATAATTAATTAATAATAATAATAATAATAATAATAATTAGTCATCATCCTCATAATTTAGCTGCTTGCTTTAAGCTCTAATACAGAGCGATTTATATCATATATCCAGAACCTATAACTTGACATTTTTGAGAGGACGGCAGCCAGAAAACGAACGAACCTGTGGTAGGTATCAGTTTTATGGGTTCAGGACCTTAATGACACATTAACCACCTGCCGAGAACACTACCGTTTCCCCTAGCACTGAGAAAACACCGTAACCAGATCCAGCCCTGTCGCCGCCGAATCCTGTCTGCTATTACGTGGGCGGCTATTGTAGGTGGCAGCAATTTGGGAGAATTTTCATAAATGGTACGGAAAATGCCGCCAGAGAATCCTGAACATTGACCCTGAGTGCCGTGTTGTGGACAAGGTCCAGGAGAGAGTTTGATTCACAGGAAGTGTCCCTCCCCCCACACATCATCCCCTGTCCCCTGCGAACAAAGACCACTTTTCCCCAGACGGTGGTTACAGTAAGCATAGAACGCAGCTCTAATTACGGCCTTCCTGGCAAAAACCACCTCTGTCTCTCCCCCGTTCCCTGCAGGCACATGTCCAAGGAAAGGGCTTCGTATAAACAGAGAGTGTTTCATACTGAGAATCTTCAATGCCTCACACACAGAAAGAAACAACGGAGTGTCTGCAAACAAGGCCTTTTTTTTTAGCTAGAAGTCAAATTCAAAGAGGGCAGTCAGTTGTATACTTATTTATACCAGTCTGCATGTACAGCTGTTCACATCAGACCTGAATCAGATTCAATACACATGTACGTAGCTTAAAAGTTCCTTAAAAACAAAATGCATAGCAAATTTATTTCAAATACAAATTATACATATCACACATTATATACAGCATCACACATAGCCTTATATGGCAGAATTGTCATTAGATCGGTCGTGACACAAAGTATTGGAATGCTTTTTAAAATACATTAAAGGCTTCAAATGATTAGTATTTGAATGAACAGTGTCTGAAATACATTCACAACCTATTCCTTAAAAGGAAGAAAGTAAGTGTGGAAAATTACAATATGTCAAGGTTTCTAATTTTCTAAGAAATGTCCACAGAAATCTAAGGGTGATCAAAACCAAATTTTAACTTTAAAATGGAAAATTAGTCATGCACATCTGTTCAATGGGGGGGATTGAAAGAAAGCTATACATGTAGATATAAACATAATCTAAAATTAAATAATTGCAGAGAAACTAACGTAACACAGGGTGACATTAGCTCAGAAGCATGGCATATTGGGATTCATGAATCCGTTACAGTTACAGTTGGGGTGCGATAAGTGAGTGGCAACCAGAAACAAATGAATTTGCGCTAGGATTGTGAGGTGGCACGTGACGGGTCGCGCTTCCTCAGACAGCATGACCAGCTGGGCCCCAGGGACAGAGCTACCACCTGTTCTCCGGCACTGAGGGGCGGGGGGGCTGTGAGGGAGAAAATGGCATGCACGATGGGTAACACTCGCTTCCCGGCTCCAAACAGGATTTGCTTTAGATCCTGCTACTGCTGTGAGAACTGAAAGCCTTTAGTCTGGGGTCCTATTTTCTATGCTGTGGATGTCACCGTTCCCGTTCATTCTCTGTATCGTTACTTAGATCTAGCATGATGTACTCACAAGTAAAGTCTAGCACACAGATGAGAGATTTGAAAAGGGTGCACTGAACATTCTGAGTAGGAATGAGTCCTGGAGAATTTTAATAAGAAAAAAAAAACTTCAAGGTGTGGAGTTGCCCATCCTTGACTGTAGAGTTCTACATATTGTAGACATTGTTTCTAATTAAAAATCCTTAAGATTTCTATCTTTAGGGTTTTTATGGAAACCCTTACTCACCACACAGAGAACAAAAGACTTTGGGACTTCTGCTAAATGTTACACGGTTCCTCAATAAGGAAGCTTTTTGACGCACGCATATTTCATAGAGGCAGATATAGAGGTAATGAGAACCTCTCCTGAGAGCCCCACAACTCAAGATCTTTGAGCTTCTCGAACTGTCTTATGACAACATGAACCCTAAATAACTGAAGCTTGGTTGTCCTGGGACACCCCCCTGCCATCTTGGGGTGGAGCGGTCATGTGCTACAGAAGCATCTAATTCTTCACGAACATGCTGAGAGAAAAATAAGAAACAGGCGTCCATTTCCAACGCCTCTTGGACCAACAGACTCACAAATGAAAGGGGCTTAGGCATACATAGCTAGCTGGCAATGTTAACCTTCCTTCTGAAGTTTCCAACAGGCCTTTTTTGGTGATACAGAATACTCACAGTTTATCTGCCATTGCTTAACTATTTAACTTTGTAGTCTGGGTAAATGGGCATAATCACTCATTGTTGCTTTGATAGCGTTGCAATGTTGCTTCACCCCTATCTAACAGATATCCGCTTTGAGTTCCTCCTTCTTAAACACTGTGCAGCTTTTTTGTGTTCTGTTCAAACTCGGCAAGATGGTTTCTTCAGTCCAAAATCAAGATTCAGCCTGATGATCGCACTAAAATATTAAAGGGCTTGTGTGGAAGAGACCAGCATATGTAATGAAATGGCCAATTACTTGCAAAGATTGTAAGTGAATCTCAAAGAGATTGTATGCTCGCTATACTTAACAGTTGCACCAAATTACACCAATTTACCTAAAACTGCCTGTCTGCAACCCTCTGGGTCGCTGTATCTGGAAAAGAGATCGTCTGTCAGGATTTATCGCTCTGCAGGATGAATGAGGAGCAAACAGTACAATACCAGTCCACAAACCCCCCCAGTTCACCCTCAAGCCTTTGGACTGAGCTACATTAAGAAAAGTTCTCCACCACGCTCATCTACAGCTCATGTACAGAAATGCCAACAGCACACAGGAAAAATCTATGTAAAGCACGGAGCATGTAGGTGTGTCAGCACAATCAAAACCTTCCGAGCTGTGACTGCTGAAAGACAAACACTCAGCCAGGGACCCTCTGTCTCAGCTGAGGATTGAGAGCAGGGGGAGTGGGCAGCTCGCCAGCGGGACTCCATCTGTTATCCTTGGCATGCCAGACGTTTCCTGTGACAGTTGGGGGGGGGTGTCAGGGGTCACATGTGACGCAGCGGCGCTCCCTTCCCTGGGTTCCCATACAGACACACACTTTGGTATGCCAGACTTTTCTCTAATGCTCAGGTTACTCACTACACCAAGACCCTTGGTAAATCCCATCAGGCTCATTCTGGCCTGGCTGTACAGAGATGACGGCCACGGCAGAATCCCAAGCACAGGCTTGCTACTTTCAAGGGCTCCAGAAATAGCATTACCGTCCTCTAATGAGTTCCAACTTATATTTCATATTATTTGTACCAACTTATTACATGCCAAGATATATCAGGAGGAACGAGAAAAAATGGAAACGACAGTAAAAGTTTCTCTCGATCTCATGCTACTCAAGCTTTTTGCTAGATTAGCTTTTTTGCTCCTGATTTCATGGATTATACAACATTCCGACAGTTGCCGACTTTCTAATTGACAAATACAACTGATCATACTTATTATCACCATCAGAAAGTTCGTCAGTAATGGAAAATCTACTCAAACAAAAAACAAAAACGTTACATCATCACTCTGATCACGTTACAGTAGCAGAGTAGTGCTTTGGAACACAGGCTAATGTCCTGCATCCATCATTCTCAGATGCTCCCGGTGTCGACAATGTTTTACGCAGGTCAAATGTAACACGAAGATGTAATTAAGCATCCTTTCTGTGAGAATGTCAAGCACACTCACAAACCAAACAAAACTTTCATTTTAGTAGTGCTGAACGCAAGAATCGAATATGGCTAAAAAATCTGATTTGCCAGGAAAAATACTTGATGGGTCACGATAACTACGACTGTTCACCATAATGTAATTATCTCTTTTGTTTTTTCTAAAACCCTCCACGGTTCCTCAGGGAATATTCTAAAACTATAGTCAACAGCGAGATGGAGCTTTTGGGCGTTTGTCTACAACATTAAAATGTCAACAACCACTTCATTCTTATTGTTAAGCTAATGGAAAAGCCACTGAGATTATAAAAGCAATCACTGCACCATCAAGCAGACAGGGCAAAGCAGTGGCTTAATTAACTGTGTGCATGCAGTAAGTCCCTTGGTTACACAACGCGTGATTTACGCAAATCCGACTTAAATTTTCTGTTGACATTTTACGTTAATAAGAAGTTCAATAATTTCAAATAAGTACCAATAAATATTGTACACAAAAAACAAAGACAATGACAAAAAAAGGATTTGACTTCATTGGTTCGTTCAGCCTCAGTGAGTTGGCGTGCAGTGTTGCCGTTGCCTTCCTTCGACAGCATCAGGACATTCTGCCACTTGCTATTGTGTACACTGAGTCGGTGCTCATTTTCAATAATGGTGCACTTGCAGTTGTGTTGACAAACTTTCCATGAGTTCTAACTCTGCAAGTGCTTCAAAACAAAATGTGCAGTTCTGAAAAGCCAGTAGCTACTGTAAATTCCATGTCACTTGCCCTCAGTTTTGATATGTCAACCGTAAATCCCATAATGAAATATAAAAGCGTATTTACGGTATTTTCTACTCCACTAATTCTTAATGATATGTTTTTGTAACAAATGTACTATAAATCATTGTTATAGAAAAGTGTCCATGATAGCTAATTGATAGAATAAGACACTTTAATAAACATGAAACTAAACTACTATTCTCTTCACACCCTTTTTTTCAGAGAATACTCACAGGTCATAGTGCTGGTTCCACTTGGGATCAAGTGTGTTCCTGACGGTGTCTGTGGAGTGGCATTGCCCCGAGCCGTCCACCACCACCTTGGCAAAGGGATCTGGGAGCCCTGGGTCCATGTTCATGAAACACAAATCAGTCGTGCTCAACGAAAAAGTCACACTTTCAAACAGACCATAATACCCATTCACAAGTTTATTCAAATTCCCAACAAAAATAATAACAGCCATTGCATGAGGACTTCACACATACTGTACATGTTCACATCTGTAGTTTTTTTTCCTTCAAACTGAGCAGCGTGGTTTTGCTTCCTCTCAACGTGTTCAACCCGGATTGCCCTGACAGTTTGAGAGAAGGCATCCAGTGTGGATGAAACCGTGGGTCCATTCTCCTTTTCATAGCAGACAAGCCTACTGGGTCCTGCATCCCCCACCCCCATACCCTGACCTCGGGAAAACACAAAAGACCTCCCTCACTCTCTTAACTCCCTGCCACACCGGGCCCGTTAGCGCTGAGAGTCGGAATACCACGGCAGCGAATGATGTACACGCCAGTGCCCCAATACAACCTATATTCCACACTGTCATTCGCTAAAGTGCATCTGTTTTAAATCAGTGTGTGTAAATGCCTGCCTCTGCGTCAGCATCATTGAACTGTGTAATTTGAAGTACAGGGAAGCAGATATGGTCGGCACCTAAATGTAACTGGAGAAACGTGTTCGTAATGTTCATTCCATGCTCATAAAAATCAGAAGAAACTAAAGCAGACGCAAATGCGTTTATATACACAGCTAGGCACACCTGCCTAGTACCGGGTTGGGCCCCGCTTTGCCTCCAGAACAGCCTGAATTATTCAGGGCATGGAATCTACAAGTTGTCAGAAATGTTCCACAGGAAGGCTGGTCCATGCTGACGCGATGACATCACTCAGTTACTGCAGATTAGATGGTGGTACATTCATGCTGTGAACAGCCCGTTCCATCTTAACCCAAAGATGCTCTGTTGGGTTTAGGTCTGGGGACTGTGCCACTCATTTAAGCCACTCAAAGAAACTTGCCATGTTTCTGTTCCTGGAATTATTCTGAGACAATATGTGCGTCTTGAATGTAGCAGCCATTTCCGAGCTACTGGAACAGCTAGCTACTGGTAACGAGCCTCGTTTCACCATCTAAAAGTGACCCAAATTTTGTATTTCTCATGAGGGATACTTATCTAACACAACAGACTTTGAAGTGCACAAGACCCCAACAGACACTGTGGTAATTTGCATGGAGCCATGTTACAGAAATAGACTTAATTAGTTACTCACGAAAGAAATCTTTCTTCACCAGGTTTTTCGCGCAGAGGACTGTGAAAGAAAAGAAAACAAGTTAAATTTTTTTTGAATGGCACCTCAACAGGCAACTGTGGCCTGAAAGCACAGCAAGAGCATGTAGCACTCTAGCTATATTTTGACAAAAATATGTCTGGTCCGGCCAGCAGGAAGAAAGAGCAATGCATTAATGCATTCGTCTGACATTGTGTTACACTGGAATAAATGTTAATCATGAAAAAAAGAAAGCGACGCCTTAACGTGCATCGGGTAAGCTGTGACTTCCAGAACAGTGACAAGCAGTCGTGTGACTGGAATCCCTTAGGGTTCTAACGCCAATTTGCAGTCGATTAAACAATGACCGCAACATGACAACTTCTTATGTCCCCCCATCCTACGACAGCGATCTATTGTTAACCAAGCAAATTTTTGCTTTGGCAGTGACGGGTGTTTAAGATAGGAAAGAGAACTATAGAGCCTACTAAATTCAGCTCAGCTCAACAAGCCTGTTTGTGTCTTAAGCCATTTGGTACATCTCAGATCCCCTCATGAGATCTGCAGATCGAAGTCACGCAATCGAGTGTCAGGAGCAATCTGGCCAAGCTAAAATTCTTGTTCAGTATCATACCTTTTCTGGATCAGAACAGAATTTGTCCCTGCCTCACTCACGCTCTCACACTCACACTCACAAAACCAGGGTCTTTGAAGTGTCAAGGATGAACTCGCCACAGGGGCTCAATAATCACTCAGAAGCATAGACTCCGTGGGCCATGGTGGTCTGCGGTTTAGTGAAAGAAGATGCGTCAACACAGCCGTCATGGTCCTGCCAGGCTTACGCGGCTTAGTGGCCGTCCCTAGACATTCCCATCATAGCTGCATGAGAGCACAGTTGCTGGCTGGGAGGGGACGACGCTACGTTTTCTGCCAGTGTAAACTATTATATTCCCCGACCTGCTCTCTGCCCTCGCCCAGCCCTGGGCAGAGGAGCGCCAGCAGGTCAGATGAAGCACTCATTCTCCAGAGGAATTAGTAGACAGTTAACCAGATAGGCGGTGGCAGATAACGACAGACGGGCTAAACTGGGTTGGTTCCAAGCTCAGTTTCAGTGGTAGCCACCCTTCAAAACCTCAATGTGTGAGTTTGGTTATAGTGGGTGTTTGCTGATTCTATTTTGCACTTGAAGGTAAGAGACATCTCACCCCCCATTTTGAGACTGGCGGAAAGCTCTGTACTGTCCTGTTCCCAAGGGCTAGGCTGAGACTGGGGGATAGGCTAGCCAGAACTGCTGAAAGGCACACGTGTATAACAGGCATCTAAATAAATAGTAATAATAAAAAACAATACCCAGCTAGCTGCAAAGATTGCTGCCAAAAGATTGACCCCAGGGTTATTTCATGTTAAAACCACAAACCACAACCCTCATCCAGAGTCTCCATATCTTTTACTTTTTCTTGCTTCTGAATATTTTTAAAGCAAAATTGAAGTCAGTACCTTTTTTTTCTCTACTTCAAGGGGGTAAAAAAAAACTATACTCAAAGGGCTTCAAAATCACTGACCTAAATATGCTGCTTTTGCCCTGGAATTTCGAGCTTTCTTGGCCATGATCGTTCGCCATTCAGTGCTAGGTGTCGGAGTTAGGGTTATTTTTGTGCAACCTGTTCTGGTTAAGGCCTGGGCTGGCTAAGGCAATCAAATGGATCATAACTTAGGCAAGAGAGTAATATGTTCCTAACATAGCCCCATAACCAGGATAAATTACAGAATGGTGGATGAATGGTGCTTGAGTGCCAATGCACTGGTGACCTGGGACGCTTTCCTTCAGTTAACAATAAAAACAAGAATACAGACACAGGAAAGCCTAGGAACACAAACTCCGACTACTTTTTTCATTCTCTATTATTTTATTCCCTTTAGTTCATCAGCGGATACACTTACGCAGGGTGAACTACACTGCTCATACTTTAATTTACACGTGACTTGATTTAGGTGTTCATGGGAACGACATACGTACGGGCACTCACCGTCTATCCCGTTTACACTGAGCAAATCTAGAGGATCTACAGTTACGACATTAGTGCAAGCATGGCTTAATGACATAAAATGAAAGCAACATGAATAAGACCAGACCCTACTGATTAAAAGCTGAGGGAGAAATAGTATCCTCACAACGCGGATGAAGACGACATTCCTAGAGCAAACATCCCAGGGAATGCGTTACGTTCCAGAGAAGCCCACCTCATTACTCAAACATCTGGTATGCATCTCCCTCACTAAGAACGCCTAGATACACAGCGAGGCCCTGACAGGCTTTCAGCCCCACACTCTGTGCACCGGTTCCAGAGCCTTTAAATTATTTAGAGGGAGTTAAACGGGGGAGGCGAAAAAAGAACAGGTGATGGAGAACTTTCCCATAGTGCACTGCAAGCTGCATGCCTCTCAAAGTCACTTAATCCAAACCAGTTCTCTGCATCCTGACATCTTATGCAAGTGATCTGCAAACAAGTTAAATACCACTTCGGCGTAAAAACCAGTAATAGCAAAAGTGACAGCTGAACAAAACTCATTGTTGACACATGTATTTTGACAGCTGTATTTTGGGATGTGATGTTTTCCAGCCACTGCCACTCTAAATGTCAGTGGGGCCATCAGTGAGTGGGCGCTACTGAGTGAGAAAGGTCGACCCGACAGGTACAGCTGGTGACAGAAACAGTGATCCGTCCGTGAGGAAAACCTCTGGGGAGGAGTCATACTGACAGGAGCAGCCTGAAGATGGCAACGTGAAAACAGATCGGCCTTCTGGGACACTGACAAGGAAAACCAGATACGCAGATAATGAGGACACAGACCAAATTACACTAGAGAAACGACACAACAAAACTGGAAACCAGGAGACCGACCATAATTACAGACAACAAAGAAAGAAAAAAGAAAAAAAGAAGAAAATTTTTTATTACAAGCAATCTGAGGAGGAAAAACAAAATGACAGTAATGGGAAACATTCAACCAGACATGCTGGGCCAACAGGCAGCATCTGGCAAAACCTGCGCCAAAACCGGAGCACACTGGCATGGGTGGAACAAATACAGATGGATGTCAGCATTGTTCTCAGAGCATGGTCCAAAAGGAAACAAGGCCAAAGCCACAACAGCAGTGTGGACTAGTAGTGAGCCGCAGGGACTTGTGAGTCAAAGCCTGAGAGTCAAGGATAGAAGACTTGAGTGGGACACTGCGGTTGTGCGCTTGAACAAGATACGTCTAACTTAGCCGGGTTCCCTATTGCTTTTGCATTACTGAGCTGCATGAACAAGTAGCAGGTCCAAACAAGTCCAAAATACAGCTTTGTAAGCATTGCTTTTGGCTCTAAACTATGAAGGCTCCTACGCAAGTAAATAAAGCAACCCTAAACTATATAACTAATGAAGTTACAGCAATGCAGTTGGCTACCAGCAATTCCAGAGGTACCGCATATAAAACACACAGCAATCAGCCTTACAGCACTGCACCCCTCCATCTGAGGCTGTATGCCAGAGATGGCCACGCTGGTACTAGAGACTTCCACTTCTCCTGATAAATTAATTATTGTTATTAATTTGGTGTTCCCAGGTTTAAATCATAATAATCAAATGAGAGGCAGACAGCATGGAATGGCCACCATCAGCAACATGCTGTCCAATGAAGAGGGATCTTGGGATGGGAATTCATTCTCATTACTATGATCTTACCTACACACTTAGCTTAAAACTACACAGTGGGCTCTGACTAGGAACTTGCAGGCCTACTGTTTGAAGTGACCGCCTTATTAAAAATAAACATAAAATGCAAGATGCAATATTTAAATACAATGCAAGATACTGATGCCTTTGAAAAAGACCACTGAATGTCCTTCTTGACAGATTTTAGTGTCGGGAAAGGACCCTGGGAGCGTACTTTGTAGTAGGTTCGACTCAAGTCTGGAAAAGTATCTCAGAGAACCTTCTGAGGCTCCGGAAAAACAAAAATATTTTTAAAGCAGAACCCGCGGTTGGCTGGCAGACAGTAAGTTCAATGCATACTACTCATGGATTCAACAACCTGCATTCAAGCCTGCATGACTGCGGTGTAGGTGAACCTTTGTTATGGCAAGACGACTAAACTTAAGGAATGAAAGAATGATCCCATCCTAAACAGCCAGGGTGGTGCTCTGCAGTGCATTAAAATGTACTTGTGTAATTGGTAATGGGGAGCCACCACAGTACACTGAAAAGTAGCTTCTCGAGGGCACCCGCTACCTAAAAAGCTGAAAATATTTGCATCCACATGAAAACATTCCACCCCTTATTTCTAGGAAATTCTGCTTTAGTTTTATTGACCTCATTAACATTAAGACCGTTGACATTAATACTTCAGTACTGAATTCTACCCCTCAACTTGAATACCACTTTGAAATTGAATACCACTTCACGTGGGGGCTTTTTGTCAGTTAAGCAAGGCGCCTAAAATCGTCAGTCTCCATTTTGTTTTGGTCAATAACCATTTCTTGATTACATCACATTAAAACACAGAATTAAAAAAAAAAAAAGATAACCATCACATTTAGTTTTTGCCTCAGAGACCAGGAAAGTTCTTAGATCAAAGTGAGGTCACTGAACTCTTGTGCCCCACTATTATGACTCATATTGAGGTGAATGGATGCCGACGGAAGTCTTCCAAGACAATACAAAACATGTACCTAGCCTACATGATATCTACAATAATCTGTTACTAGTCAGGATATGAGGCCTTGAAATAGACAGAAAACAATGAAATGTGTTATATAAGGGCTTGTGCGCTTTTTGTCTGGTTACACAAAAAAGAAGTCCCTTGCCCTGTGACATACAAACCTGCACTTAGTCAAAGCTTAAGTAACAAAACAAAGGGTGTGGTGTGCGTTTGTTACTTTGTGGGATACTAGGGCAGGGAGGGGTAAACCCTAGCCATAAATTTCAGTATAAGGTTAAGAGAATTCATGACGAACAGCCAAGCTAAATTATTTCAGACTATTGAGCCAGTACCGCAGATAGAAAACCCCTCAATGGCCAGGATTCTCTGAGGCTGGGGCCTTAGCTCTGGTGTCCCCTGTCTTGCCACAAGATTCACAGGAAAAACCTAGGCTCATGGCCTGCCTAATCATCACACCTCACAACATTATTGGCAAAGATTCACAGTCAATGAGCAAAGCGTGCTCAGGTTTAACCCAACTGAGCTCATAAGGCCTTGAAATCCCAGAAAATTGATGTTACTGGGCAATGTTAACCCTGGGCAGAGGCTGCAGTTATTTTAATCAATATGTCATATTGCTTCAATCTCTGAGTTGTGGTGAGATATCTACAGCACAGAGAGTAACTAGAGGCTCTTCCAACAAGAAAGCTAAGAGGTTCCGAACATTCCTCTTCTACACTGTGCTCCAGGAATGCAGCCCATTTACACCAACTTGGTACAACGGAGAGCGACAATGTCTTCAATCATAAGATTAACTCCCAAGCTACAGGCCTATTTGGGCTGACATGCTAAAAAAGTTTACAGACAGAAAGTTGTGTCATTCAGTACAGATCATGTTCCAAACATTGCATTATACTACAGCCACTTGTGTGATTTGAGAAATTTTTTTCAAATATCCATTTTCACTCCAGCGTGTATAAAATATAAAATTGGTAGCAAACATGGATGTAATTTCCCCAACAATAAAATGGTTGAAATATTCCTACTGAGGTAAAACCCAGCCCACAATAACCGATCCACTAGGTGCAGTGATTTTGAAGTTAGCCTCAAGTGAGTTTAACACTTATTCTAAATATCGGCATGACTTTGTAATGTCTATGTCCCACCATAGCATTCATTAACTATAATCACAGTGATACGGAACTTTTTAAAATAAAATATTTTAGTTCTGCCTTGTAATGACTGTTGCTTGAATAGGGTTTTTTATGAATATATAAAATCTATCCAATAAGAAAGCTCTTCTGAGCTAACTCTAAGAAAGCACAGTGTGGTGTGCGAAATTGGATAACCTCTCACGTACCTGCCAATGGAATCTGAGAATGGAATCTATGAGTTCCAGTAAAGCTGTATATTTAAAATTGCATGTGTGCACGTCAAAGAAAGACACCTTCCCACAAAACAGGAGTAGTAATGATAACTGTGTAGAGGTCAATTTTGTAGTGTATTTCGAGGAATGAACGTGTAGATTATATCAGTACAATTTTTCTCATTTCAACTCATTTCAAAGCCAATCTGAGACTGAAAAAAACCTTGTGTGTGGTGGAGCTGAACCTGGCCATTAACGAAGGCATTATCAGCTTTTCACGATAACTGAAAGTAGGCATTAGAAAGGATAAATAGTACAAATTCTGTTTTCCAGACCTCATTCCAGGGTACAGAGATTTGACACCCCTAGTGTAAAAAGGACCTTGGAAGGCAAAACATGACAACGAAAGTAAAAGGACTAACTAAAAAGAAAAATGGTAATGTAAGCCCTATGACCTAGCACAGTCCAATGAAAAAGGAAACAAATATCCATCTACTCTTACCGGCGTACATTGATTGAACAATAAACAATACATTATTTGAACAAATAAAATCTTTGTAGTCCAAACTTATTTCATGAGGCCGCTCTTTTCTCAGCACACGTCCTGCAAACATTTATTAACACGGCATACTGTTGTACCATATGTATGCCACCGTACCCATGGCAACAAGCATTTCCTGTCAAGCAAGCAAGTCTGAGCTGTGAAAAGGATTCCATCGCTGAAGTATATTTCTAATTCCTTAAAGACCAAACATGGTATGGCAGTACTGACAAGACAGTCAGGACAGAAAGAGACAAGGTCTGCCATAATCTGTTATTATCATGAAAAATAATCAAGTTCATAAAAGGGACTGGCAATACTCTATGTAATACAAAAGCCCTCCAGCTCTTCTGTGGCCCTACCATTTTTCAATTCAGGGATTTCCACATCTGAGCCCAAAGAAGGCAGCTCTCCAGGGCTTGATCCAAACTTGATCGATAATGACATCATCATCATCACCTGCTGCAGCCAGAGGCCTCTCACCAAGGCACAACATCAGACCTTGAAAGAAAACTTAATTCCCATTTTCTGGTACACCACTCTAAACAATGGGCTCCGCTGTCCTCTCGCTGGGCAAAGGAAGAATCCAGATGATTCATTCAGTTCAGGGAACTAGTGCTTTATAGAGGAGAATGTGCCTCCACCCTCCCACATCACACTGAAGAGTCACCTTGATCACAAAATAAATGTTTAAAATGCATCGCCTTTCAAGGCTTGTACCTGGCATAACGTGTGCCTAAATGTCAAACAATGTGGACCGTTAAATGTTGGAGCTTCCGATTCTACAGGGAATGATCTGCAGTTGCACATTAACCTAGGGGAAAAAAGAAGAATAAAAACTCACTCTTTCCTTGCTTATTTGGGCTATGGAAAATATTTTTTTGTATTGGTTGTGTGAGTGCAGACCATTGTTATGATAACCATTTACAGTTGGTCATAGTATATCATCCTGTTTATTTATTTTTCTGAACATAGTTAAATAGAAAATAAAAGCACAGATTTGTCTTTGTATGTTATGAAAATATTTTAAAAGCCCAGGTAAAGCACTGCTGTTGCACCATTCAGCAGTGTAGTTTCATCTAAGGGGGCGCAGCATTATTGGAAATGATGTAAATCTGGGATTAGCCATGGAGTTATCTCACCAGGCGGCTTGCCAAGTTAAACACATGTGAGGTTGCCAACTGTGACATCACTTATAATGAGAGGTTAGCGAGGAAAGCATTAGTTTGAAATTATGTCAAAATAATTTTATTTTAAAATGTGTATAGCCAAGTGTTTATTATATCATTATATTTTGCCTGGGAAAAAATAGTCACTAGAGAATTTCTCCTAAAACCAAGCTGATAAAATGAATCCGGATTTTTTCTTTACATGATTGAAGGCCACAGCAGCCTGTAAAACATTACACGTAAAAAAAATGAGGCTCCAAAATTAGACACAGCCCCTCCACACCTTAATTATTCCCTACCTGGTTGCATTGTGCCTTCAACCAATCACATCAAGAGGCTGACAGTTTACACCAAACAAAACTCCTTTAAAGCATTGTTCTATTGAAAACAAAGGGCTTCCTCTTCCCCCTATCTATTCCGCAAAAAAACAAAAAATCTACATCAGTCCGTGATGGGCAGCCCATGGGTCTAATCTCCACTGTGCTTCCTTCAGCTGTGTCTTCATTTACTCTAAACCCACTGGACTTCTTCATTCTCAGTGTGCCACCCATTGAGAAAGTACTCCAGCTCACACAGCACTTATCACAGTGAGCGACACATGGACATTCCACTTGACTTTACAGAGAGAAAACAAAAAGCTGAGGAAAAAATCTGAGAGGAAAATCTTACGCGAAGAGATGCCTAGATGAGGAAAGTTACTGTATGACAGAACAGCTGAACAGACACCGCCTTCCCTTGAAACGATGACATTTGAAGGGGAACCGTAGGGCTGGCTGGTCACAAACCACTGGCACCACATGATGGCTGACATCTTGTTCGTGACTTTTCAAAGTGTGTAAACATTCAGTCAATACCAGCACGGTGTACGTCCCATACAGAGACGGTGAATCATTTCCCATCTGGCAGCCGCTCAGTCCATGGAACAGGCTCTGCTGAGGGAAGGGGACGGGGAGGCTAGCTTGGTACAATAGATCTTTCAGTTTCAAACACCATTTCCATTCATCAATCAGCTACATCTTGATCATGAAGGACAGACAGAGAACAATACATTTCAAAAGCGAGGACCTGCATGTATCCCAAAAACACGGCTTGTGTTTGTTTCTTCTACACCACCCTGTGCTCTGCGGGCCTGGCTGTGATCAGAAGACAAGCCTTCTGCACTCTGACCCAGTGTGTTAGACCTGGAACCGTCGCTACAGGAGAAGCACCGCTGACATTTGCTTACACGTGCTTCAGGGAGTATTTTTTACACGAAGAAACCCTTCTAGGTGGGCATTGACCGTGACCGTTTCATGAGGAGCCTGTGTGACTGTGAGGGTTCCACGATGAAAACGCATAGCTGACCAATCATCACAATTCACCTCCCACTACTTCCAGTATCAAATGTACTCTCGTTAAAGAATTATTTCGGGGGTTTGTGCAGTAAATGTGAACTGGACCGGTGATGTAACACTGTAGGAACTTTAAAAACATTCTATGCATAGACTTCATAATGCTACTTCAACCACTGATAAAATCAGAACAGGATTTACAAGAAGTGCAGTCACAACAACCATGGCTCAGGGATCTTCCTTTCAAAGCCATAATGCAATACACACGCTATTATATGGGAACTTGTCTGCACATTATCGAAAAGAACATAACATGTGGAACAACTGTGGGTAGGGAATCTGTGTCCACCCCTTTTAGACTAACGAGCCTGACATTCCAGGCTTGACTGCTGATTTCCAAAGTCTTCAGCTAAGTAATTGGTACAGCGGTGGGTAATTGTTAATCAGCGGGATTCTTTAGTTGGAGCTTGTACCTGAGGGGAAAGCATGGAGGGTGCGTTTGGAGCTTGTTTGAGTTGAACTAGTGGACTGTTGGGCTGGTTATCTTGACCAATTTTTGTAGGGGAACTAGATTTGTGAATTGACAAATTTTGGATGAGAACCTGGTTTTGGCTTTTTACCCTGGCTTTGTTGTATCCATTTTGGACCTCTCAATTCAAGAAACGGTCTTTTCTTGCAAACTGTCTCCGTTTGGTGGCTTCATCCTGCAAGTGACAACACACCCAACGCCCAGGGGGTTGTTTCAATATACACACACGTTTTTCCCATATTGTTTTGACTGCGTCTTGTCTCTGTGACGGGCCTTACATGGGTTTTGAAAGTCACTTAAGAACTATTGGGATTTATAAATACATCACACAGATCAGCCCGATTTACACCTTAATCAAAGCGTGTGGAAGTTTGTCTGATATGTTGATCGCCCTCCTGCTGAGGAGGACTCAGGGGAGCTTCACTGCTGCAATAAAGCATGAACAATTTTGGTGTTCCAGCTGCTGTTCAACTGGGACAGCATACATGGAAAAAAAAAGCTTGGCCTTGAAATGCCAGGATGGTCACGGAGGATCAGCAAGCTTCACCACAAGCAATATAGTTAGTTATTTGGAACTGAAGTGTAGGCGTTGGCTTATGGTCGTAAACTAGCAGACTGACAAACTGACATTCCTACTTATACATATATCCTGAATACAAACGATCTTCTGCGTTTGTTCTGCATTCAGCAACTAAATGGTGGGTATCAGTCTACAGAAGATCAAACAAGAATGCTTCCTCACAAGAGCAAAATAGGATGGGTGTGAAAGCTGTGGACCCTGGATGGAAATACAGACAACTAGCCCATTAGTTCCTGCCTTCATCCGGTTTCTGCCGATCTCCACTGATTGCTGTGAAGCGGCGCGTCGGTTCTCTAAGGCTCGTTGGGGTAAGACAGACAAAGCCAAAACGCAGTCAAACTTTCTGGACCTGCAAAACCTTAATATCGCTCTTAGCATCACTGCCAACTTGTTGTTATTGATAAATGAAAGAGATGAATATGCCCTTTTCAGTCTGGTCATTTTTCCTTTTTTGTAAGAAAGGCTTCCTTCAGCACAACTGGAGCTGAAAAAATAGCCATGTTGACATAGTAAAATTTAAATTGATCACCAGTCAACAAGTCATTCAGGGTTTTTATTTTTATTTTTTAGTCAGTTTTCACAGATTGTCACCGTTATTTCCATATTAAAGCGTGTGGCATCTGATTCAAACTAAGGAAAACGTTACCATCGCCTTGCTGACAAGACAATTTAAACTTAATTAATTCCTCTTGGTACCCGATAGCCATGCTGAACAGACTCAATGTGCTCAATGTCGAAAAGAAAGAAAATAGAACTCGACTAGGCCTAATCCTAGATGGCTCTGGAAATTTCCAATTACTTCACTTTTTTTTCTTAAGTGAGTCTGGAAAGTGATTTTTCCTGAATCATGGAAAGTGGTCAAAAGGAGCCATGTCAACAATAGCCACCACTGCCTAACATTAAGCTCCTCCCAAAGCACACCAAGGTATCCGATAGACAACCAGAGGGGACAGCAGTAGAGCACATAGTGAAGGTGGCTTACCATGGAAGGCTTGCTCGAGACCAGACCAGAAGCAGGAAAAACTATCAAGAAAGTCACATGAATTTACTACACGTGACCGTGGACGATGGCCCCCCCCATTTTTGGCATTTAACGCTGGCGTAATCATACTCTCCCATGTATGATCCCGTAGCGGTTTAGAGCGTCTCTTTCTAGTATTTTGCATAGCACAAAAAATGAAAGGCTTTCATTTACAACGCATGGTAAATGTATCGGTTTCATCACTCAAGCTCTTCAGTAGACCCTGGTGTACTCCCTTTGATGTAGAGGTACACTAAAGATTATTGATTCACCGATCAGACTGTTGACTGGGTTTAGTTTCTGAGAAGACTGCAGGAATTCAGACACTGCTGCTCTTCTGAGCTGTGTGTTTAGTCTATGTGCGCAGGAGAAAACACCACACACTGTCATGTCAGATGTGGAAAACAGTTATGAAGAGAATTAGAAAAAACACTACAAAATCATTCTTTGTATTACTCTGTACTGTCTGTTTAAGTTCTATATTGTTTTTATTAAAAAGGTCATCGACATATTCCCCTTCATGTTACTGTCTTTTTTCTTAAATTTGCCTCAACTGAAAATCCTCACAAAACTATTTGCAGAAAATAAATAATAAGAATCTTATTTAGCAGAGGGTAAGCTCGATCATTATGTATGAGATCTAATGTACATTAAGACTTACTACGTATTAGGAACTTTCTTCAACATTTGTGACTTTAAACACCGTGCCGTTAAACAACGAATCTCTTCAGCACTAGGTAGCACAGACTGAGCCCAATGAGCTGAAGCTTGCAGGTTCCAAAACCAGCTCATGTCATTCACCGTTTGTGACAGGGAGAGCACAGTGGTGGCACTCAATTCGCAAAGCATCTCCCGGGATGCGGTGGGTTACATTAGCAGGGCTTCTCTCATCAAGGGTGACAAGTCTCTCTTCCAATCGGTGCCGAACCTCTCATGCTTGCAGCGTGGCCTGCAGTAGTTTATGCAATCAAATTTATTTCCATTAAAAAATAAAAATAAAAATCATAAATTCAAAGTTTGTTCCTGGAATGCAGACACAAGCACCTGCTACAGTATCATTGCAACTTGAATGGGAAATGCAACTCGAACCATCAATGTTCTAATTAATATTGTACCTGCTTCTTCAGCATCACTTTGCAGGAAAGGACGCGTTTAACATCGATGCTCTAATTCATCATAGGCCAAGGCTACATCAAACAAGGGTTGTGCCAATATTCACTATTGTCATACATTTGACGTTTCAATATAATAAACAAACCTGATAAAATAAATCACGTTTAAAAATGTGCTTCAGTCATACCACGCCGTGTTAAGACATTGTAGTGCCCCAGACAACCTTGATGAGGTTAAGACCACTGTTACTTCCTGATCTGTTCCGCATCATTTTTCCACCCACCCCTTTTGTCCATTGACACGCACCTCTAGAATTGGAGGTGTGGCAGGAGCACTATGGTTGGATCGAGCTAAAGAAAAACCAGGAGCACTGCGATTGAACATGTTAACTGTTAAGTTATACAAAACAACAATTGTGCAATTAAACTGCCCTTCCGTTTTGCTTTATTCCTGTACTATTGTTAGGTTTGGGAAATTGTGGAAAGCTAAGTTACAGTAACACAGTACGGTCATAATTAACAATAAGGCTAGGAAGAGACAAATGGGAAAGTATACTGACAATATATTAGCCTATTCAATATGGCTGTATTTCTCAGCATATTCTTGTTGCAGAAGGGGAAGGTAATGCATACTCTAAACCTTCATGGGTTATTTTAATCAAATTTTTCCTTTTCTTATTAAACATTTTGGCCTTTTCTTTATATGATATGGAGTGGAATATTTGTTTTTGTTGTCACATTAGCTACCTTGCTAGCTAAATACGATTAGTTAATACCATTAATAAACACAATATACATACGGAGGAACTCAGTGGCTATATTAAATGTTATTGATGCCATTCATTTTAGGAAGAAGTGTTTCTCTAGATATATCCAGTCCAGTGCTTGCTTTGATTTACGATTTAACATTTGTATTCTTTTGTTTAACAATCAAATGAGACTGTTAAACCGAGTCAGACAAAATTTCATGTCTTACGTTCTAAAATCTATGCATAGCATTGAAGCCTCTGTAAATGACAGTATTATTGAACATCATGAATATCTGCCTATATAGAGGAGTTCGGGTATTATGATTCAGTACTTGTGTGTCTTCCAGCTAATACTAATCATTATTGTAATCTACTTGCTCACTTGATATTTGTACCAAGATGCACATTTGCCAGCGGGTACATCAACTTCCCTTGTGATCCTTGAATATCTGTAAGTATTTAAAAAAAGAAAAGAAAGAAAAGAAATACAGCTTTTTGAAACTCAGTATTAGAAAGAATTACATACCTGAAACTTTTTGTCAGGGTCAACACATGCCAAAAATGGTAGGAATTAGATTTTCTGCAGGAGAACCTCCCACGTTACGTGACTCATATGGGGTGTTTTATTCAACTAGGGAAGTTACAGGCAGAGCATCTACTCTGACAGATCAGGTTGGAGCATATTTTCTGTAATTCATTTGAAAGCCATTTCAACACCTTTTCCTTTTAAGCTTTGCATTGCCAAGTAGCAATTATGTAAAACAAGTTGACTTCCAACAACCATATACTCAAGTCAACTTATGTTTAACAAATATAATGCTGTTATGAGTGAAGATGATCCCGAACCCAAGTTTATATACATACAAAAGTTACTTTTCAGCATAAAGAAATGGCTCCGATATGCCCTACATCCTGCAAATCCGTAAAGATGGACTCAAACAGAGAAGCTGGGCTAAGAAGTACTCTAATGATGAGGTTTATGGTGACTTAACGCATTTTTGGGTCAGAGCTTGTTTAAATTATGTCTTCAACATTGTGATTTACTGACTGAAGGGTAAGAGCATGTTAGCACAAATTATGCAAACTGCAGTTCAGTGCTCAGAACCAAACCTTTCGGTCAGTTTCAAATTGCTTTATGGGGAACGTCATAACTAATAAAAACCTTCAACACGTTTTCCATACTTTTAAAATGTTTGGTAAACCTAGTTCAATTTTAACTAGGTAGTCCTGAAGCAGGGCCAACTGTACACGTCACCTGAAGAAAAGGTCTCTGAAGCACTTGCTGGTTGACGTTGTAGCAAAAACAGTTTCATTGGTGCTCTGTTGTTTAAACAGCCTATCTGGTCAACGAGAGCAAGCTATTCTGAATCGGTTCACATAACCCATATTTGCCAATGAGGATATTAGGGTTATTTCAGAACTGAGCTAGTCTTTTGCCAACGCACACTCCACACACACGACAAAAAAAAATAAAAAAAAATAATTCACAGTACCTGAGTACCGAGGAGGGCTGGACACGAGTTTAAACTTGAGCTTGGAATTACTGGGTCCGACCTGAGACAAAAGATCAATCTATGAACTAATAACCAGCGTGTCCCTTTAAGATACACCCATTATGATCAAGCAAATCTCCCACCCCAGTGCTACAACCCTTCCTCTCCTTTCTCCATCAGAAACAGTTCTAGATTAAATATTTAATTTGGCTCTTCCTGGCAGACAGAAAGAGCTGGAATTTGCTTCGGCCCCGATCCTGGATGAGCATCAAACGCGGTTCCTGTCATCTCTCCCCCCTTCCCCCTCGGCTTCTCAGTCAAAACACTGTCCTATCGAGTAAATGTTTAGGGGCTTGTGTTGAAACTGCACAAACTGAGCAGCGGTCTTGGGAGGCCACTGACGTCCCCTTGAGCGTGGCCTGATCCTGACTTCGCCGGAGACAATCACTGGGCATTGTGTGAATCTGGACAGGGTGGCTCTCGACACAGAGAGCCCCTTTTCTAGCTATTCAGCTCAGCACTAGTATTGTCTGCTGCTGTAGCATGGTCATTAGGGGGGAGAAAAAGAAAACAGTGAATAACACTACACAGTAGGGCTGACCTGAAGGGTTAAAACCTTTGAGGCTCATTATGCAAATATTTCAACACTTTCTAAAAACCTCTGAATGCTGCACACGCCTTCTCTTTTTTATCTTGATATTTACATATTTACAGTTGGAATGTTATAAAAAATTTGATTTATACTGAATTTTTACTTTAATTCAACTGCACTACTATACTCAACCATATACTAATTATAGAGTAAACTTGAAGTGTTAAAATATCTCCAAAATACATAATTAGGTTTGCTCTTGTTAGTTTATTGGGATAACCCTTAGTACTTGCTTTTATGATGAACAAATTAATTTTTTTGTAATATGGGAAATATTTTAAAAATATTTTTCTCCCCAATTTGAAATCACCAATTGTGCGCATTCATATTGCCTTGTCACTACGACTACCACCACCACTTGCAGGGAGGGTCAGGAAATACAACTGGTCTCCACCAATCCCTGTTGCGTTCAAGCCCCCATTCTCTTTTTACAGACTGCAGGCAACACAGTTTGCATGAGAGATTCAATGCCGACTGCAGCAGAGCCAGTAGGAGACACTCATTAGCGAGCTGAGGCAGCACTCTACCAATTGCACTCCCGGTCACAATCGGCAAATGACAAGCTCGATTTGAACCAACAAACTCCAGCTAATAGGGTTCTGGTGAGCCTTTTTACTGACTGAGCTGTTAGGGATTCTCAATCTTTGTACTCTAAAATCCTAACATGGTCACAGTTCATTAGCTTAACTTTCTCACCCCACTCTCGGTGCAGCGGTCGGAGTATATTCAAATTATTCAGAACAGACCCTTCCTTTACTTGTTAACACCAACAAGGCTTTAGTTTCAGAGAACGAAGATCTGTTTACATTATCGCCAAGATTCCCTTTCAGCCAGCTATTGCCAATTAATAGCATGGCCCAAAGCGACGAAACCACGTCGATGCTTTTACTTGGAAGCAATGACTGAACATGTACACGGGTTTTGTTTTCCACTGCACAACTGAATGTGTCCATTTCAATATATATAAAAAACTGTCAGACTATGCTTATTCGTGCCAGTCGATAAACCAGCAGCACAAGGGTCTCCAACTCCAGTCCTGGCAAGCCCCAATCCAATTGATTTAATATGCTACCCTAAATCACCTATGTATGGGGAATCACATATATTATTTAGGGAAGCATATAAAACCACCAGGACTGGAGTTTGAGATGAGAGCTCAGCAGTAGATAGTTGCACAATGATGTGTGAAAAAGTTACTTAGTCAAAGAATCACGTTACAGAAATGCAAATGGAGATTACAAAATTAATATTTGTAATAATTTTGTCCATGTAAATTTACCAGTAACCATATTCCTGCAATTCCTGTAAATCCAAAGGCAACCGTAGTAATATAAATATTTTAATGAAACCAAGCAGAGAACAACGAGGAAGTCGAATATCCTTTCGTCAGTAAAAGTTCCGATGGTAAGGTTAATAAAAAATTTCCCACACAAGAGAATGAGTATGCATTTGTTCATAAACTCGTGCAACACCATGCATGGTATCAAATGTCGCTCAGTCAGATAAAAAAAGAAGAGGATCGGCAAATAAATCAGTGGAAAGTCATTCCATAATTAAGCGTGGTTACAATACCCGCAAGTAAATTGTATGTTTTCTGTAAGTTTAATCTTTAATTACTTAAACAAATAGTGCAAGATACGGTAGTAACATTAAAATTTGTTAACTTTAAAATCCGACAGCTACAATTTTAAAGTGCTAAAGATTAATGATGACACAAATAGATCCATTCTAGCTGGTCCCCAATTAATCAACTAATGAACCTGACTAGCAAGTGTCTTATTCTCGTCGGCAACGTCCAGGCTAGGAATGCATAACTAGCGGACCAACTTATTTTTACTTACTTCAAAAATACACTAGCTAGATATTCTTAAATAAATTGTTGCCTGTAATATTTCCATTAACTAATAGCTCGCAAAAGCAAGCAAGCATACATTTACAAGTGCTCTTACACCCAATAGAACAGGTTCATACATTCTCAAAAGTTCATTATAGCTGAAAAGTCAGGTAGACGGTCATAACCATTTAAAATTTAACGTTAATCATTAACGTTTTACATCGATAGTTAGTTCACCCAGCAATTGGCTACAACTTAACCAAAAACGCTATTTAACAAAACATTTCGGGCTAACCAACGACCTACCTAGCATCGGTAACACAAAAGCAACTAGTCAACTATTGCTTCGTTCACGCCGGCGGTTTTAGTGGTTTATAAAATTGCATAAAGTTAATAACATAGTTGTATCGTCTATTAAATTTAATATCCTCAAAGTATAATAAAACGCAGTCTGTATTAAACTGTCTATTACACAAAGAAATGCTAAATTAATTCAGTGTGTTATTAGCCAGTATAGCAGCAGCGAGCTACAAAGAAAATGTAGCAAATCATTCGCTTCATTTAGGGTTTATAATTCTTACCTGTCAAACGCAGTTTAACCGGACCGTTTCTCCTAACCCCTTGATTAGACATGTCCTTTCGTTTTCCAGCTTGACTTGTAATATTACCTTAAATACCTATTTTCCCCTTTCCCCCTTTTCACAGTGAATGAAAAATAATGGAGTCAAGGCATCGTAGCCCGGATGTGCATAGCGCTGCCATTATGCACTCTTCGAATACAAAACTGTTGCCACCTATATAGTACAGCTATGTACTTCCGAAATAACTTGAATCGGGTGCACAGTTTAATACAAATTCCGGCTAAATACTGCCGGCTAAGTATTCTGCATTTTCGTAAAACAAAATGAGCTGACTAACGCACGTCAAAGGAAACGCTACTGCCAAGTCCCTGTGTTGGAGGGAGCATTCTGTCGCGCAGCTCTTGTGGCAGGAGTGGGCTATCCTTTAAGGACGCTAGGAAACGGTTAGATGATGACATCATCAGTTAGAAAAATCCTTGTATTGCTTGGGGTAACCCACTAAATTGAATATAGAACCACACAGTTCTGTTTATTTTTTAGTTAGTACCTTCCCGCCCACATTTTTTTTGGTAAGAAAATGCATTCATATTTCATTTAAATAACCCGTTCTAATTCGGCCAGTTAAGTTTCCCGCATCCTTATAACCCTCCTTTGCCAAACCTCACAAAGTATAATCAAGTATAAAGTTTATTTACACATTCATGAAAATAAAATAAAAATCTTCACTGAATTTACACTGGAGCATTATGAATCATTGCTACACATATAAAGACGACAAACAATACAGCACTTGAAAATAAGATTTAAAAGTTGAATGAGCCTTGATTATCGGAAATCTGAAATGCATAACCATCAGTTGTAGCTTCTGGGACAACACATGGGTCATCCTCCTCCTGCAAAAGATAAGGGATGTAATCAACAAAAACTAAATCACACACACACACAAAAAAAAAACCCACACACATTTAGGGGGTGGGAAGGAGGAATTCCACTCACCTCGCCAGAAAAGTATTTCTCAATCAGATTGAGGGACGCCCTGTAGACCATCTCGTTCTCATGAGACTGCAGCGCTTCTATCCTATCAAGCCCCCCACACTCCTCAATCATCAGACACAACTTTTCCAGCTCTCCAATCTTTTCACCTGCCTAAAGTGAAACATGTTGGCATATTAATGGAGCAACTTGAAGCAGGGAATTCAACAACTTCTTCCTAAACTCAGTCACACAGCTTATAGACGCCAAGTACACTTTGGCATTCCTTCATCCTGTCCAGAGTAGCCATCAAATCAACCCATTGAGAAGTCAGGCTAACATTTAATCTAGTCCGCATATAATAAATACTTTTAGTCTGTCCCAGATAAAAATGTCTGAGTATCTAACCTTTCAGGACCTCTAGTGACTTCGATTATTCGATGTAGAACCATTTGTACAAGTTACACATACTTAGCCTTCCTGAACAATCCTTTCAAAATACTGGCTGACGTACCATAAAGATATTGGAGATGGCATCCAAGACAACAAGGATAGTTTTGCTGTCTTTAGTGGACAGCAGGTTAAGAAGGGGCTCCAGCACATTCTCTTGAACAAGGTACACCACCTGGTGGACAGTGCCCCCACTGGTGTAGTTGGTTACTGCCCATACCGCCTCTTTCTGTGTCTTGTAGTCACCCTATTGAACAAAGTTTCCCCATTACATTTCAGGCAAAATGTATTGCTCTAAACCAAACTTCAGTTTTCCGACAAGGCCTTTAATTCACAGCAGTAAAACGCAAAACATTCCCCATGTGGTAAACATTCGTGTTTTTAAACCCCAACTGTGTCCTCAAGATTGGGCTTTTCAAACTGGAACATACTCGTCGGAGGACCTCCACAAGGGGTGGAACCAGGCCAGCATTGATGACCTCTTGGATTTGCGTGTCCTTCCCTGCAGTGATGTTGGACAGGGTCCAAGCTGCCTCCTTCTGGATGCTATTTTTGTTGTGCCGCAACAGTCCAGGGAACATAGCAAGAGCTCCGCAATCCAGAACTACTTGAGTCTGCTCATCTGTGCCAGTCACAATGTTTCCAACTGACCGCAGAGTTGGAGTCTGGAAAAACAGAGTCAAAGAGCTGCTGTCTATACCAATTAAAGGGCATTCTTACACTTGTAGCAAGCCATTGACAACAACTAATTTGGAAATGGTCTCTGTACAACGCAACGATAAACTTAGAAAATTTAAAAAAAGAGACAATACCACACAGAAGTATATAAGTGGACAGAATGAGACCTACCACAACAGAAAGCTCCCCGGAGCCAAGCAATTGAACAAGGCGGGGGACCAGGCCTGCCTGCACCACCACATCAATTCGCTCGTTAGGCCCATCTGTCAAATAGGACACAGCCCAGCACGTGTCGGCCAGAACCTCCTTATCATCGTGATGCAGTAGCCGCACAATTGGGGGCAGCATCTGTTGCACTGCTGCCAGAGGAGGCATCGGGTTCTTGTTGCGGCACAGGTTTGACAGTGTCCACGTGACGTTCCTAAGATATCCAGACTGAAAATTAAAGAAAAGATGGCAATAAGGTAAATTGTGGCAGATGTAAACATTTAGCCAAGGTTACAGCACCACCTATAGACCAATATTAAAACATCCACATAAACTACATCTAGTAACTGAACAGGGAATGTTCTTGAGTTCTCTGGTAGTACAAAGGAGGTTGTGGATATTTGAGCTGGAGCACAAATTCCAAAAAACACCAAAAGTTGTTCCAATAAATCACAACTTGGTATAAAATATATTTTTTATCAGCATGGTTAGTTTAAAGTGGCCGAAAGACTTGCATTTTGGAAGCCATTTTAGATTTAGTCCTACAAATAAAGTCATTTTATTTAGGGTAACCCAGCCATAAATGAGATTCTACCACAATGGATTAAACTGGTAATGTGTTAATCAGGTTATAACCATTATATTGACCCGTCTTCATGCAATAGTAAGTCAAATATTTTGCCAGTCATAATTTACTAAATTAGATTTGACTAAACATATGGTCCTCAGAGGGAATTCCAGAGGGAATTGTGTACTCACAGAGAAAACAGAAAGTTCCGGGACAGCAAGCAGAGTAAGGAGTGCATCAACGGCTCCATGTTTGATAACCATGTCTCTGTAGACAGGGCCATCGCCTGATAAGAAACCATATAGAAACTTTTGTAGGTTACAGAGAGGTTTGTAGACACACAAGGGATTGTGATCCCAAGTATTTGAGAGTGCAAACTACAGGAGTGTTTAAATGGAGCTTTAAAAACCATTAGCCCTTACCAGCAATGTTTCCCAAAGCCCAGATCGCTTGCTCACTGATGTGAGGGTGTTGAGATATGACCAGGCTGACAAAAGCAGGGACAGCTCCCCCATCAACCACAGCCTTGGTCTGATCTGATGTTCCAGATGCTATATTGGTCAGAGCCCAGGCAGCTTCAAACTGGATAGAGGGACACGCTGCCACACCCAGGAAGCCAACAAGCTTTGTGATCAACCCAGCACTAATGATGTGATCAATGGGAGGGTGTCTCTCTCTTGAAAGCAGCTTTCTAGTCAGAAGAATTTAAATAATTAACACTGAGGTGATAGTCTTGAGTAATGGTAAACGTCGATGCCTATTAGATGTAAAATCTGCCAATTACCTAGCTGCCTGCGTGGCCTGCAGTTGAAGGTCGAGATTACTGCTGTTAACGCCATTTATGATTTCTTCAACGGTCCAATGCTGGGAGACCTACAATACACAATCACGTCACCGTTTTAAGTAGAATGCCTCGTTTGCAACTGCAAACCTGAACATTTTAAGTAAATTCGTAAGTACAAGCATTATTTCTGCAATCAGAATAGAAGCTCAGCGGGAGAGACTGGTTTAGCAAGATACTGGCTTGTAAGCAGGTCATGTACATTTTAGAAAGGCAGCCCATCTATACTTGATTATTAACATACCCTACAGCTCACCTGTTTGTTTTCGCTTCTCTCTTGAAGCGGGGAAGTTGCCTCCTCTGGAAAACTTCTGACATTTCTCCTTTTTAGGATCTGTTCATCTTTCTTCGCCTTACGAAGTTCGACATTGACCTCAACCCTCCTGCGCCTCAATTCCTATTGATGAAACATCAAATTGAAGACCACAGCTAGTTTAATCTTCGTAATTCAAAAGATGTAGGTGCACCAGTTTAATAAATTAAGTAGCAACGCACACTTCACGTAATGACTTACATTGGCATCCTTTCCTTTATTCTTGAACTTGTTCAAACGAATGGTATTCTCGTTTGCAGCAGACATATCAACAGAAAGCTAAATGTAAACGAACAAGATGTTCACCTGAAAATTAAAAACAAAAAACAATGCATCAGCTAA
>JAOVYW010000074.1:2434635-2444831 GCA_025775045.1 Hiodon tergisus | reverse complement strand
GGGGGGGAGAATTCAATTTCCCAACTCAAATTCTTTGGACTTGTGGAAACATGCTTTGACGCGATTCTACTGTATTGTAATGTGGCGCCATCTAGCGGTTAATACTGTAACACCACTATGGGCAACTAGACAAAAGGCTGCCAAATCTTTTTATTTAGACCCATTCGTCCGAGAACGGATCCTAAATTACCTCAGAGTACTTACAGGAAATACAGAAAGGTCAGGGACAGCAAGCAGAGCCAGGAGGTGTTCAATGGCTCCGTGTTTGATAACCTTGTCTCTATAGGCGGAGCCATCACCTAATTTGATAAAAACGCATGGGGAAAACATGGTTCAATCGGTTAGTACACCACAGTTCAATACTGGGACTGCTACTTAAGATCGAGGTCACCACATCTGAAAAACAAGAGCTCGAGCTGAGCGGTCACTCACCTGCAATGTTTCCTAGTGCCCAGACGGCCTGCTCGCTGACATGGGCGTGTGGGGACGTGACCAGCCCGATGAAGGCCGGGACAGCACCCCCTTCCACCACAGCTCTGGTCTGATCAGACGTACCAGAGGCAATGTTGGTCAGGGCCCAGGCAGCCTCAAACTGGATGGGGGGGCATTCCGCACAACCCAGGAAGCCTACAAATTTTGCTATCAGCCCAGCACTAATGATGCGGTCGATGGGAGGGTGTCGCTCTCTTGAAAGTAGCTTCCTGCAGTCAGATAAAAGCATAAATATTTTAAACCTCTTCCATGCTGCATCCATTGACATCTTGGCGACAAAAGTCCAGTAACTTGCAACAGACGAGAAGAAAGCAACGCGCAAAAGGAACGCATAGCATACCTCGCAGCCTGGGTTGCCTGCAGCTGAAGCTCAAAGTTGTTACTGTTAACACCGTTGACAATCTCCTCTACTGACCAGTGCTGAGCAGGCTGCAATACAAAGCCAGTTTAAAAAATAAAATCAGGCTGATTAATTCTGCAACACAAGTTTAACCAAAACTCAAACCATAGGATTAGCCTAGCTGAGGACGGCAATATTACAGACTATGTAAAATGTAATAGTGGAATGCGATAGAGGAACAGTGTAGGAATAGTTCAGTCACCGTTTACATGCAAGCCGCATCAATTCCGGGTTTTTTTTTTTTTTAGCAATGCAGACGCAAACGGCATATGCGAAATAAGAAACATGGAATATTTCAGCCATGTGTACACCTTACGCAGAATATTTGCATTTGCTTACACCCGCGCATGTTTGACTTAAGCAAAGTTAATGGTCTGGTTTACAACATGCATTCAGAGCACGTGATTCTCAAATCTTGGTGCCATTTGACAGCATTTTACCCATGGCTGGGGCTCCAATTAGCTGCGTTATTCGCAATCCACTCGCAGAACAAGTATAGAAATGCATGCACCGTAGAGCTGTGAAACCCAAATTAATGGTCAACTAGGCTACATAATGAACTCGAATTACGTTTTAGTTTATACACTGCAATTGCCATCCAGAGCGGGACAAGACCATGCAGTTTGGGGAGTTAGCGTCACGACACATGTTGTACAACATGTTGAATGACGTGAATCATGCAGAACGGAAGGAATTTTCCTCAATCACGACCCGTCACCCGATTTTCATCCATAGCCACCTAGTTGACGGGTAGCCTACTGGTCCATGCGTAATGGACGAAGACGGCCCTTTGTCAGTATGTATGATACATACACACTACAATATACATTTAGTACTTTTGTCCGATTTGCTAACCAACACAGTAACGCTGCGTACAAGCATATAGTTAATTTGCAAGCAATAAATCAGGTCTCTATTGCGCATGTTCATAAAGAGCGATATTCTAAATACTCCCGTTTTGTATGCACGCCGTGAAACCAAGCAAGCAAAAGGGACTTCAGATTGGACAAGGAAAACGCTTTCAAATCCACATGGTGTACGACACTCCTCTAAAAAGTAGAGAACTTCACCTGTGCGTTCTGGTTCTTCTCTTGAAGGGGGGAAGTTGCCTCGTCCGGGAAACTGCTGACATTTCTCCTTTTGAGAATCTGTTCGTCCTTCTTCGCCTTCCGAAGTTCGACGTTGACTTCAATTCTCCTTCGCCTCAGCTCCTGCAAAGAGCCGTCAAAACCGTCGTCAGTCAGCTTAACGGTACAGGCCACCGGTTTTGCGGCGAAAACGCATTAAGAAATCGATACTCACATTTGCATCCTTTCCCTTGTTTTTAAACTTGTTCAGGCGAACGGCGTTTTCGTTCCCGGTAGTTGACATTTTATTTCACGACAAAACAAGACAGGCGATTTCAAACCCTCACCTGATGAATTAAGACAAGAAAAGATAGTAAAACAGCTTTCCAGTTATTTCCGCTAGCCTTCAGTAAGGTTAGCTTTAAGAAAAATGTGGCTTTTGGAATTCTTAGTATTACTGTAGTCACATTATTAGTAGTTCTAAAGGTTACTTTACAATTAATAATAGAAATTACAACACAAATAACTTTTTAAATTTCTGAAATGCCGTAAAATAAAGAACACGCGCTTACCAATTCCTTGTCCAGATGCAGTGACGTATAATGAGAAGATACCGCTCTTTAAATTCCTGGCGCAAAGGATTTGTGATTGGTCTGTTCGAGTAATACTATACTACCATTGGCTTGTTTTGAAAAATCACATTACGCTCAGAATGAGTTGCCAAGAGACCTTAATTCTGCTATCGCGAGATTTAAAAAAACATTCGATCATTAATAGACGGTAGTATCTCTTTTTGTTCGTTGTACATCGTCTTTTGTATTTAAAGTTCTGTTACAATTGTTTAAGAAATTATCATTATTGCAATGTAAGATGTATTTAGAATCATACACGAGAATATTTTGGTGTGACATTCATGTGTAATGAAGCAGAGTTTAGGTGTTGAGAAGAGTGTGATGACCCAGTGGCCTAATGGATAAGGCATCAGCCTCCGGAGCTGGGGATTGTGGGTTCGAGTCCCATCTGGGTCGTGTCACATGTTTTAGACTGAATGACCATAAATTAATATTGTTACTCGGTAAATACTGCTGTGTTAACTAATGAGGAAAATTTCTGAAAGCTTGCCAGCTGTTGTTAAAATAGTGTAATAGAGCGAGTCAGCTAGTAGTTATGTTTTGCAGATGGTCGAATGAACGAATGAAAAGCGAAAGCCAGGTTTTTTATATCAGGTTTTGAGGTGCAACCCAGTTAAATACACTTTCCTAATAGAAAATAAATAGCTGCAATGACAAACAGTTGGATTCAAATAAATCTAACCGCAAAAAATAAGGTGGATTTACAACTTAACCTTGCGTTATCACAGATATATCGCATATTCCTTATCTAATGACGAGGATACGCTTCCTTCTTCTTGTATACGGTAACCGTAAATAGACTAAAAATTTTAACGACTTTATATTCATTTACTTGTTATGGCTATTCATTTACTTGTTATGGCTAGCAAATGTGTTGATTTTGAGCACGGGCAATCCATCACACAACTATTCACGCGCAATTAATAACCTCTGCTACGGGAAGAGGTGGTTAAATCACGTGATTTTCAGAGTTATAGTTTCCATTCTGTCCAGCGGGGGGCGATATTCCAAAATTGTGTGCTGAAAAAAACAAAACTTTCTTAACCCGTTCACCTACCCAGTTTAGTAAATTACGTGGATTTACCATTGCATATGTAACATATTTAAAATAGCTTTCCAACAGGATTCCTGAAACAACAGATAATTATCCTGTTTGATCCTTTAAGATATTAATTCTATAATATATTAGTTTTACACTACAATTTTTTGCAGTCGGGACTCACAGCTGCATTCACACATACAGATTAAGCTACGATATATCTGCACACACACAAGGTTCCGACATCGTTACCATCAGTGTGAAATTCAATTGTATCATTTTCACAGTACTGATTGGGTTGTGACAGGTCATATAGCCTATTTTCACTGCAGAACCACATACATCATTCAGGAATGTATAATAGGAACGTGAATATTGCTAATTTCATGCAAATGTCAGCATGAGCACCTGTATTTTTGTACGAGCGAGTCTTGCACTTTCAAACACACTAGAATAAATATTTAATAGTAAGCCTGCGCTACTACACGTTGTCAGATATTTAAATGCGCAACACGCAATTATGTATGTTTCTCTCATGCATTCAATCAATTAAAAAATCATAGGGCGTTTGAAAACGATTGCCATGAGAGCACACACACGCATACACTATCTGCTTCGGCTTCGACAAGTTGTGACAACTATTCATTTACCAGCCACCTACAGTTCTGAAGCAACTTTTTCCAACTGTGTTCCTGTCCAGTTAGCGATCATGAAGATATATGCGCCACTTACGCCAAGCCCCTTCTTTCGGAGGGTTTAGGTGTAACTGCCCGCGTTTCTGATCATATCTTCAAGCCCTACTACTGTTGACTGTATTGACTATTATTTTTATGGCTGTCACGGAAATCATTTTGAGATTTTCTGGTTAAATGAAAAGTGCTTTACAGATTAATTTAAATTAAACAAATTTTAAAAATAAAAAGTTCCGGTCACACCTCCACCACCCTTTCGGCAACTTTTCTGCTTCTCACGGCCACCAGCAGCATTCGAAGTGTCTAGATGGGTAAAGGCGCTCGGTCTAACTCTACTCAGTTACTGTTTCTTATAAAAGGTGCCTTGTTCTGCGGTTCATAATGAGCCCGTGGCTCCTCAGAACACAGCAATCGTGGACATGCTTACATTATTCTCATTGTGGAAAATGTCATGATCTTGTCAGATGTCGTTCTGTATCTAATTTCAAACAAGCTATTGTCGCCAACCAGATCCTACCAGCGCAGAGTCGTTTTCCCTCTCTACAAGTAGACACAGAACTTAATCGCCAGAAACGTTAAAATACTCTTTCTATAAATAATAATAATAATAATAATAATAACAACAACATAATAGTAATTATGATGATGATGAAATTGTTATTATAATGAAATATTATTGATATTGTTGTTAGTATTATTATATAGGATCATGTCTAAATGTTGTTTATATTTTTTTTACTCATATATTCAGTGTTACATTACATGCCCACTGGTATTCTACGTCAGCAATATTAAACCGTTACTGTAATTCATTCATAAAAAGGTGTCTTTAATCTAAACCTGTATACCCAAGAGGAGGGTGGTTGCGTGTGAAAGACACGCCTTTCATTACCAAAATCAGCCGAGGGAGTATAAAGCAGGCGTCATATGGACAACTGAACTCATAGTAGGAGACACCTTCCAAAATGTCAGGAATTGTGATACTTCTCACGCTGACGATCGCCTTCTCTGAAGCAGAGGAGCATGCTGTCAATGGTAAGCATAACAGGTCCCGACTGTAATTTGTAAACGAATTAGCCCCGTAATTGGTGTTGTTAATAAAAAGAAAGTTCTGACGTAAAAGCGAATTTCACCGTTTACGGTACGTAATCGAATTGACACAAATGTTATCTAATGAGAACGAAGTTTCGAGGAAACGATTTATATTTTTAAGCGTACTTCAGCGAACATTGTAATCACTTCAGGGGGGTTTGAATGACAAAAATATGAGCGTTGCATGTGTGGATTTTAGTGTTTCACGAAGTTTTAAAATATACGGGGGAGTTACTTTAGTCCTTTAAAGATGTGTTCGTTTAGAATTAATTTAGTCCGTGTAATTTATAATAGTAAATCTATTTAAATAGCGGCTTGTAAACGTTAAGCCACGGACAGACAATTGCAGAATACAAAAATAGTGTATACATAGACCATGTCTAGCAAGATTATTTATTAATTAGACTACATTAGGCTTTTTTACGGACTCTGATGTCAGTTAATAAGACGCTTATGCTAGAAAATATATACGTATGATATTCCCAAATAAAATGTTTTTGTATGTACCATAATGTTGTTTTTCGGCATTGCTGCTATGTTCGTAAAAACCGAGGTGATACAACAGATACAGTAATTTCTACAAATGTGAATTAATGTTCGATGCAGTTTAAATTCAAAGTGAAGTGTACTTGAAATGCGACTATTTGAGACGCCATGTTCTGAAAGTGATGGAATGCCTGTCATTCCAGAGCGTGACGGGTACGTTGTTTTGGTCTAACTTGACTTCCCCATTCGCTGGTGATTTCAGAGCTCTTTTCTCTAATTGGGACCCCATCTCAAAAAACTCATGGAGCAGGAGTGAGCGACATGTCTGAATCTCCTCACAACCAGAGCAGGATGGGGGTCAAGGAACCCTTTTTACCCGTCAATGAGCTGCTGGAGCAGAGCAGCAAAGCAGGGGACTCCAAGTACGCCCTTCAGCCCCTGCCAGCTGGGGTGTGGCCCAAACACAGCGACCCCGCACCCTTGCCCAGGCCGGGTCACCACAACAAGAGCAAGAAGGCGACCAAGAGCGACCGGCTGCCCACCGAGCACAACAGCGAAAAGAACCGGGGGGAAGGGCGCACCCAAGCCCCCGACTTGCTCCCCAAAACTCCCTCCCCCGCCAGCACAGCCAACCGCACGCAGAAGATGGCCCCCGATTCCCTTCCCAGCAACCCTACCACCAACGATCCCGAAGTGCGCTCCAACGGCAGAAGTCGGAGCCAACCCCCTCCTGCCTACCCACGCAAAGACCCCCCGAGTAAGAGGATGGATCCCGAAGAGAACCGACCTGGAAAGTCAAGCCTGTATCATTCGGGCGGAACCCACCGGAACAACACCAGACCATCTGTGATGTTCAACCGCAGGTCATCCAGCCTGCTGTACCACTTTGATGTCCTCAAAAAAGGTACCACGTTTCTTCTCTTCTTCTCTTCATATTTCTGTATATCGTACTGCAAAGTGATACCACAAAGGCCCAGCAAGTTCAGTCCGGTTATGGCGAAGTTTGTGCAATTACTTCTCAAGCCACAAATTGCTGCACAGCTCAGCGTCACAGCTTGAATAAATTAGTGGTGTAAAATCTTCAGTGGGATAAAAGAATGAGAGATCCTAAGTAGGCTGATGCAGTGATAAAGCAGCAGAGTCTCCCCCGGGAGGCTGTACAGAGACCGGAGCGTGACGCCAGCGCTCGGTTTTACAGCCGCACCACAACGGCCGCCGTGGTTTCTGTAATGACGCTGCGGTGGTCGCCCTCGTTTTTGGTAACGGCTGTCCCACCCCCACCCCCTTTCAGAGTCCGACTTCACCCAAGAAGCGGTCTGTCTGAGCGAGTGCAGGAAGGAAAAGGAGGAGAGGGAACACTATTGCTACAGTGAATTCGGTAAGAGCCCAACTCCAAAGCCCAGGAAGGTCACAGCTGGCAGCGGAGGAGTAGACCAGCCGTCTGGGGCGATCCAGTGGACCAGTGTGAAAGGTGCAGGAGGGTTGTCTCTGCCGTGAGGGGAACCGCCTCCTCCTTCACCCTTCGGCCTGGGGTGGGAGGGTAAGGAACTGCCCTGGCAATAGGGGAAGTTGATACTGTCGGGTATTTTACTTGGGGGGTGGGGGGGGAATCCCTCCTGCGAGTTGTCCCGCATGCCGATGTTGTTTTGTTGAGCCTCGCCGCTGAACACACATGACATTGCACAATGCGAAACTGTGGCGCTCTCGGAGGAATTCACAAGACAAACACCGGGCTGTCTCTTCGTCGGTGCGGATGAATAGCGGTCTGTAGTCTGGCCTTCGCACCGCAACGCCGAAGGTCGGATTCGCACTATCCCTCACTGTCTGCAAATGGTTAAACAGGGGGAATTTATTTTAACACCTAAAAAACGTTTCACTTTTATACGAAGTGCATTCATGGTTGTTATCGTGCCACCATTCCCTATGGTACTGCTCCACACCACTGCCACTCCACCCCCACCCCACCCCACCCCACCCCACCCCACGAATGTCAGCTTGTGTGAGAGTTGACCAGCCTGGGGGGTTAAGATTGCTAGCAGCAGTTCCGGAGGCGACCAACTTCTTTCGGGTCGCAGTCCCTTCCTTTACCTGTCCACGTCTCCTTTTGTGTCCAAAACCAGCCATCAATGGGATCGTGCACGACATCGAGGTGGTCCGCCGGGGAATCCGGCTCATCGTGCTGCTGGTCAGCAACGACGGCTTCTACAAGATGAGCCACCTCTACGTCACTCCCGACAGCTACTTCTTCAAAGTGCGAGTTTTGGTGCTGGACACCTTCAAATGCGCCAAGCCCTGTCCGGACCTGAAACTGGGTAACTAGCTATGTTTTCGATAGATACATCGGTCAGGGGTAAATTTGAAAATCGGTGTTCAAATAACCACAGGTGACGAAGGGGGAGGTCACTGCGGCCTTCATGGGGACTTGTTATACAAAATTATAATGTGAGGGGTCAATAACTCTATGACAGTGCTTAATATTGAGTTTGTTAATGGGCAGTGTTGTGCGTTTGCTTCGCAGGGAGCAGGTACATTGTGATGGGTCAAATCTACCACCGAAGGCGACACTTGCCGAGCGACTTGTTGGCTCTGCTGGGGGGCAGGCTTAAGCCCGGAGACGGCCTTCTGCGGAGCAGCAATTACGTCAAGCGTTTCAACAAGAGGAGGCACCAGAAGGCACAGGCGGCGTCGCGCGTCAGATGCCGGTGAGCCAGCGAGCCGGGCAACGCTGCCACTTGCTGCACAGGCAGAGACTCTGCAGCCGCTGCCCAGGGCTGCCATATAACCCAGCAATGCACCCAGAAGACGGGGAAGACCGTACGGGCGCCGTTTCTTTCATTTCGCGGTCCTAGCCCCTGTAGGTTCATGCATTTTAAATGCTTATCAAGCGGCAATATAACTTAATGGACAGGTCCCGGTCTTTTTTAGCTTCCCTACTCAGATATAAAACTGGGATAAATAGTTGCTAAATGTTTTACACTGCGCTAGGACCAACCACAAGCATTCATTGTAGGTCCGCATGGCTCGTGGTACACGAATCGTTGAGCAGACAAGGCGCGGCCAATATCTTCAGCCCGATTCAGTACTCCACGTCTGGCCAGTACGCATTGAAGCTCACTGACAAGTACCCATACTATTTGCAACAAACCTCCAACAGAACTTTAGCATTCTATAGGTAAAGGTGTTTTTTTATTTTTTTATTTTTTAAATGTTTTGCCCGTTTGTGGGCAGAGCTTAAGTGTTTAAAACGACCCGACTGAGTTGAACGCAGGTAACCGAGAACGCTTGAACTGGTATGACTGCCTCCGCCAGAACGGCACGAAGGGGGTCCTCTCAAAGAAAGGGGATTTGTGGTCATTTCAGTGACGTTGGCTGCATTCACCGTTTATCCAAATGCATCGTCTCCCCCAGAGACCTGCCAGGGGGACCCACTGGTCTGCTTTGATGGAGATTAGTGGGGACCCCAGGCTGCCTCTCGGCCCACAGGCTCGCTGGCAGAACAGAAGCTCTTTTTATGTCCATGTATGCAGTGTGGTCCCCCTCTCTCTCTCCATTTGTACGCCCTCCATCAGAGCTCAGGAAATGCACTGTTATACAAAAAAAAAAAAACTGTACATGTTTTTGTCAAAAAAAAAGCGAGGGGAGGGAGGGGTTATACTGGAAAAACACAACCAAACCAAAAAAAATACTGAATGGAGACCAAAATGCTACCTTTATTCACCTTTTTCCTGACTTTATTTACATGTGGACATTAAAGCTTCCAGTCTGGTCTCCTGTCCCAGAACGCTGGCTTCAAAAGGGGGGGGGGGGGGGGCATAAAGCCACTGGCAGGAACCCGATCCCAGTTTCACCTGGCAGCCCAGGCCTTTGGTGAGGACCGTGTGGAGGGGAGGTCCACTCACACAGACGACCTCACATGGGTGAGAGCTGAAAGGAAGCATACCAGGGTGGCGAGGGGTGGGGGTGGATGGGGTTGGGAAGGTGAAAAGGTGGGTAGCGGGGGAGAGGGTTATGCAAATACCACGGGAAGGGAAAAAACCCAGTGTCGTTTCCTCTTCTGGAGCAAAGCCTTCCAATCGCAAATGGAAAAGGGCGGCCATCGCGGGAGTCAATATGGAAACAGTCCGCGGGTGAAGACGGTTATCATGACGCTCTTCCACCCCGGGCCACAGAGAGTTGCAGTCCGCGGGCGGGTGAAGACGGTTGTCATGACGCTCTTCCGCCCCGGGCCACAGAGAGTTGCAGTCCGCGGGCGGGTGAAGACGGTTGTCATGACGCTCTTCCGCCCCGGGCCACAGA
>JAOVYW010000074.1:2372593-2414105 GCA_025775045.1 Hiodon tergisus | reverse complement strand
GGCTGAGGTTGGGGCTGAGGTTGGGGCTGAGGTTGGGGCTGAGGTTGGGGCTGAGGTTGGGGCTGAGGTTGGGGCTGAGGTTGGGGCTGGATCTGGGGCTGGATCTGGGGCTGGATCTGGGGCTGTGTAGGTGCAGAGAGTTGAGGCTGCACCACTCTCTGCTCCGGAACACCTGCTGCAAAACAACACCATTTAAACAGAGACACTGAACTGAAATGTCATCCAGATCAGTAATATTCACTGCTAAAGAAATGTGAATAAGCCATCTCTATTTAAAAAAAACAGACAATGTCAACAGTCAGACAGGCTGAGCAAGAGAAGCTGGAGCAGGGACTTTACCTGGTGCTGAAGGCGTGGTGGTGGTTACAGCTGGCACGGTCGAGACGGGCTGGGGCATGGGGGTGAAGAGGAAGCGTTGAAGCTGGCCATTTGGCATGGCGGCCTGCATCAGCTGCTGGCCTGGGCCAGGGATGACCGTCACGCCCTGGGGGATGAGCTGCAGCTGGCCTGTGGTCTGCCCCTGGCCTTGGATCACCACCGTCAGGCCCTGGTTTCCTCCCTGTCTCACACGAAAACGGCAATCAAGTCGCTTAAAGTTAAAGCACAGCCAGGCAAGACAGAAATAATTCAGGTGGCCGTCTCCGGCACATATGCATTTTGGTGCCAACCTTTTGCTTCTCCAATGTATCAGCATGCTGCTTCTAAGACAAAGGATAAAATGTCAAAGAAATAATTCAGTTCCGGGTTCATAACAGTTACAATTTAAGTATTTACCCGACCCCCCAAAAAATGATAAAGAAAGTATTCTGACCCCTGACAAACATATTACTGAATTACAAATTTAGTTAGAATTAAGTTTGGTTTGATATTTGATTTAAAAAAGCTGAAACTCTAAATCGATTATTGGAGACATTTCTGACTCACCTGACGTACATACACACCTTCAGGTAGTGTAACATAGAATACACAAGAAAAGCCTTTTACATGCACCATGGCACCGGCACAATGGGGCTCACCTGTGCTCCTTGCGTAAGCTGAGTGAGCTGGGCCAGAGTGAGCTTGACCTGACCCTGCTGTGGCCGGGGACCTTGGGGGGTGTGCGAGGTGGGCGTGGCGGCACCTGAGACCCTCTGCCCGGCGATGGTCGACACTGAGCTGGGGCTGGACACCGCAGTAGACACAGGTTGCCCGCGGATGATCTGTGTCACCACCTGCTGCGTCTGGCCTGTGGGGGACGACAGATACACATTGCAGCTGACATCTGTACAGACGTATGGGAGCAATTAAAAACCACTAATAATTGTACTGGTCTGTAATTATAGAATAAAGTCTGCAATAATGTGATGAATTAATGCTGGATCTGAGGCGAAGTGAAGTGAAAATGTAATCAACAAATCTTTGTTGTTCCCCTGGTCCAATGCACATGCCATGGAGTATTTGGGAAGCACGTTCTGCCATGCAGCCACACTGCACATGGAGTGTAAAGAACCTGAACCTACTGGCTGGAAGGATACCTTGCTGTACCATCAGGGGGGTCCGGATGATGGTCTTGCCGAGGGCAGCAGTCTGCTGCAGTGGAGTGCGGATCACCGTCATTCCTGGCCGAATCTGAGCCCCAGTGGTGATCACCTGAGCCGGAGCACCACAGACACAGGCGTTATTTATCAACAGGCAGGCTTTAAGGACAAGGACACACTGCTGAAGGGTTCCTCCAGAGGAACACAGTGCCTAATACCTGCTGTGGAGAAGACGAGCCCACAACAGACGTTGTTGTGTTGGGCCGGATGTTGATGGTGGCGCTCCTTGGCTGGAATGAAGTGAAGGTTTGCTGGTTGCCCGCTGTGCTGGATGGAATGATGCCAAGGACTTTCTGTTGGACCTGCATTACACCTGCAGAACAAAACCCCGAAACGACGTCAAAATCAAAATCAAAATTCAGTGACATCCGGTTGCACAATACCAACACATTCAAGTGCTGGATGTTCAACACAAGGATATATCTCTACCAAGCGTTCCCTATATGCACAGCCTGCATATTCAGATTCATTTTATTTGCTTAATGAATAAAGTGACAAATTTCAATATATCCTTATCCGGGTATACCTCCTTGTGTGGTGGGCATGTTGACGGTGACGATTTTGCTATTGGCTGGGAGGGGCAGCTTGGCGGTGAGAACTTTGCCAGCCACCGTAACCGGACTGCCGGTGATCTGGAAGGTCTGACCCGAACTGGTGATGCTGGTGACCCCCGCGACAGCAGCACCGGTGGAGGCTGTGAGAAAAGCCCACTCGGATTCAAGCTGACGCCGTAACTCGTTCGCATTCACAAGCCCTTCTACCACTTAACTTAAGCTAAAGACAAGCAACTCGCAAGAGGCCACAACATAAACGTGTTCAGTAAACGCTCCTGAAATGCGCCTTATGGTAGGACGTGTCCTCGGACTCACCCGGGCTGCTCTGACCCTGTTTAACCCAGGAAGCAAATGTCTGCTGAAAGTTCTTGTTCTGTTGGAATGTCACGGCGGGTGAGCCCATCTTGGTGGCCAGCACCAGTTTTGTGCCAGGAGTGACTTGGCTGGTCAGAGAGCCGACCATGACCTTCTGTGGAGTAGAGGCAGGGGTAGCAGCGGTGCTGGTTGGGGTAGACGCACCGGTGGTGGCAGTTTTCTGCTGCTCTAGCCGCTTCTGCAAGACAACAGTGTAAATGCTCAGTCGTGAAGTGCCCCGCATATGGAAGCAAAAAAGGGCGACACGGCATTAAACAGGGAAAGAATACTCAGACTAGTGTTGATATTTAAGAAATACTGCATGTAAACACCCGATTCTCAGCATTACTGGTAAAATTGATCTTCAGAAGTAGAGAGAAAAATCCAGTGTTCCTATATGAGCAACCTGGGTTTCTTTCTGAGGCTACATGTCACCACAGAAGCAAGGTGGAAACTGCGTTGTCTTCCCACCTGCTGGGCAGCCAATCTCTGATGCTTTAGCTGAGTCTCCATTTGAGCCTTGTACTCCTCTGCTTTCTTCTCACTAACCTTTGCCTGCTCCGCAGCCTGTGCCTTCTCCTTCTCGACCCTGCAGAGAGACGACAGGCATCAGGCCAGTAATTGACTCTGCTCCAGGATAACAACACCGGGATACCATTAAAAACAAATAAAAAACAAACACAGTTCTCTTGATAATAGAGGCAGCAGGCATTCTGTTTAATAACCAGAAGACGTGAGGCTTCTACACACTACTGGTTCTGCATCTGTACACAAGGGCAGTAATCAGAGCCACAAAGTTTTCTGCGGTGCCATTCGGCGGCAGGAGCAGGAATAACAGCAGCCTCCACACCTTTCGGAAAAGGCTCGGATCTCCCACAGGTCCAGCTCTTCCTCGGCCACCCACGTCTCCATCACCACCGGTCCAGTCTGCTTCGGAGCTTCGGGCTTCTTGGGCCTCAGAGCGCTCGACCGTAGGCCCTTCCTCTGGGGCATGTGTGTCTCTGTGTAGAAGTTTTACACTACATTCATCAACGTTGCAATTTTCAATTAAAAATGTAAAGATCTCCAAATCTGTAAACAGGGCAGTTTGACAGAATTCCTACATTCTTAATACTCATTGCAAGAATAAAGATTTCAGTTGAAACTCTACCTTTGGGAGTTTCTGGAACTCCAATGGGGCAGATGATCTTTCTGATACAGTACTCGGATCTGATTCCATAAGGCCCAACATCTCTGCGCTTGATGATCTCCGTCGTGGTAATATCAGTGTCTGACGTTTCTGTGGCAGGGCAAACGGAGTGTCAGTACGTTAGCATTATAATAAACAAGATCACCCAAAACCCCACAAGTTAGTTTACCTGAGCACATTCAATGGATTTCAAAAAAAATAAAATTACCAACACAATCACAGTTACATAGTTAAGTTAAATTCTAGGCTAATCAATTTACCATGAAATTTACCCTGGGTTGAGTACAAACTGCATTACAACTCCAAACACTCCCCGTTTTTCCCCACCCCTCTGTGACAATGTTGCAGTGCAGAAAGAGAAAGGAGCAGGATACCTGTGCGCTCACCTGTGCGGGTGGTGCCCCCGGTGGTGGAGGGCTTCACTGCCATGTCGTCCCACCTCAGGCAGGCCCACAGCAGCCGCAGCATCAGACTCACACCCGCCAGGGACTTCACTGTCTGGAGCCGGTACCTGTGTGAAAGACCCAAATTCATCAATCATCCAATTCGATTCTACGCCACTTTATTGGAAAAGTATTAGAAATTTTAAATTAATGTCGCCGGATTTCTTCTATAATTCGTTAGAATAAAATTGGGATAAGCTAAATGCAGGAGGTTCAATCAGCTTTGACATTTCTGCGAGAAAGTCTTCTCTTGGTCATCTTGAAAACTTCTCAGTGAGAGATACAGAGGCTCAGACAATTTCATACCAGAAAATAGACAAAATGTGCCAACCTCCACGTGATGCCAAATGTGGGTCTTGGGGAAGGGTACGGCCAAATATCCAAAGCTGGCTTAGCGTTGTAGTTAAAGATGGGCACCTCCCGGATGCCCCCGCGCCTGGCCATTTTTTTCAGCTCATCGTTGGGCAGGACAAAAATACTCTTCTTGCTACTTTTGGTGACAAACTTGCGGTAAGAGGGGAGGGCCGTGCCCGATCGCGTCTTCTTGGTACGGGAGAACTTGAGAAGCTTCACCCTTTCCTTGGTGGAGTACTCCTTGCTAACCGTCATGGCAGCAACAAAGGTTTTGCTCTCCTCCATCACAGACACGGTGTCTGCCTGACTATCGCGTGTTGGGGAGCTAACTTTGGTCACAGTGGTTTTGGTCATGGTGGTGAGGGTGGAGACAGCGCAGTTCTCTGCCGTGGACAACGCTGTGGACTTGCTGCCATGTAGCTTGGAGACCTCAGCTATCTGAACAGTCTTTGACTCTATGGTGGTGGTAGTGGTGGTGGTAGTGACCTGGGTAATGATAGTCTTAAGTGCCTCTTCCCTGTTGGCCTCTTCCCTGGCTTCTGAGAGGGCCCCACCACCATTGTTCTGTGAAAAGTCATTGCTAAGGCTGGACTCATCTGCAGAGGGGACTGTTGACGGGACAACTTTTTTGGCCTCTTCAGCCTCCACTTCCATCCGCTCCTCCTTGTTGTTGAACTCGTCTGTTCTTCCCATACCCACCACAACGTCAGAGCCTGCTTTAGAAGCTGGCATATCCGTGGCGGAATTAACCATCTCAATGTTTTCCAGCCTAGGAACCTTTATAGGGGGGGAATACTCTGGAGTCACCTTTCTTTCGTTGTCAACCAAAGCAGGTGCAATGGATGGTGGGGGTGACAAGGCTGGGCTGAGCAGCTTCTCCTTCGACATGTCAGTGATAAGGTCTCCATTCATTAGGGGTATTAGAGGACCTTTTGAGGGCTGAACTTTTGTCACTCCTTCGGAACTCTTATTTCCCTTTGTGTCAACGCTGCTGACATGGCCCGAATTTGAGGATTCTCTAGAGGGCGTTTTAGGGTCCAGGAAGATTTTTTCATCTCCAGCGTCTTTCCCGTTAAGCTGAGTTGGCGTGAGGGACTTAATTTTTTCGGCCTCCTCCGCCTTCCCATCTCCCTCTTTGTCCATGGCCATGGTTTCTGCGTCACCACCATTCTTTTTGTCTCTCACTTCAAACACATGCCTGTTGCCGTTTTCCTCTGGAGCTGCCGAATGTGCGTCAAGGGAACCCACTCTCACTGTTACCAGGGGTTTGGGACATTCTGATTGATGAAAGGGCTTCACTAATTCCGGCGTTAAGTTTGGCGTGCTGTCCGAATTAAATCCGAGTAAAGGTGCTTTCATGTTGGCTTCACTCTTCTGGGAACTCCCATTTAGTCCAGAACTGTTTTCGGTTGAAGGCTCCAACGTTCTTGACGCCGGGGCCACACTGCCCTCGTGGTCATTATTCTTCTGGCTGCCAGCAACCGCAGTGTGCTCGGGTTGTGTCACAGGCGGCAGTTTTAAGGCATCGGACATGAGTCCAGAGCTGGCAGTCTGATCACCACAGGGTGAGCTCAATTTTGAACCCAATTTGACAGGTTCTTCAGAGCTTGGAAACTTTCCTTCGGCAGGGTCCTTGTCGCCACCTTCTTTCACAAGTGCATCAATGAGACCAGGAACCCTCTGAGAGACTTTCGTCTCCTCCTTTTGAGTGCTTGATTTGTTTTCTGGCTGTGAAGCCGTTTCAGTAGCAGCGGACACCCTGGACGTGGCATCAGTGGGAACAGAAAGGCTCTCAGTCTTTGACAGGTTAACACTTTCCTGGCTGTTTTCAGTTACAGAACCGTCCGGCTTGGTGGCCGCTGTCTGCACAGCATCTCCCGTGCCTGGCACCACTGGCTTGGCCTCCCTTTTCACCTTCAGTCCGCCCAGCACTACAGCCACCTTCTCTTGGCTGCATGGCAGCTTTCCGGCTGGCTTGGCAAGGGATGACTGCCTGATTCGTTCGAGCCTCTGCTTCTCCTCCAAGGTAAACTGTTTTACCCGGCGCTCCAGCAAGCCGTCTAGCTTGGACGTCTTCACCTTCTTCTTGTATGCCGTCCGCAGCTGGAAGCCCTCGCAGACATTCACCACGTCGTACCAGAACGGTCTCGCGGAAGGATCGTCGATGGACACTCCACCAACCTCTTCATCATCATCATCCTTGGGCTCTTCCTTCAAGACGCCATCTGCCGATGGCTTGTCAAGGCTTTTGGCTTCCCCTGTGGGGGGGAAAGAAAAAAAAAAATAATTCAGCTAATTTGAAAAGTATTGTAGCACAAAAAGATCTATGGTTTAGGCAGGCCCAAACCCAGAAACTATTCACAAAGAGACATTTAAAAACTCAATGGGTGCTAGTAACTATATCAACCTCAAATCAAAGGGTCAAAAATATTCATAGAAAATGCGTCTGCGTCATAGATACAAAATGAATTGCTACATAGTCAGAATATTTGACGACTAAATTATCAGTAATATATTACTAGTGCACATCAAGTCCCATCTTTTTTATTATATCGTAACAAGTAGAGTCAAGTTATTTTAGGACTGTGATTCAGCTACAAGCACCCAGTTGACTGGCAAACAAAAATCCACTGTATCAGAAAGAGTTACCGTTTTCTTCATTCTTCAGTCCAGAGTCTGGTGCACCGCTGCCAACGGCCATCATTCCCGATGTCAGCTCTGCAGTCTGCTCCTCGTCCTTGCTGTCCATCGCATCTGCACTCTTGTTATCCACCGACCCCACTGCATCGGTCGTGTGTTCCATCTCTTCTGTGGTCTTCTCCTGGGACGTCCCCTCCTCACCAGAGGACCCAACAGTACAGTTTTGGTCCTTGCTTTCCACGGGTATATTTTCAGAAGTCTCTTTCGAAAAGTCTGTTCTTTCCAGGGAATCCGCGTCAGTGGCTACTTTGGGCGAGCATTTCCTCTTGTTCAAGCCAGAAGATGAGCTTTCCTTCCCATTCTTAGCAGCTGACAATATGATAATGCATTAAAATAAAATACGAGACGTCTTCCATTTCAAATATAATTCGAACTAAAATAATTAGCACTTTCAACATACGAAGGGCAAACTAAACCCTCAAAGCACACCACACCAAAACAAAAACATGGTGAGATATCACCAACCTTCCAGGGCTTTACGGTAGTTGACATTGGTGTTTCCTGGCAGCCGGGGAACAAAGCGTTGTACGTGGGTTTTGCTCACCCAGCTCCATCCTCCATAACCTGTCACTCTATACTCCTCTCCCTTCTGTTTCCAAACCTTTACAAAAGTGTGTGTGTGTGGGGGGGGGGGGGGACACATTAAATAACCTCACGGTACAAGGTACATAACGTTGTACATAAGATCTGAAAGTGCATCTGGCATAATTGGTAGTATAGGGAATCTTTGTGCACTGCTCACCTGATGTTTAATCGGAATGGTGTATTTCACCCACGTAGCCTGCTGCATGGTCTCTTCCTCCTCCAGCTTTCTTTCCCTTTTTTTCACCTTCTCCTTTTCTTCCCGCTCTATGGAGGTCATTCGATGTAACCTGAAAAAGATGAAGAAGGGGAGGGATGAGAATATTTGCGGAAGAAACATTCATTTCTGGGCTGATCAGATGTTTATAAAAGGTCTGCCATGATCTGCTCCTGAGAAGGTCTAAAAACTGCAACATTACAGAAGCTCAGGCAAAGCATTCAATGGTACTAAGATTTGCAGTGAGACATCATGTGAAAGATTTGGGGGGGGTCACACCGCTGACATATCACCGAGGCTGGTCCTTTCCTTAACATCAGCCATTCCCCCTGGAGGCTAGCAGTTTGATTTGGTGGGACAGATCACACTAGACCTTTACGGTAAGTCCGGTGCTTGAACTTGCCTTGTGTGTCCAAGAGAGTCCTTCCAAACAGGCAGCATGACAACAGGTTTGATGGCACACTCAAGGATGGCCAGAGCAAGGGCAAACTCCCGTGCTTTACTGCACATCTGTACAGCTTTGATCCAGTTGGACCTGCCAGTAAAAGAACAATTTCAGTCAGTCAAAACTAAGCGTATTATTTCAACCCGGTTGTGAATGGAACACTTTGTGATAACAAAATTGTATTGTATTCCAGTGACTTCACTGTAATTTAATTAACTGAGCTGTGGATGTCCAACCGAGGTCTGGCTTGACTAGGTGCCATGACACGTAATAATGCTGGAGAAAAATATGGGGAAAAAAGCACCTGTGGGAAGCCCAGTTGGGATGCAGGAAGGGGGCAGGAATGTTGTTCTCCAGCTGGACGATGGTCAGTCTGAGTGTGGAGACTGTCAGCACCTTGGAGCCGTGGACGGAGCCATTCCACTTGAAGTCCCCGGCGGGGGTCATGCAGAACTTGTGGGAGAGGTGGCGCCGCTTGTCGTGGTCCTCGCGGTGTTGGTGCTTGTTCAGAGCCAGGGTGTTGGTGCTGTACTGGTTGTGGTAGACCCGGTACTTCCCTTCCTGGCCTAGCTTGAAGAAGTTGGCGAGGTTTCCTTTCAGCACGACATCCTTCCTGGAGGTGCTCAGGCGAGAAACTTCCCCTGGGGTGCCCAGAGCAGGGGCCTGCTGCAATATTAATGAAGACAAATGAGTGAGCAGAGGGTGATGTGCCAACACTAGCACTGCAAGGTACAAGATAATCAAAAGGGAAAAACTTTTTCTTTCCTACTTTCCGATTAAAAAGAGTCAGAGAGAAACAATGGTCAGAAAGTTGAGCTTCCTTCAGCAGCAGCTCACCTCTTTGTTGAGCTTACTGCCGTCCAGGGAGGCGGCCCCCTGCTGGCTCTTGAGCTGACTCAGCTTGCTGTCGGGGTTACGCAGCCGCGTCACCATGCGCGTGGAGGACGGCGTCGCGCGGGCCACACAACCTCCCTCGCCGTTGGCTTTCTCCTTGCTCTCGCCTACAAGCCATGGACAAACAAACGGAACTCAGACATGTAGGGGGAAAAGCGCAGAAACGTGGGTAGTGCACAAATTCACAGGTGCGTCTAGGCTGCAGCAGCACTCTGTCCAGCCTACCCAGAGATAAGAAGGCAGCGGTGTCGTCCTGGCTGGCGATGGAAGAATGCGAGGACTTGTCCGTGGTGTCCGGCTCCTCCGGGCCCTTAGGGGTCTCTGAGGCGGACAGCTGGCTGCCGTTGCTGTTCTCATCTACGGCTGGTGGGGGGCAACTCGGAGAGACACTGCGGGACTGCGGCTCCTCTGGTTTATCTGAGGAAGAGGTTAATGAATACGGAAGTTCACTGCAGAGTCTGTGTAGGCCACAGTTATGAACACGAAGAAGAACAACAAACTAAACCACAGCAACCAACCTATCACGATAAAACTCAATCCAGCAGCAGCAAGTTACACAGTAGTCTAGCCATCATATGTGAGGAACACAGAAACCGTGACCGGAAACTACAGAGGAGAGGAATACTGTACCTGCCGACTCCTGCTCCATCTCTGTGCCCTGAGCTCCCTCCTCACCGGTCTCCGCGACCTGAGCATCCTCGGGTGTGTCGGACTTCTGAACCTCCGAGCTGGTGCTCTCCTCCCCTACATGGGCCGCTTCTGTTATAGTGGAACCAAGTTCACAGATAAGGGGAATTCTAAAGAATGAAATACGACCGCATGCTAGGCGCACTGAATTTCTCATAATACGCCAAGTCATAACACCTTTTCGGAGCTACAGATCTGGATAAAACAAAATGCCACATTGCTCTATAATGAACTGAACTAAACACTCAGGGGAAATTAGTAATAATACCCCCTAGACCCAAAAGGGGGAAGCACTGAGAGACCAAATTTGTCTTCAGGTTGAGAGGGAATCAAGTTTCTGATATCAGGTATCAGTTACCTAAGTTAGCTAACACAAGCCAGACATCTATCTCATGTTCATCTGGGTAACATCGTGTTATATCTTTGCTTATTCATACTACACATTTGTAAATTACTTATATCCTCTGCAATCGGTCTTTAACTACTGAGAAATATGCACTTTGTCTACTAACAGCTGTCCACAAATTAAATATAAAACAAATTAAACCAAGAGAGTTTATTGCTTGAATGAACCTTTCAAAATACCCTTAGATTAATACAAAATACAATAAGCAACATTGACACTGAACTGTTTGTGAGTTGAAATACATAACTTCCTTCAACCATCAACTGGAAGAACTTATTTTCAAGAAATGATTTTAACCTAAGCTCAGAAAAGTGATGAGGCACAGATATGGTGGGCAGGTAAAAATATTTCAGGAGAAAACAGCCAATACTGATGCCATCGTAAGAGCAGATATTCAAAGGTGCCTTGGAACAACGTAAATACCTCACCATTGGTCAGATCTGCCAAGATTAATAAAAATATATAAAACAATTTAAAAAACCAACAATCTAGATTTGGACAACTTTCACACCACTTCTAGGATGACCATCTCCATTTTATTGCATGTAGGCACCACTAAAGATTGAGACTGGCATGAATTTCAAAGAGGGATAGCTCCACACATTTTCACCAGCTGTGGCATAGACCAGGTCCACAGGAATAATACGCAGAGCCATAAAATCATAACCAAAAGAGGCGCCCAATTACACAGGACTTGGATCTCTGTGGGTTCCCATCGTTGTGTGACAGCAGCAGCCCCAGCCCTACCGGTTGCCGTGGGCTCTTCCTTGGCGACCAGGCCCTCACTGGTTTTCTGCTCATCATCCTCCTCCTCTGGGGGCTTTTCTGCCGGCAGTGGCTCCACCGTTTTGTCCGGTTCAGGCTGGATGTTGGAGCCAGAGTCACGCCTCGCCTTTGCCGCCTCCTCCGCTGCCCGCCGCTTCACCTCCTCCAGCTCCGCGTCCTGCTTGGCTTTCAGCCGGTCCAGAATTTCCTCTGGAATGAGAATGTCCGTAAAATGAGACATTTCTCCTGGTAAATTGTAAATTCATTGACAGAATAGACTGATTTCCATTTATTTAAAATGACTGGGGTCATTCATGGGGAAAAAAATCAAAGGGTTTTTCCCTTGAAAAGTTTTATCATAGATTCAACTTTCAAAACACAAAGACAATGACAACGTTCAAAATCATTTCTAATCCTGTAGTAGGTAAAAGGCAGTCCTGGGGTTGTCTCCAGACGTTTGTGTTTCTCAGCCAGGCTGAACGCTAAAAAATGTAATGTTTGTCAGTTATTTAACTGCACTTAAACATGCACCAAACATGATGATGCATACACATCTCTTGACTTTTTGTACAAGGAGGATCACTCAGGCCAACAAGCACTCAGCTGAAGTTAATTACCCAGCCATGGTCAACCTTTCTCACTGCAGCAATCAAGTCAATGAGAGCATAACACTACAGCACGGCTTTTCAGAAGACCGAACGGTGGAAAAAAGCCTCAGGGAAGCAGTCACTGAAGTCCTTGGCTACGTTTTACACACAGTCATTTCATTTCAGATAAAACAAGTAGAGGATTGTTGCTGCTGCCATTTGTTCCAACAGCAGTGGCAAGTGTCTTGTGACAGAGCGCTGGCGCTAATTTAATTACACTGAAACCAAAGCAGCTCACAATTACAATAAACAAACAAACAAACAGGATAATTGACTACCAGAGCTGGATGAACTATAAGGGTCTGTAAAGCACTGATTCACAGGTGCCACTACCGAAACACTCCTGAAGAGAGCCGTAATAAGCATACCATCATTATTGTCACAATAAAAAAGCAAAATCCAAACTAACGCAACAACAGAGATGGGATGTAGACTACTAAAGGACCTTGATTTGCTTTAGGGTCAATTTGCAATCAATTCTGCTTTTTGCCAGAGGCGGAGAGGACACACCCACTCGGGAGGTGGAATCGATCCGCCAATCAATTATAAGCGCTGTTTATGTTCTGCTTACAAATGAGCCGCTTGCATTCAATTTTAGGTGGTTGTAAATATTTCTGCAAAACGACTATAAAAAGTAGATCAATTCGGTTACATGATCTTTTTCACAGAATAAACACACAAAGGGCAAATTATTTTCTTGCCTGCTAAGAATGTGTGCCATGACCAAAATACATTGAAAATATACTCCCTAGAGAACTTACCTAGACTTCATCCTGAAAACAACATACTGCAATAACTGACAGGGTATTTTTAAAAACTATCAAAATACATTGACGGCACACTTGCTGGAAAACTCAAATACGAGGCAAATTCACAGCTCTTAGAAATTAAATCTCTGCATATACAATTTAAAAACCTTAGTCACAGTAACAATCCACAGATCACACATCAGGTACAATCTCTACTCTAAGAAGTAAATACGATGATTATGACAATAATAATAAAATTCATAACCATATGTAAATTCACGCACCACCACCCTTGAAAACTGCATGTGTAAACAGAACGCTTTCAGTCACATTGTTGTTGCCCTTACCGTTGGCTGCAGAGAGGAAGGACTTGTTACCGCCACGGGCCTTGTTGGTGAGGTCTTCGGTGACGTCCATGTGCGAGTGCACCTCGTCCCTCATCTCGTCCAGGGTTCGGCACAGGTCATTCTCCCAGTAGTTCTTGTCAAGGCATTCGATCAGCTCCGCCAGCTGAACCTTTGTGCTGTAGTACCATATCTTCTTATGCTCTTGTTCCCCGTCCTCCTCGCTGGAGTAGAAAGAGGCCACAATTTACCTGGCGATGACCAACTTTAAATACATCTACTGCATTATGCATTAGAAAGAGCACATACTTTCCGAAAAGAACAATATTTCTTTGCCAAGACAGTCAATTGTTTAGGCTCACTTAAGTTTCCATGCCAGGTTACAAGACTTGGGAAAGTTTCTACTGTGACTTCTTTTTAGTCTCTAGAACTATGTTGATCACTTTTGTGTGGCATTCGCTATCCATTTCCTGCAGATTGCACTTTATGTGGATGAGTGTGCTGGCAGAAACCTCTTAGACAATGGTCCATAATTTTTCTCTATCCTTTGAGCGGGTACAATGCCGTTCCTGTTCATTCCATAATGGAACAATGTTAGGACAGCTAAGGTACAAATCAGCACACGTTAACATATCTTGCATCCACAATTACGTTCAAGATACAAAACACAGTTAGTTCGAGAAGTTAGTTCTTGGCATTCCTCGCCCATGATTTGACTTCACAGCTGAATGCTTCTGCTGCAAGTCAATCAAGGATTTTGCCACATGGCAAGATAAATTTATTAAAATTTATTAAAAATAAAAAACCTGTCATTTAAAAAGATAGTATTAATATTTATTTCATTGAGCTAAATCATAGTTTTGTCAAAATTATTATAAAAAAGTTATCAACTATGAGTCACAACAGGATGATCCAGCCCAACAAATACATACACTACAACAGCCAGGTGTAGTGCAAGCTACTTACTAGCTAAGCGGTGAACAGCTAAATATTCACCAGATGAAAAGACAACATTTGCAAGGTAATTTGATGCTCCTTAAATGACCTGGATGAGTCATTCTTAATCTTGTCAAAGTATCTGCCACATATTTGATTTTAATCCCTCCTAACCCTTTACTACCATTAGCCTGTTAATATAACGTATCAAATGGCAGTACAAAAAAAGAAATTTAAATTTTACTCACTTTCAGGGATGGCATCCAGGGCTTACTTTTTAATAACTACTAATGTAAATCAACATCCCACTTCGGTTCTGCCAGCATTCTCCAGCAGAGGTGTAATGGGCCTAAGGCCACCGTAAGTTGTAAAAATTCAAACTTTGTTCATAAACATCATGCAACTTTTAAACTGCCATACAGATTAGTTTTATTCCTATTACTTGTTTTTTCCAGTTGCGTTTAAATTCTTGATTGTGCCTAAATAATTATAAATAACAATCCATTTCCAGCCCATGATATGATAGAAATTAAAACAATCAAAATGTTTTTCAATATCAGTGCAGTTCATTATTGAAAGAGCATTCATCCCATCCAAATGTTATAAGCGTAATAGTAATGTTACTAGCCATCATGGAACTGGGAATCATGGTAAAAAATTTGCCAATGACTTCAGAATCTGACCAACCTTTTACGTCTTCCTTGCATAGAACTTGAATCCCACATCTGCGCACACACATATCGACTCTTTCAATGCAAAGCTACCATTTGCAACAAATATGGCATCGGGGCACAGGTGACAACAAGGACATTTCCGATACATTTATTTCCCACGGCATCAGTTTTCCTTCATTCAACACTATGAGACGAGTGAGTGCACACTATAGAAGGTGTCGTAACTTACACAACGATCCTCCTGTTGAGGAACCAATATTTCCGCCGGTGTCGGTCGAAGCCAATAGGCTCCTGTCGGATGTAGGGCCGGCTCTTCTGACTCTCAGCAACACAGTCCGTCACACCGGGCACCTTGTGTGCCACGCAGATCTCGCACTGCCACTCATCCTCTGGCACCTCCTGCAGGGGCGGCTTCACACACTCCAGGTGGTAGACGGCAGAGCAGGTCTCGCAGCAGAGCAAATCGCCCAACTTGTGGCACACGCGGCAGTGGTCATCATACTGGACCACACCCTCTGACATTAGCTCTTCCCGGGCAATGTTGGTGGCCAGGAACTGATCCACCAGGAACTGTAGCACCTTGACCTTGCTCTCCAGGGGCCCGTAGGGGTAGTCCTCCACCTCCTGGTAGGGCAGTACATGGTGGTACTCCCGGTCGCTCTCACAGTAGGCGCGCACCACCTCTGGCCAGGTCATTCCGTCAATGAAGTAGAGCGTGGAGTTGACGCTGTCCTTCAGGTCAGCAGGGCCAAAGGTGGTGTTAGAGGTGTCCTCCTCGCGAAGGATGGCCTTCAGCAGGGCAATGTGCATCTCTGCCATCAGTGTGCATTGCTCCTGGCCCACCAGAGCTGCGCAGAAGTCTTCAAAGCGGAAGGGCGAGAGGCGCAGCACCGTGCTAAAGTTTCGTAGCACCTCGTAGATGGCGGAGGCACTGAGCAGCTGCTCACTGGGCACCATGAGGTCCTCCGAGGACTTGGGCAGCTCCAGCGGTGGGATCTCCTTCTCCTCGAAGATCGGAGAACGGGGACGGTGCACCCGTGTCCTCCTCCGTCCTGCAGGCCGAGAGAGAAAGAGACATTGAAAATAAAAGTATTACGGGGTTATTTTTTCTCCCATTCCTTAGGTTCTTAAGTCAAGTATTGCAGCTCTCCTTGTTTTTTTATTAAGCTTGGCTTTAGCTGATAGTGGCTCCTAGCTGTGGCAATTAATTAATGCTAAATTAATGAATGATCACTCCCAAAGCTTGACTGGAAAATTTAAGTGTTTGGAAATCACTGGAATTACCAGAATCAGAGCCGGTGTCGGAGTGCCCATGTTATTTTTTTTAAATAAAGTTACAAATATACATTCATTAGTTATAGAGAAATGTAACTTCTACAGTATATTCACAAGGCATTCTTACAATAAACGTGGTAGATACTGCAAAGATGCACCAAAAAAGTCGGTCCAAAGAATTATGCATGGGGAAAACCACCAGACACATACTAAGGAGCTGGCAGATATTTCCCATTGGCTTACAGAAAATACACCAATTACCAGTTTCTCTACATGCCTTAAAGCAACGCTTGACACAAGATTATTTGGTTTTGGATTTGATTTCGGAGATAAGGACTGACAGAACTAATCTAGAACCCACAGGTCCAGGTTTTGTATAAAAATTTGCATAGGTTTTCTCAAATTGTTTTTATATTGCTTCAGAGACCGCCAAATTAATTCAATTCCATGAACATAAATGTCTCATAACAGTAGCTACAAAAGTTTCTCCAGCAAAAAACAAAATATGTGCATTTGAAAAAATAAAATAAAAAGACGACGCAGAAATTAGTTTAAAACGCCTACGTATATTTCAGTCAAGGAAAACGTGTACATTAATTTATAATCTTAATAAAAGTCAAAACGTTCTAACAAATCTATCAAAATGTCTTTTTGACACAAACGGTTGCTGACTCGAAACAGGAACGAATTATTTTGTTAACATGTTTATAACTTCTTTTTTTTTAAGCGGCAATGTGTAAATAATTATATACCATCATTCAAAAGAAACATTATAATTGTGGAAATGGCAATAGTATTCATTATTCTTAATCTGGAATGTAATTATTGTCAATACAGAATCATGACAATACAGAACGCTAACAAGCTGTCACATCGAGTAGTTCTAAACTCTGCAACAGGTGAAAGAGGCGCATGTTTTCAAAACAATGGACCACATGTTATCCTGTCATTTACTTCAGACGCTAAAGAAATAGCAGCATAAACATTACCAAGGCACTATTAAATTAATTAATAACTCAATTTTCGTTTATGAAATAAAATGTTCTGAAGCTAAAAAACACACCAATAGTTATCCAGCTAGCAGTGTTTTATAGTTTGAATTTACAGAACTACCCAGTATCTGCTTCAGAAACGGTAGGAATCCATCCTTACAGCTAACTTTCCCATGCTTCATTCATGACTTTACGTTACGACTGCTACGACTGAAATGTTGAGTTTCTTTTCCAATAATAAATGTGTATTGGCATAAGAAGAAAACGTATAAAGCTAATATATACTAATAATTGAACATATTTAATTCCTATAGAAAAAGCATCTGAAAGTATACCGTAAATAAATGAGGAGTTGGCTAGCTTGCTTACTAGCCACTGCATATATTAGCGCACAGGGTCTATAAATAATTCGTAACTATTTTATCAATATATAACTAACGTAAAATAACCATGTGGGGTAAAAAAAAAATCATTAATAGTTATGAATTTAAATAATAATTTTAAAACCTTTGACACCAGTACGTTAGATAAAATAACGGCAGCGAAACACAGCGGGTCTGGTATTCCAACATTACACCGAGGCCTGGTTTTTACACTCAGTGCATTCTCCATTTTGAACAATGCCGCTTCCTGCACGATAAATGGTTATATAGTGCATATATAGCTATGATAAGTAATCTTTTGTTCCGTATGAACCTCACTGTGTTCGCCACCCTGCTCATATTCGGCTGGTTAAAATAACTATTTTACCTGGAGTGCTTCCATGCGTACTATGGCTCCGAAAACTGCTCTCCGTACAGTAGCTGGCATCATCTTCGTCGGGTAGTTCGTCCAGGTAATCAGACTCTTCGTCTATGGCTTCTTCCTCCTCCTCGTCGTCGTCCGTTATCGGCTCTTCCTCAATTAACTCGTCTTCTTCCGACCTCAAACTAACGGCATCATCATCTTCATCACTCTCATGGTCATCGTATACCACCTTGCTGAAAGTCCGTCTGCCCCTACCGCCGCCCCTGCCTCTTCCTCTACCCCCTGATGCCGTGGTTGATCCCACTTTCCTCCTTCCTCTCGATGAATGGTAATTTCCCCTCCTGGGAGTCACAAAATCGACCTCAGCAATACCTCTCCCCTTTGCCCTTAAACCTCGCCTGGGTCTCAAACCTCGGACTGGCCCGGAGGAAGGATCTTGCATCAGCGCCTGTTTAGGCGGCCTGCCTCTTCTCCCCCTCATTATATATATAAAAAACTATTATTTTCTGTTTCAATTTTCGCGTGCAATTCGCCCACACAAAACCCGGTAAACGAGTACCCACTGAAAGCTGAACCTCCGCAGATTTAGAAGAAGTTGTCCCGTTAAGCCCCGGACTCAGTTAGCGTGAGAAAGCTCAAACCGAATGGCCGGCGTCCCGCTTCGGGTCGCCTATAGCCGCCATTTTTCTTCCTCTCTCTCCGTCTACTGAAAACAGACAGAAGGCCCCGTCTGAAGTCACGTGATCACTGCTTTACAAGAGCAACTGAATTTTTGGTCGCTAGATGCGATATCGGACTATTTACTATAACAAATGTAAAAACTTGCTAAATTGATGGCTACCCGATTTTACTTAACACGTTTCTTTCTGACCACAAGCCATTTTAAAATGCAGTCGTCATGTTATTGTAACATGGCTGTGTGATGAGCCAAGAGCCAATAGCAATATGCAACCCTGTTTTGAAAACAAAAGCAATCCGTGTAGTTCTCCAAACCTTAAAAGCGCGGCCAGTTTATTAAAGATGCCGGAGTAAATAAACACGCGCACTATATCATTATACTTAAATTGCTTTTATAACTTAAAAGCATATAAAAATAATATTTCCGTGTTTCCACTTCTGGTTATTAAGTTGTATCTCTAAAGCATCCTGCACTTCAACACGCCTTGTCACCATCTTTCTATGCAGCTAACCTTACCACATCCCATCTTAAAGATATTACCCTGGGCCGTCATAACTGAAATCGTATGCGCAGATCTTAAAATAAGCTATTAACTGCACACTCTCTTTCCCAAAGCAACTTTCGTAGTTAAAGTTTTACATAAAGCCAATTTCTATAGTTAGCCATGCTACTCCTCAGTTTTAAACCTGCAACTTGCTACAGTGCAAGCAATTGGTTATGTATGAATCAACCGTTGACCACCAGAATACATGTGTAACTGTAATGCGTATATTGTACTTTGCTCAGACTTGTATTTTCTTACTCGCCTTTTAATTGTCCCTCCTTACAAAAATAATAACAACTACATGCTAAATTGACTTTATTCCTTTATATTACTGTATTACTTTATTACTAAAACGTTCGAAAACAAGTCTAACTTCTCAGACTACACTTTCTGATAACTTTTTATTTGGTTCCCCCTTGCTGCTCGTAATTGCCATGCAAGTTTGGTTCTTGTTGCCTGTGGTCTTCATCCGAACATTTCCTCTCACTTCGCCTGCGCTGAATTTATTTATTTATTTCATGCTTATTTGGAGTCATAGAAGTTATCATACTTCTATTTCTTTCCAATGATTAAGAAAGTCCCGGTATTAATTATGACATGTATATTTCATATATTTATTTTGAAATTCATTAAAATGTGATATATACTTTATACTATTTGGATTACGTCCGTTGGTTATGCCTTGTGGAATGGAAATACCATATGCTAGATATCGTTAATTTTATTTTTGATCTGACTACATTTGTGAGTGAAACACAGACTTTAGGTATCCATTTGATTTGTAAATAAATCGTCACGACCTCCTGCATCGAAGTTCATCGCCATATGCAAATATTCATGTGTTGTGTTTTAATGGGAACATTCTAATAACTAGTAATTAGTGCAATAATCGCTCAGGACACAGTAGTCGTGGCCGAGTGGTTAAGGCGATGGACTAGAAATCCATTGGGGTCTCCCCGCGCAGGTTCGAATCCTGCCGACTACGTGTATTTTTGGTTTTGGAATACTTCCGGTGTTTAGTAATTAATAAATTGTTCAGTAAACACAAACCATAGCCAACGGAACGGTCAAAGGAGTACCGTCAAATATCAACTTGCTTAGTTACACTGCTAGAATTATTAATTGAGAAAGTTTGCGAGGTGATTTTGCTTTCATTCTAAATAATTTTACAATTTACAAATAATTGCATCTCTTACTTGAATGCTATTATGGATAAAAAGTTTTGTTCATTTAAAAAAGAAGAAATTTTTTTTCCCGAGACAGTTGTTTGGCCAAGTATGCCAAGTTTTCAGAATTTGGTCTCCGAGTGCAAGGTTGGAAAACAGCCCCTCTCAGTGGTAACGCAATGAACATTAACAGAAAAAGCCTGAATTTCGAATTCCATCCTGTTTTATGTTTCATCGTTAATAATAATAATAAATTATTATTATTAGTAGTAGTAGTAGTATACAGCTTGTATAAAATAATTTAAAAAGCAAAACAAACAAAACCTGAAACACACCAAAAACCACTAAACTTTAATTTTGCACCTCATGAAAAATTAAATTTAATATCGCTATTTAATTAACACGTGAGGTGACTATATTTGTGGGGGAAAGGCATTAATTAACTAACCCCAACCGTATTTTTTTGTGTTCCTGAAGTGAAAGTACTGTCTAAAAAATAAACAATAACGCTCAAATTATGTTACCCACTTACGCACTTGTTAAGAAGTAAGATTGTGGGCTCCGAGATGTATAAAATATAATTTATATTATTTTAAAATCATAGCGTTGGTGGTTTGGAATTTTTTTGTGTGTTTGTTTCAGATTTTGTTTATTTTGTGCTAATGCTTTTGAAACGTCCCACCTTAATATTAAAACAATTATTATTATAATCATTATATAAAATATAACAGAGGAAGTATTTGCACTCTTATCTATGACTCCAGGGTTGACATGATGATAGATCTAACATGGTGATAGATCATCAACTTCATATCTGAATTGGATCCAGGGTATGTATATACTGTTTTTCATAGCTGGTGTTTCATAGCTGGGTTGAGACATGGCCAAGCCAATGTTGTAATTTTCACGGCACATTACATTGTAGCCATTGCAAGCACAACTGTTAGAAGGGCTGGCTTAAACTAGTAATCAACATATAGGTGTGGTAACTCTTTCAACAGTTTGCGCTGTCTCCACCATGATAGGCCATGATTTATTTATTTGAAAAACGATTTTAATCGCAAGTCATAGTAATACTCGTGCCTGCGTTAAGGCATAGTGCTATGATCACCTAGAGCCCTACATGTAAATTTCAAATTAAATTTAAAAATTGGAAATCTTTTCAGAGTATGCTTACAAATTTCTCAGTCCCTATCAGCTTGGTGCGCACGTACGCTGAGTTTTGATTTTTGGGGGGCATGGAGTCTGCTTACCTTATATCACTGAAAATCTAACCTTCTGACAAACTTATATATTGTGGCCTGTACGTGGTAAAGAAGGCAACAGGCCAGGGTTTAAACTGTTAAATGGATCCCAGGCAAGGCTTCTTGATATCGAAGGATCCGTATTGGAAGGTATACTTATGTTCCATGTTGTTTTTATAATTCTTGATAATACTGATGACTGCAAAGGAAAGAAAGACCACATAGCATTTTATGCAAACTTTATTAACTACAAAAAATGTATAACAGTATAACAACAAAAACTTACCAGCAGCATTCACAGCTTTAAAAATGTATGAATGTAAATGTATGAAATGTAATTTAACAAAATATGGAAAAATTAATTAATTAAATAAATAAACTGGCAACTGGAATTTGATTGGTTTACAGCAGCCACCTTGTAATTATCTTGGATCTTGAAAACTCAAGATAAATTTGAATTGTTTAATATAAACATATACAATATAGTTGGAGATAAAATATCTGCAAAATGTTAATGCAAAGTTAATAACTATAGGCCATGCTGCCTATAGAAAACAAAATATAGCAGGGACCTACAGGAAGTATGATGTAGGAAGTAGTCAATAGATCAGTCTAATCTTTTAATCATGAATGTAACTCAATATGCTGGTTCAAACAACAATTTCACTTTCCTGGTAACAGGTGAATAAATATATCTTACAGTTATCAACAATGAAACAGAGATACTGTCATCCATTCATTTTCTATGCGGACAACAGTAGCCTACTCTACATGGATAACATTAAATTGAATAAAAACGTTTTAGAGAATAACTGTGCATAAGTTTGAATGTGTTCAGTAGAGTTTTAGGTTATTATTTTAGGAATGGTTAAAAATGTAAAACTCAATATTTAAAATTACTTAAATGTTACAGGAATGTTTGAAAGTTTTTTGTTTTGACTATACACTGAGAATATAAAGATATGACTAGGTGAAACAAACACTTTATATAAATTTTGGACCAGATAACTTAATACCTGCCCACAATATGTGAAATTTTGAAGCACAAGTTGTGGAGTTACAGTATATCATTGTTTAATGACACTAGCAATCTGAATCTTTTTTTTTTTTTTGTGGGTGCGTTGAGGTGGGTTGTAACAAGAGATTTAGGTTTAAAAAATATACAGGGAATCCTCTACCCACCAAAGAGACCTTCTCTAAATATATCTAATAAAGTATAACACTGGAAATTTCAATGTAATTTAAGATAATGTGGCCATTGTGGAGTTTTTGCTTCTTGATTTCACCCCCAAACCATTCCATAGTTCTAATACATACCAGAAATGTTTGGAGGGATTGTACGAAACGAACTGATGACCACTCAAACCCAAACACAAACTGTAAGACCGTAAATTATGCAACTGATTAAATAAAGATGAAATAAAGATTCAGGCCTCTATTTCGGTGATCAAAGCGCTATTACCTAAGTAGACGGACCGATGTTTTTCCCCCTTTAAGAAGCAATGCTTGTGACAAAAATAAATGCTATTTTTCCAGATGTGTACTGCGGATTGGGTGGCCAGTCCCTCGTTAGGAGTCTTTGTAACGCATCCCGCAGAAAGTAAATCCTTTCCAAAAATATTTCCATTTGATTAATAAAATAAATAAATGTAATGTAACATGATTTTAAAAAATTATCTCTAATAATCAAATATGTTTTTATCTAACCTGCCTCTGTCCGCCATGATTTTATGGTTTGTTTCAGGTTCCCGTGGTAAAGCCTCAATATTTTCGCAAGATACTTGCATTGCGTGATTGGCAATAGTGCCATTTTAGGTCACTGAAACCAAAATAGCATTGCACAGACATATTTTTAAAATCCCCCATCCAACAATGAGCCCCCACGCCCTGCTTGGCCCTGGTGATTTCTTGTAGTGCTTTAACCATTCATGACCATTCTCGGCGCAGGCACTAAATATTACACCTGCGTCATAAAAATGTAAATCCACCTCCTCCCTTCAGCCCCACCGCGTCGTTGCCGAAAAAGAGCCCTCAGTTTTCAATGAGTGCACATGACCACCAAAAATACACCTAATTCAAGCTGGCACTTCAGGTAGAACAAAAACTATAGCAAGATATCAACAGCGACGTTAAAAAGGACTAATCCTTAAATTATTTTTTATTGATTTAACTTAAAAAACACAGTACAACAGAAAAAATGAAACCACAATGACCTAACTGTGAAATACTAAAACAAAACCAAAGTGTTAAGTTAAGAAAATTAGGTTCTGATTCAACTGAACACTATGGTGGTTTGTCCCTAATTCACAAAAAAGTTCTAACACTTTATACCCCTGAAATGTATGAAAAAAAATTTTGTAGAACAATTGCCTCTTAAATTTCTTAAAATAGATTTTTCTGCCCACAGTTTACCTAAAGCATATTTAGAATGTCACACATAAATAGTGCATACATCACCCATTTTTTGTTGTACATTTTTCATCCAAGAGGAATGAAAAGTTAGTTCATATATAAATATAATAGGAACTTTAATAGGAACTATTCCAGGACCCTTGTTAGGACAAACCCCATAGAGGTTATATTGAATCAGAACCTGTTCAAAGTCAAATGTTTGAGGGTGAAAAAGGTAATTTTACACATAGATACATTTTTTCTCTATTGTTTTTTTCACCCCAATTTCAATGAACTTCAGAAACCAAACATTTCACAAATATGTTTAAAACAAAAACACTTTAAAATTACACCTCACAAAAAAGTAGGCTAATATTTAAAACAATTCTAAACTTCTATGCTGTCTCCAGGTTTCACAGTCGATTTCATATCTAATGGATAGACATTTCAGGCAAAATAAAATCTTATGAATGTTGGAGAAAATATTTTTACAAAAAAAAGTAATACCAAGAGAAGTTAACGCCCTTAAACCTGACGTTACACTCTGATTTTGTGGCAGGGAATCCCTTATTTCAAATCCAAGTTCATGATCTGATGGAATATATCAATTTTATTAAAATGGGAGAAATTAAATAAAAATCCAGTAGGCCAATATGTGTCTGCACAATAACCAACAGAACCAAATCACCATGACACCATGCAGTGATACATTCATATATTAAACTAATAAGGGGAATTTGTCTCAGATTGTTTGTGATAACCATCCATTAACAAGCTTAATTGCTAACAGAGTGATTCATCATAATTGATATGTTTATAAATCTCTTCAGACACAGTGCAAAACAAAAATGTATTACACACACATTGTTCCTTATTGGTCAGATTATCAGCTGTTCAAAGGTTGGGAAAGATCAGACATGGCCTTGTCTTGGTAATTAGTGACCTTGGCAATTTGGGCAAAAGCTTACCTGGAAAGCATACAAATTTTTTTTTTTTTTACAGATACCTAACTTCTGGCCTGTCATATAAACACAGTAGAAGATACACTTCTGGCCTGTTGTAGAAACACAGTAAGAGATACACTTCTGGCCTGTCATAGAAACACAGTAAGAGATACACTTTTGCATGCAGAGGCACTGTGTGGATGTTTTTACAGCATGCTCAGAATAGGTCAAAACTGCTTTATATACAATGAATAATAACAAAGCCTTTTTTTTCCAGTTATCTATTAGGCATACATATGGGGTGCATTGAACCCCATTGGTGTATAAGAGTATAGAAAGGTAAATATGTTACAGTGGAAAATTAGGAAATCTGTAAATTGACCGTAAAATCGGGGCATTTTTGGATTCCCTTGGACTTTGTGCAGACACCAGAGAATTTATCAAGTGACACACACACGCATGCACGTCTGCATGTACTCACACAAACACACACATGCACGCCAATATGTACTCACACAAAAATGAACAGACATCCTTTCTATGCTGGTGTAATTCTTCATTTTTGATGAAGAAAAGCAGACCATGTCTGCCCACAAACAACAATGGTATGTTGGTGCATTCAGGAATTGCGTACAAATGAGCCAATTGTTTAAGCGTTTCACAAATCCTACATTATGCCATATTTTGATAATTTTTTATGGATATCATTCCTTAATATGGTAGCTGAATCTAATGAAGCATTCTTCGATAAAAGTAGGCCAGTCCACATGCAGCTCATGTTTAATTCAATTTTATTTAAAATACCTGTTTTCTTTTAGCCAAACTGGCATACTATGCAATGCTGGAAAAACAGGATTTTAAAGAAAACATTAAATATGGGGGGAAAAACTCTGGGGCATAGAGGAGACATCCATGTCTCCACTCTGTCCACCCAGTTTCTGCTAATAAGAGTGACATTTGATCTGTCTGCGAAATGTTACAACCAGCACAGAGATGAAAGGTAGCTCACCTGTCTGGTGTGGAAAAATCTCTCCTCCAAAGGTCAACGCTCAAACAAACTTTGATGCTGACACAGCTGAACTCAGTTCCACCGCACAACTGTCAATTCAATTTATATCAGGAGTACTTAGTTATCATACTATATCCTGGTGGTTATCTCTGTCTGTAAACAAAAATCGATTTCACATTAGAGCAAAAGGATTAAGAGCATTGCCAAATTGCAGGATAATGTCATGTTGTCAGGACAACTATGTTTAAGCCATGAGTATGTTTGGCAGAAACAATTGAGTGGAAAAGACCAGTTTCAGAAACAACAGAGGACAAGAAACTGGACAATGCTCTGTTCAGGCAGACACACACTGCCCTTTTTCATGAATTTACAGAACGGCCTGATTCATCCTGGCCAGTTTGTGCGGTGGATAGAGAGGATAGTACACCAAGACGTCAGTCAGGTTTGGTGTGTTTGGGTGGGGTACTAAGGCCTGGTGTGTGTCTGAGAAGAGGTTTACTGGTCTATTGACGGGATGGGGGGTAAGGGGGAGGATGGAGCCCTGTCACTCTGGCTGTGGAGGGCTGGAATGCCAGGAGAAGAAGTTGGTGAGCCTGTACCCAGACCCTCTCCGGGCAGGGTCCGGCAGGGTGAGTGTCTCGGGGGCGGACTTCTTCCTGGGGCGGTCCTTGGGCACGGAGAGGAACTCGGGCGCCTCAGTGGAGAGGGGAGTGGAGGGGGCGCTTGCGGGGCCGCTCCGGGCATTGGACGGCAGGGGTGTCTCAGTGATGGAGATGGTTGGAGGGAAAGTTCCGATTTTCTTATTGGTGGCTTCTTGAGTGGCACGTTCAAATTCCCTCACCTCGTCCATTGTCATGTCTTTACAGAGAAACAAACAAATGGAAGGAAATATTTCAGATTTTATTTATACATTTTTTTGTTGCATGGTTGCAATATACTTATAAATATATATATAGAGTGGTAACATACAAGACTGAATACATTTGCAAATATGTTCTGTCACGAGTGCTGTTGATGATGGTATGTTTGAATAGTTGGTGTATTCGATCATAAATCAGGAGGGGTTAGAAAGAGGAGTCAGTTATCCATCCGTGAAAAACAATAGGAAACATACACTTGCTTTGTCATGGTTCTCTATTTCACCCAGTGAAGATGAATCTGTGGGAGGTGGCTGGTGGTCATGGCAAACTTTAATGTTGGTTTTCTCATGCATTTGTTTCTCGTATTCCCGAACGTCATCCAAAGTCATATCTGCAAAGAGTTCAAGAGGTTGGCACCCCACTGTTAAGAGACCCATTAAAATATGGGGGGGTGAGGAAGGTGGGTGGGTTGTCAGGTTAAGGTCATTGTGATGAGAGCTTGGGAATGCCTATGTTAGAGGCTGCCAGGCGTTGCAAGGCCAAGAGGACAGGATGTGGAGCTAGCTTCCAGGAATGTGGGGTTCGGTGCATGTGGAAGGAAGCTAGTCGAGGCAAAGGCTGGCAACGGGACAGAGGAGTTTGTGGGGGAAGAAACAAAAATAGCCCACAGATTCCTATAAGATCCCACAGGGCAGGGAATGGGAAAGCGGGAATGGCAGAGCGCTCACAAAAAGAAAGGACTTCCAGAAGATCTTCAAAAAGGCCTGGAGATTTTGGAAGATCATTTTTATGTTTTGATGGGTATCGGTAAACTTTTCAAAGAGCAACATGGAAGGAACATTTACATTCTATTACATGGTTTAATTGGCTGCTTTCCAGTTAACCTCCAGAGACAAGGCGGTTAGTCAAGGGGGGTTAGACAAGGCAGTTAATCAACCTGAATCTAATTGAAGTTCTGAATGTCTGTTCACATTATTAAACGTTTTTCGTTACAGTTCCTTTCTAGAACCACTGAATCATGAATATTGCATGCTCCATGCTTCTGCAAGATCAGCGGTTGTCGTATATTGATATTAAATTACTCAGCTATTTTCCCCATTAGTGTCGATGTCACTAATCGACAGCAGTTCCATTACATCCTAACGAGAATTCGCCTTCACAACATAGTGATCTGTAGGCAACTCTTGAAAGTAACAGAAGAACCATACCGAAGGGTGCTGTGGACACAGACAGCACGTAGCCTCTGAGATGACATGAGCGCCCGGTCGCTATGTGGTTTCGACATAGACGGCTTCAACTATGCGGCGCAGGGAAACGAGATGGGCAGGATTGGAGCCCTGGAAGGGCACATGCATTTGCTTGACGAACATACGCATTAAAAACTAGCGACAGGCAAAGACGGCGGTCTTGGGAAGGGCGCCAGGGGTTGACGGACAACGGGGGGCCACCGCATACACTCTGTAAGCGTGAGTGAGCATGCCAGTCCCCAAGGGCGTTGACTGAGGCTGGAGAGACACAACTTACAGCGGGCATGGACACAAAAATGGACTGGTCTCTTAAGCCAGAGGCTGCCCAGCGAGTCTGGGAGTAAAACCCCTGCTGGCAATTTTGTGAATGGAGATTTGAAGCTCCAGTAGAGATTAAACCAGATTAAATAAATTTCAATTAAACCAAAGTAGCACAATTGAAAAACCCTCATCTGTTGGTACAGAGACGGATCCATTTTTTTGTACTGTGACAGGGATTAGTTAGTAAAAGCAAACCAATCATTTAGTGCAGGTATGAGTAGTCTTCACTCAAAACAAACAATATAAATTAACACAACACCATTTATAAATTATAACATTTGTTGAATTGGGTGTTACAACTGACACAATTGTACTTCCAAAACTACAGCACTTTTGTACATCGCTAAAATGTAAAATCTAAAACAGTCTTCTGTTACATCAACATCGTTGTTTTTGTTCTTTGGAGAAACTAAAATGAAAAATGTATTCAAATTCTAAACAATCTCCATAAATAATCAGATTAATGGAATAACAACACAGTTTACTGAAGGATGACCTTGTGAGAACAGCCGATTAATTCAGTCTCTACAGAGTTAACTGCTTAATCCAGGGGTGGCTTACTTTGGTCTCTAAGGGCCAAAATGTCTGATCCTCTGCTCATCTCTTATCTGCAAAGACGACTGCAATTCACTTCTCAGCTTCTCTTGCTAAAAACATGCAACCCTTTCCAAGTTCATACAAGTGAGATTTCGGACCAATTATAGGTGAGGACAAAGTTTTTCTGGACAAAGTTAACGGTTGAATTAGACGTTGATTGGATTTTTTTATTTTATTTTAATTTATCAAGTGGGAACAAAGAAGCTGCCCCATAGTCAACTAATTACTTAACGAGAACTGATTTATACATTGCAAACTCATCTTGTGAGCCGTGACGAATCTGAAATCAGGGACCCACTCAAAATGATGAGTGAAAAAAACCTATGTTATTTAATATAAGGACGAGGGGTGTGCCAGAATGTTAAGATTTTCCTGCCAGGACCACCTGTGCAACCAGCTCGAATAGAGGTCTTGACTAAACTGGAGCCAGAAGCTGCATTCTGGACCTACCTATCCACTCGTCCACCCAGGCAAAGGCTTGCCTGTGACCCAGGAGGAGCACATCTCGCACAACCTAAGGAGACAGAAATGGACCGGGTCAAGCATACTGTTCAGTGACAGCGATGAGCAGCCTCCTCCTGCAGGGGTGACAACTCTGACCTTGTGAACGAACTGCTCCACACGTGTCTGCAGGCCCCACACCTCGAACTTGACCGCCACCAGCTTGTAGGAGCACATGATGGGCTGCTGCGTGTCCCGCCAGCCTTCCTGCAGTAGCCCCCGTGACGTCTTCTCTGACTTGAAGGACCGTGGGTCCTGCAGGGCATTGTAAGAAGACATGGTCAGCCAGGGGAGGGGTAACGGAGGCGAAGCACTTTAATGCTCGTTTCCCATCCCAACAACCCAAAAGATCCTATGCAGCTACCAAAACCACTTTTGGAACATTGCATCGCAAACACAGGACAGCGAACCTACAATTCACCAGATGACATCATCCAAGTGAAAAGAAAAGTCTACTGGAAGCTCCTAGGGGTGGGAGGGGTTCATGGTCACACTTTGAAGCTTTTCTAAATCAATGTTACAGCAAGGACATTAATCACACTCATCCTTTTAGGCTAATTACTCTGGCATTCACACGCGGAATTGCCTATGAATAAGCCCCACGGAGGTACGTCATCTTCCATTGTGGTTAAGAAATACATCACTGCAGCTTTTTCATTGTCAGGAAGTCCGGCGATTTCATATTTCATGTCAGACAACAGAGAGATGCAGCAGTAATGCCTGAAACCCCCCGAGGTGTCCTTGTTACTTCACATCGTCATATTAGCCTTTGATGGCTGATCAGCTCCAACCAAACAGAGGATAATTGGTTTTAATGTTTTAACTATTCAAATTAGAGATGCATAGATAAACATTAAAGCCTGTACATTTACACGGTTTGGTTTAAAAAGGTTTGGACTGGAAATCTATTTAAAGGGCTTTTCCAGCTCATCTTATTCCTTTGTGTGCACTCTTTCATTCCACCTCTGTTGGACCAATTACTTGGCACCATTGATGATGGGGGATCGGCATCAAACCCACTATTGGTGCATCGACGGGGGCTTGCCCCCTTGCCTGTGGCTGCTGCTGGGCAGACTTCTGGTTTTAGACGTGCTTTTTGATGCATGCGGCATCAAAACGGATGTTTCTTTTACACACTTCCTGTTTAATGACGAATAATAAACGGCTTCCTTTTAAACTCCCTTTTTATGCCCTGTTGAAAGCAGCCCCTGGTCTGTGGTGTGATAATTTGGTGAAAGGAGCTTCCACTGGGATAATGATGCATCAGTCAGCAGCACTGTTCCACAAGTTTTTTTTGTGTGGGGCCAATATCTGCAGAACCCGCAGAACCTCAATTGCAGAGTCATAAAAATGTGCCAGCCACCCTCATCTCTGTACCTCGGACTCTTTGTAGTATCTTTCGGGAACCTCGTCGTAGGCAATGTCAATGAAACACACCTCTGTCTCCTCGTCCTTGGTCTCACTATCGAATATCTGGAGAAAATCACAGCAAGTCATTGAAAATAATGAGCAAAAACACAAAGTACATTCAACCTATGCCAAGGCAGGTGGAAACAACATGGTTATACATTTCTAGCCACAGGTGGAGAACATTTTAAATCTGGGAGAAGGAGGCACTTTCTGGGGTGTCAAAATAAAGAGAAAACGATACTGAGATTGATGATAGAGAGTTTGAGTTTGTTTGAAGGAACACAAAAGCATTCTTGTCTGTTACGTCTCAAACCCTATGATTGGTACAGCAAGCTCTGGCAGGTGTGTTTTCATTCTCAGGAGACAATGCAGAAGGAGTAGGGCAGAAAAGATCACCCCGTGCAACATGAACTTATTGCCTCCTCCATATAACCATTACAGGAAAAGCGACAAAAAAGGTGTTCTCCTTCATGTCATTTTGGGAGGTTTGTTGGGGAGTTTGCAACAGTTTCATCTGAGTAAAGTCTTAGTGAAGCACTAATCCAGTATTTAAAATAGAAGTTTAATGTTAAGTTCTTTCAGTTAATAACAATATCAGTGCCTTCCGAGTGACTCAGTCAATAAAGGGGTTCACCACTGACTGAGCCCAAAGTGAATAAGAGATGAGGCTTGAAGGCGACTAGGATAGGAGGAGACTACTTAAGCTTCCTCACCCTCCGCAGGGAATGCGTAGTGGTGAGAGTCATGGCAATGAGTTGAGATGCATTACCACAGATGGTGATTCCAAAGTAACAAGAATAATAACCAGCATCATATTTAAGATATTTAGCTGTTTCTTCAAGTTTTCATTGTGAAGCCTCAACAGAATATGCTGAGAAGCTCAATTAAAAAAAGGTTTGAATGCTGTCAAATCCACTAGGTGGCGCTCTAGGTCTTTAATCAGAAGCCGTGACATTACACAGTTACTCCGGCCTATCACGTCAACTGCTATCCTAAGTGTGAACCCCCCCATCTGCAGAAGGTTGCATAATGTTTAGTGCCTGGCTGGGCTTGAGATCTGAGAGCAGAAATGACAAAATCTGGCTTTCATCAAGGGAATACAGAGAAAAGGACGTGGGAAGCAAAAGAGAGAGAGAGTGAGAGAGCGAGACAGTGAGAGAGCGAGAGAGCTACTCAAACCTGTGCCAAAGGTGGCAGACTCAGCAATTTTTTCAACCTAAGAAATATCTCACTTGGGGGATTTGAATAGCTCAAAGGGGGCATGACGTTATTAACCTGTAAATTCTAGAAAAGAGATTATATGATCCAGTGCAATTATAATTCAGACTATTTAAGAAGCTGTAAGCGCTGAGCCCTCAGGTTGAATTGACAGTGCCGTTAGAGAACAAAGAAGGCATTCCCTTGCACTCATTCAGGGACAGGGACAGGGCCATAGGAAAGACTCTAATAAAGTAAAACGAACTGCATGAAAAATAATGTCCAATTAAAGCGCTCTCACCAATGACCAAAAGGTGCCTCTACATTCAGGTAAGAAAAACCCACTTTGCCACCAGAAGACTCAATTCACATCAACAGCAAATAAAAACCCACTTTGCCACCAGAAGACTCAATTCACGTCAACAGCAAATAAAAACGGCTTTATAGTCCAATCTGGTTTTGTTCTGGGGAGAGGGGCCCAGCTAAGAGACAGAAATTAAAGAAAGTGTGCAAATGATATGATGATCCAGGGAAATTACAATTCAGATTGTTCTATAATGTATGCTTAACCGTTTTTTCCACTTTCAATGATTTTCCTCATTCGAATGAACGCTTGACTGACAGTCACACAGTATTACTTGTGTCCAGAATCTTTAAGGAAACTGATTCAATCATTTGTAGCATTCAATTAAATCTCAATGTAAGGCACTTGCATTACACTACCAGTGTCAGCACACCAGACCCCTGATTGGGAATCTAATCCAGGGTCCGTTCACCACATTAAACTAGGTACAACCTCTGGTAAGAGAAACGATTAGCCTGTTGAGCTAAAGACTAAAGTCCCTAGCAAGGAAGGAACGATAATCTTGTCTTCGACTCTGGGGATTGACGACACTGTGCATCTGCTTTACCTGCCTAGGCTTCATTACTTCCTATCAAGGTGAACATGTCTTTGTTAAGCGCATGAAAAGCGACAATGTTAGACATTCCAGCTTAATTCTCTGCCTTTCAAAGGCACTAAACATTCGTCTTCTGGTGCAAATTTCTTCAAAGAGGATGTACTTCTGAAAATTTAGTTATTTATGGGCATTGCTTAACATTTGGAAATGAGCATATCCATATGATATTTATGCTGGTACCTGGGTCCTGTGACAGTTTCTTAAGCCTGTGTGTTGATGACAAAACAAAATGAAAAGAGAGTAGACTGCGCACTTCAGTTAAATATGACAGTTTCTTAAGCCTGTGTGTTGATGACAAAAAAAAATGAAAAGAGAGTAGACTGCGCCCTTCAGTTAAATAAAGGATCCTCGAACAGATGTGTAGACAAGAAACGCTCAAATTGACAGCTCTTAGAACTTTAATGACCCAAAGAATCTAATCTTGAGATCATGTGACACACATAAATGAGACACAGTTGGAGGAAAAACAGTGGCGTGGATTCAATTTGGATATGCCTTCTTTCACACACACACACACGCACACACACGCACACATACACACACGCACACATACACACACACACACACACACACACACATGCATGCGCACGTAGGAATTCATACTTACATTGTCATTGCTTCCTTTGTTGTCCTCATATTTTGTTTCTATGTGAATGGAGAACTTCGGCAAAAATGAACACTGAAAAAGAAACATGGAACATGGACTTTATTTTTTAATAAAATTTTTTTTTAACTTCATGTCAGCACTATTTCACTATTGCCTCTTTCAGTCACATTGCCCTGCAGCAGGGGCTGTTGGAGTAAGGAGACCAGCCGGAAACCAGCCAGCACTGGTGCTATTGTTGAGTAATGTTTTGGGAATTAACTATTTACTTGAGACCAGGGAGGCGACATGTGAACTCACAAGTGCATAACCTCGACCGACTTCTTTAAGGCCCTAGTAATGATCTCCAAGGCTCAACAAAGAAATCTGTCTTTCAATCAGTACAACATACGGCTATCATGAGACCTTGAGGATGGACTACATAAGCAGCGATGGGCTAATATACTGCGACTCCACTCTGCACTGGGGAGGTGATGCGTTTTATGGCCACTGGCATTATCTCCCCTGTCTCCCATGATTGTAATTATTTTTTTCCCCCAGTGGAGATTTATAATCCCATCCTTAAGCCAGACATTCTCTCATAGTGGCAGCGATTACATTAACTCTTGCCTGACGAGCGCAGTGCAGATCAATGAGACTTTTCAGAGGGGAGGTGCAGCGCTATGTAGGGGGCTGGGGTGTTGGGGTTGACCGCAGTAAGCGAACCTTGGCTTGCAGCATGAGCTGATGCTGGGGAAGAACATTTCAGCTATTAATCTGCATTAATTCCCTTGTGGCCCTGGCAGCTCTCTGGGTGTTGGGCCCATTTTTCTAGACTGACAGGAGGAGAGAGTGTTTGTGTGTGTGTGTGAGAGAGTGTGTGTGTATGTGTGTAAGAGAGAGGGAGAAAGAAAGTGGGGGGAGGATAGATTGAGTGTGCATGAGAAAGGGAGAGAGAGAGAGAAAGAGAGACAGATGAATGTGTAGATGATAAGTACTGCCATCAGTTCTGAGACCCTTGACTAGGAAATAGAAAAGTGTGTGTGTGTGTGTGTGAGACAGAGAGAAAGAAATGAAGTGGGGGGAGAATAGATTGAGTGTGCATGAGAAAGGGAGCGAGAGAGAGCGCGAGCGAGAGAGAGACAGATGAAAAGTGTGAGACAAATGTGTACATGATAAGTACTGCCATCAGTTCTGAGACCCTTGACTAGGAAATAGAAAAGAGGTTTTGTAGACATTCTTCCAGCTGAGTGTACTTTATCATGCTTCTGGATCAGTGATCCAATTTAAATCTTTAAATGACTTTATTCTTTGAGTGAAGTAAGAGCACTGGGTGGATTTAAACAAGAAGATAACCCCAATCCTAGATGCTCTTTTATTTGTAAATATTAGGTTGATACCACAGGGTATACTAATCCAGTAGATACAAGATGAGACAATTGAGCCATCTCCTGAAAAGTATTGCTACTACAAAGCAACGTGAGAGTCGAAGGAGGTAGAAAATGCTACTGAGGAGTAGCAGTGTGGAGTAAGGCAAGTGAATTACCTCTGTAAATATCCTGCCTCTCAGGGAACTACTGTCAAGCTAGAGATTGTCTGCTGATTGGCCTAGTCCTTCAGGTTTGATGAATCTCTAACACTTCCCCCATCTTCTCCCCCCCCCTCTCTCTCTCTCTCTCTCTCTCTCTCTCTCTCTCTCTCTCGCTCTCGCTCTCGCTCTCTCTCTCTCTCTCTCTCTCTCTCTCTGCCCTGACAACTGTTAAACCCGTTGAAATATACATGCAACCTGCTGATGGTCATTCGTCTAATCAAACCAGCTAACTGATTATGCTGTTGAGCTTTACACAACTGTATCAATATTTCTCCAATGTCTTCTTGGAATCAATTTTTTCCTCACATGGCCTTTGGTATTTTGTTATTAAAAAGGTATTTCCTTAGGTGTCTTAGGTGAAGGCATTCTGTTCACTGCTCAGTTGCACTATGAGATTATCATGAGATCAATTGATGTATTGCTGTGTAATGGGAGGCAGTGTAACCTTCACCAGGAGAGAGCAGAAGAATGTGCTGAGACCTGTGATTTGGGCTGACAACTGCAACACAAACGCTTGCAGCCTTATTTGTTAGTCTCAGTATCTTCTGTCATTCAAACCCAGCTCATCTTCCATGGTTCCCAGGGCATATTAAATCCTTCTTATGAAAACTTGAGCTAAGGCGTACGTATTAGCAAATCTTCTACAGATTAATAAAACCCAGGTAAGTGCTTATAAAAAAAATGATTTTTTTGAGACTCAGCGATCAAATAGTTTCTGACAAAATGTCAGAAGTCTCTGATGTTGCTGTACTTTTTTCATTTATTAATTACTCATGCGGAACGTCAGATTTTTTTCACCCGTAGCCCTGTAGACTGCAGTCGCACATGTTCCTTGTAGAGCAGAAGGCATGACATAACAAGCAGGAAAAAAAACAACAACATTTTTTAATTACCAGTCCATTTTGAACTAAACCTATGGGATGCACATTCATGTAAAATATTAATTAGGTTCCAGATGCAAGTCCCAAAAGGCTACTTGGAAATAGATTGATCTTATTCTGGCTCATTTTAAATGGTCTTAGAAGGGTAAATAGGTTGTTTTCTAGACAGTTGCACAGACAATGAGGTAATCAAAGTACTGTTTAAAGTAATGCATAGCGTGAGGACTGTGCCATGTAAGAGAACTGAAGTAGCAAAGAAACATGTATGAGGAGTAATACATTACTAATAGAAACAGAGATGTATTGCCAAACCCTTGTTCCTCGGTTTCGAAGGGTTTAAGAATGAATAGAATGGTCTGCCCAAGCGTGAGTTTGATCTAAAACTGGAAAGTCGCTGAAAGACTTGGAGGGAATGGTTTTTCAGCAGGACTCTACTGGGATTGTGGTGGTGGAAGGGCAGTATTGTTTCCTAATCTCAAAACCAGCATTAGTGTCGGGGTAAAAATAGTACAGCAATACTCAACTGGGGAGGTTGGAAGATGGGACAGAAATAAAAAGAAATGTTGCACTCATAAAAAGGATCTGAACAATTGAACATATGTGTGGGGGCACTACTATGAAATAGCATATTTTACTACCATGCAGGGGTGTTTGCACTCATCCTATAGTCCTGCTGGTCCTGGTTATACATGATTAACAATCCACCTATCTCTCCATGCCTCAGAAATCAACAACAGGACATGGACTGGATACTTACTGTGTACTCTGGGTGATGTCGGCCAGGATCAGCACGGTCACACAAGGGGAGAGAAGACAGCAAGAACAGTTCAATTAAAAACCAGATAAGAGCCCAGCGGGAAGAGCCGAGACCACAGAGAATAGATTTCTGATTTAATTGGGATCAGAACATGAACAGGAAAACATGGCCTTAAACAGAAGAATGGCTGAAACGGTTAGAGACACTGTTCCATTTGTCCCGAAGCTTCTAAGCCATTGACAGTGCATCGGTACTGGACTGATGTTGAGATTGTATCTTAACATTCCTTGTGAGTAAGTACATCACCAAACTACATTTGGAAACATTGTGATCCATAAGTTGAACATCAAGGGTTTCTGCTTGTGAGCCACCATCATGTTAAAGTTTATGTTGCATTTAAAGTTCTAACATTACCTGTGATGGTATAGGGGTAATAGTTCCATGCCTTCTCTGTTACATAGAAGATTTTGGGGACCACCGCTCTAGCCCAACTAGGCAGCTTGCTGAGAGAGGAATGGAAGAGAAAGAGAGAGAAAGCTGTGGCGTGAGGGATACACTGATTAATATCTAAACGGGCAGGGCAAATCTAAAGTTAAATAACAAAGAATTCATGGTGCTAGCAATTAACTGATGATAATGGAAACCAGATTGTAGACTGCAGGTTTTTCTTATTTCTTTAGCCCACCTGGACCGAAAATCTGTTTATAGCAGGGCCATTTCTCAGAATTCCGTTAATGCTGATTACAAAAAGCACAGAGGCAATGGGTACAAGTTCTAAAGCTTTTGGAATAACTTGGCTGGAGCTTGTACCCACATGAATAAAAAGGTCATGCTACTGATTTTCTCGCCCTACCTCCAATCCAAATGTAAGCTCTACTCAATTATCGAGATCAGACAAAACTTGGAAGAATCTGTTACAGCTATGACCCAGAGCTAAGAAAAAAATCATCTGATTAATAAAGATTTATTTTTATTCTTTTTTCTTTTCTTTTTTACCAATACACTCACTGTTTCCTGGAATGAAAAAAATTATTATGAAAAACCAACAACAAAATCATATATAAAAACATCACAATAAACCTTAAAATGTCATTAGACCCATGCAGGAGAGCAGGGCACCACTAAACCAGACACAGTGGACAGCCATCATTTTAATTGGATAAACTCCTGCTTTGTGTCAGGAGAGCTCAAGATGCATAATCCCCTTTCATCTCCCAGCTCCCATTGACTGACGAAAACTCATTAGCTAACCAACGATGGTCTTGAAATGCCAGTACAGGGTCCAAAGAGGTCAATGGCCCCCATGTGGCCTCTGACCAAGGCCTGACCGAATTATTCTGGATCCTGCTCAACTTTAAAACATTGACTGATGACTGTTGAGTTTTTCCCATTGATGATTTGGACTCCAGGAAAAGAGTTAAACATCCAGGCAAATGGTTTTAGCACAGACATAGTGTAACTTTATTATGCAACTGTTCTTTGGACTGTTCAACTTACAGATTAAGATTTCCCAGGAATATTATGAACACGATTACCCTAATTCCCTATTTTTGCACCGCAGTGGACAAGCTTTTTGGCCGGCCCACTAAAAGTGTTCTGTACACTCTACATATGGACTCTTCACCTATTAACATCTATCAAGCCACACTAAATCCTTGAAATATAATATTTTAAAAACGGAAAACAATTATAGTGAAATAAATAACAAACCATAATTAACATACTTTTTGTGATATTTCTATTAGTTTGTTTTATTTTGTATGATGAAGGTATAGGTACTAACTTTGGGTATAGTTAGTCAGTTTGCAAAAGTTTGCAGTTTGTTTTTCAGATATTTGAGGTAGGGAAGTGTTTCTTGCTTTGCCATCAGTAGGCTTAGACGAGTGGTTCTTTTTCTTTTTCACTTAATAGTCTACACTTGCCTTTGTTTGAGCCAAATTGGACACTGGATGTTTTTTTTCCATATAATAAAACAAACTGAAATCTTAAAAACCAGCGTTGCAGCCTACATTTCTCTGGTTGCTGCAGTATTATGTTGCTATGCACACAGAGCTCCTTCCTGGTTATTGCGATTACAGGAGGGTTTGGTGTTGTAATACTAGTGATATGTCAGCAACCTTAATGAGTCGCTTGGCTGATGATAAAATACAAGATTAACACTGCAGACAGGGGACCTGTCATTTGTTTGTTTCTCTCGAGGAAAAGAGAAGATAATGAGTGCCAGCATCAGGCCAGGAGTCCAGGGAGAGAAATCATTTATAAGTTTATAAGCTGTTAAATGTGTTTATACAAGATTATACGAGGGCTGTTGGTTTCCTGTCCTGGTGGCAGCTATGTAGATGCCTTTAAGTGACATTGTAAAAATCAATGTCTTACAGCTTAAAATCGCCCACTGACTTTGCATTGTTTATGTAGATTGTACACTGTAGATTGTAGATTTATGTAGTTAACTTCACATGGCATACCAAACAAACAAAAACAGCTTGTTCCTGTTTCTCTAAAATCGTACAGTTAGTTCCTTAAGCCTTTGTTACCATGCCCATTCGTTTCCATAGTAAAACTGCAGAAGGAATATTTATTTCAGGAGAGCGAGAGCATGGACCCAGGGGAGTGGTGGTCCTCTCCATTATGAAAGGGCCTTTATCACCTTCTGAGTGTTCAAAGAGACGTCAGACATCGCCGTGGAAACACACAGACAAGCGTACATACGGCTGGCGCCTCTATAAAGGGGTGCATTTGGGATGACAGCCCAGCCCTACTTTTAAGCCATCCCTCTCTGCTTGTGCCTGCAGCAGTTCGGTTTCTACAATTCTCTTAATCTGAGAGAAAAGTTAACGGTAAAAAATGTACTTGATTTGACTGAACAAATCCTCTGAAACACATTACCGGAGGCCTCTGCTTTTGGGGATGGAATGGGGGGGGATTCCACTCTCCTACAAAAGACCTTCAATCCAACAGAACACCAAAGCACTGCGCCCTACTTTCATATCAACGGAGCACTTATTTTGTGATGTTTTGTTCTTCTCTATTTTCTCCCACGAGTCCTGGTGGTCAGTTCCACCCAGACACTTAGCAGAGCAACTGAGAAGCCAGGAGGGAACCCCGCGAGTTTCTCGTAATGACTGCCGAGGGAACATTGTGTCGACAGGTTTCCCGTGGGCGGCAAGACAGGTACACCTGAAAGAGGCTACGGTTATGCAAGCGTTACACAAGAACGACTCGCTTCATAAATGTTTCACACCGCACACCCAGAACGAACTCTCGGAACGCACACACGGAACGAGTCCCAGAGCTGAGAAGACATTATTTCCTCTTTTCTTCTCAGAATTGTTTTTAGTCTATAACCCGAGTCTCGTTTCAGAACCAGTCTGCCTGCTCCGCAAGTCTAATAAATCTCAGCTTGGAAAATAATGAATAGTTAAATGATTATATCAAAAAAAACAATAATAATACAGTAGCGTTTGCATTTCTGCTTGGCTTTGAGAACGTAAAATAGTGCTTTTTAAGGTCCTGCTATGGTTTGCCTCCCACGGCGGGGTCAGCCGAGTGTAGAATGAGCCCTATGATCTGAATTTCATCGTCCTCATCGTGTCATTGTGACCGTGAGAGTATGATGGAGGCATGCAATGGTCACAGCTCATCCCTAACCAGCATCACCTGTCCCCTTACCACCTCTCACGTAGCCAGTCGAGTGTGAAAGAGAAAAGTGGCGTGAAGGTGATCGGATTGTGTTGAGTCCAATTGTACTTCTTCAGAGTCTGACGGCAGGATTTGTAGCGATGAGAGGAGAACAAGCAAATTGGGGAGAAAACATTAAAAATTCCAAATTTTTATAAAAGGACTCTCTAGTTTCAGTTTTATCTGTAACTGCAGGGATTTATTTTGTGGGAAGCCTCTATTCTCAGCCCGATGAAGGCTTTTAGCATACCATCTGACGTGTGAGGGCTTGTCTCCATGGTCCTGACCATTAAGCCTATGGAGGACTTTCAAAAGGATCAGAACTGTAATAAGTGTGATCTCTCCGGCAAGATCCAAAGCATTTTTTCCAAGCAGCAGTTTCCTGAATCCTGGGTTAAAATGTTCTAGTCTTGTTTTCTGCCTCGTTGAATATCTAAAGGGCAGGGCAAAGTTTCCCGCCCCGTGAGAGTAAACCTGGTGGCTCACTGGCAGGCAAGGCTGATCCGAATAGAGCTGAATGATCTCTAGTGGGAACCGATGTCCATGCCTTCTATGGCTACTACAGAGCGGGCCAAACTAGGGACTGTGCGAAAGACTCCCTGGTGTGTGGGTGTGTGGGTGTGTGTTAATGTTAATGTTAATGTTTGTTTTGAACGTTTCAACATTAACATGGCATGAAACAAAGGCTGTGTGCACATTTGTGGATTTATTTCATTCACATCAAATGTGCAATAACAGCCATCTATAATTCTGACCCTCAAATTTGCATTTTTATTAGCTAATTATATCTTCAGTACATTGAAACCAATGAAGCTTGGCTGAAATATTCTTGTTTATTTAGATACAGAAGCCAGAGTAATAGCAAGGTGGTGTTTGCTAATGACATGCTTCCCATCTCCAGGATCACACTGGAGAAACACTGTTTTGCGCTGTCAATTATTGTTCAACTGCTTTCCTGGTAAGTGCTATGTCAGGAGAAAATATCTGAGGTCAGAAAAACTCTAAGATAGCAATTCTCCATGCAAACAATGAGATGAACAGTTATACTTCGATTACGTCTTGGGCTCACTTAAGTGCCTGAAAGGCCTCAGCTGGTATCTCAGCTGCTATACAAAGCATGGTAAGGAAACCGGTTCCTTCCAGGGATAAACACCTCATTGCTAGTGCACCTCAGGTTATCTTTGGGGTCAACCAAGATTTCTCCAGTGAAAGAAAATGATAACGTAGAAAAGACTGGCCGCATGAGGTCAGCAACTACGGAACCTGTCTCGTTTCACCTTCACCGTCAGTCGTTTTTCAGTCAACCAATCATTCAGTTAACATTCCACTAACCCATGTGCACTGCTTCATTCATCCTTTGTTTTCATTCGCCCTGCACTAACATTTCCCTTAATCAGTCACCGGTGTTAGTCATTGTTTGTC
>JAOVYW010000074.1:2317377-2359865 GCA_025775045.1 Hiodon tergisus | reverse complement strand
ACTTACTGGCTTTCCTGTTGCAATGGCTTGAGACTGAAACACTTTGTTCTTTATAGAAATACATGAATTATGATGACAATAGTGATGGTATTAATTGTAATGTAATCATATTAAAATAGAAATGCAAGTAAAGTTTGCAGTTTCTTAGGAATATATTGTTTGTGAAGTCAAATTATAGTTTGTGGCCATTGTCTTGTTTGTTTAAGACAAGCCTTTTCATTAATCAAATGGCTTCCCAATTTTACTTAATGGTAAAAGAGAGCCCCACAGCCTTTTTCCCACTGCCCCGTTGCTTTTGAGTGTTTCAAAGTTGTGGTCTTCTTTTCGCCGGTCTTTTAACAGGTTGCGACACCCTCTTAACCATTCTGTAAAATATTTTGGCCTGCAAGAGATAGGATTCACGTCAAGAGACTGAAAGGGCATCGTAATGATATATTTGATGAAAATGGCGTTTCTGTTGTTTTCAGAGGAATGTATAGAGCATATTTATAGTTATGTAACTTGTTGTTTTCCTAGAATGGGATCATGACAAAGGATTTGACCCGGCTGAAAATGCTGCTCTCCGAACTCGAAGTAAGCAATTAATGTTTTAAAATGTATTTATAATGTATGTCTATCGAGGTAGGGCTTTTAGGTTACAATAACCTGTAATTGTCATCAGACATACTTTATTTATAGCTGACTCTGCTATGTCCATCCCCCGTGTGTGTGTCTCACACTTAGTTACTCATGTCATCAGGAGACTGGTTGTTAGCTAATTTTCCAAAACGGTCACTTTTGGCACCGAAAATCAAAAGGAGAACCAATACAGTACAAGGAGATTGCGTGCGTGTGTGACGTTCTCCCCGTCTCTCCCTCTGATTGAAAGGCGGTGGGCAGTAAGATAACACCTGAGTGTACAGAGGATCATGAAGGTGAGGTGGTCTTAAGTTCATAAATCAATTGGAACGGATGTTTTCCGCTTATGTCCTGCCGCCACGGCTGTTTAATTTCCATCGATGAGTAATGGGGCGAACTCAAATTGCCCGTCTTTCCTCTGAGTCCCGTTGACATGGTTCTGATCTCTCCTCCTACAGACGCACAGGAGGGATGGCACTTCCGTCCACCGCCCCGCGGCGTGACCAGCAGTGAGGAGTACACGCTGTGTAAAAGGTAACCCTGTCCTCATGGCGCACGCTCGACTGCAGCTCTGCATGGCACTGGCTTTATTACACCATGATAGATTGTATGATGGCAGGCGAAGACTGTCTGTGGAGAATACCTTAAGTCTTTTAGGAGGAAATTAATGAGTGAGGTCTAATGCAGTTTAGTAAAAGCTGAAATTTTTATTTCCTCCCCATATGGGTCATTCCCTTGTTTCTGATCCCCTCCGGAAAATTCTTCGCAGTCCCTTTCTCGTAAAACAAGGTGAAGTGTAAGAAGTAAAAACAGGCCGAGCTGGTCCTCCGGCTCCAGGTTTGTTTGTTGGGCTGGGCCGGGCCTGTGCTGATTTGGGAGACTGAGGCAGAGTGGTTTGAGGGTGTGGGTTTCTGTGTGCAGGTTCCTGGAACAGGGCTTGTGCCGGTATGGGGCCCAGTGCACCTCCGCCCACTCGCAGGAGGAGCTGACGGAGTGGCAGAAGCGCTACGCCTCCCGGCTCATCCGCCTGAAGCAGCAGCAAGAGAGCCGCCACCTGCCAGAGAGCTACACCGAAGCGCTCATCGAGAAGTGGATGAACTCCCTATCCCCAGAGAAAGTGGTAGGCTTTGCTAAATCCTGCCCCCCAGCATGCCCGGAGCCGTGTGTTTGCCCTATAGAACTGAAATATTGGATCCTAAATCATAATGTCAATAATCAACAGAAAAATATGAAAACTTATACTTTGATGTCATGGCAACTCTAACGTCATCATAAGAAATAAGAATGTCACTAGAACTACTAATCTGGATTCCCACCTCCCTTTTCTTAATGTCAGTGGTAGATTGGTTTGTCTCCCACACCATTAAAGGTTGATCAAATTGTTCTTGCTTCCAGTTAAGTGAGTATCTTGAGGGAGTAAATGTGGAACACAGCTCGGATCTCTCAGTCACTGTCACCACCAAGAAATCCACTCACTCCTGGACCTTCTCCATCTTCTGCAAAGTAATGATGTCGCCCGATTTTCCATTTTACACAAAGTTTGCATTTCTACTGCTGCCTAAATGTTGCTTTCCAACATTTCCATACATTCGTATTGAGCTTTGCTGGTGTGACATTCTCTTCCCATCATTCCCATCATCTCCCAGCCTGCCCGGACGCTGTACCGGATCGCGCTCCTGTACGATGCCAACAGACCCCACTTCTCTGTCACGGGCGTGTCAGCCGGGGATGCCTCTTCCCAGCTGCTCCAGGAGGTGCCTGAGGGCTGCCAAGAGTGGACAGGCGTAAACCTGCTACAGAACGGTGCTGACCACTGCATCTACACCGTGGCGGTGGGCTTCAGCACCGAGATCTTTGGCACCTTCCGCCAGACCGTGGTCTTCGACTTCGGCTCTGAACCCGTCCTCATGCAGAGGGTAATGGTGGATGCCGCCTCCATCAAGGGTACGTCTTCTGCCCCCCACCATACGTCTGCATTTGGACTCTCACAAGTAACTGAAAGCCACATGGGTGTACAGTTTAGTGAAGACCACTTGCTAAAACATTCTATGGAAGTTGGTATGAATTTTCTCTTGAGGTGGGCTGTTGATTATCATAAGCAGCTATGCCTTCATTTTGATGGCAATTCAGACACATTGTATGCGATAATGCGGCCCCTTTGTGGTACTCCCAGGCTGATCGAAAGTGGCGTCTTAATCATCCTTGACAGTTGCCCGAAATAAAAGCATGGTTCAGAAAACTAGGTTCTGTCAGCCGCACATTTATTTTCAGTGTAGCTGAAATGAGGCATGCCGACAGATGGGTTCTCAATGTAGGGGAAAAAATTCCTGTTTGCCCATGATTTAAAAGTCTTTTCGTGGAGAGACTTTAATTCTTTGAAGAGACAATTATGTCTAAATCGTGTGTTTTTCTCCTTTATGAGCCAATAAAGCATCAAGGTTATAATGGGGTTTTTTTTATTTTAAGAAAGCTAAAAATGTCTAACATCTTTCGATCCCTAAAAAAAAAACATTTATGTGTGTGTTTTCCCATATGTTTTTCACTGGTCACTTGCCGCAAAAAAGCAGCCCTTTCAGGCCCAGTTGACCAAAGCGGTCCTTTATGGTGACCCACTCTTAGCTATGCCTGGGTGGATATTAAAACCCCTTATTCCCACTTTGCATAATGGGGGAGCATTCGCTTTAACTTGGGTTTGACGGAGATTTTTATTTTTGCAGACCTGGAGCACCTGATGCAGGCCCGGCAGCAGCTCCTGATGACGGCCAAGCGCTGGGACTCCTCCTGCAAGACCATCGTGGAATTTGGGCCCAACGAGACCATGGAGCTGGAGCGTGGCCTGCTGGCCCGGTACCAGATACCCCTGTCGGCCGACCAGCTCTTCACGCAGTCCGTCCTGGACAAGTCCCTGACCCGGGAGAACTACCAGGCCCGGCTGCACGATCTGTTGTACATAGAGGAGATTGCTCAGTACAAAGAAGTCAGCAAGTGGGTTCCGTCTTCAGGCTTTCAGGATTTATACTGAAATTGGCTGACAGGGTATTGTTGACTGAACAAAGCTCAGTATTACACCAAACATTTCATTTTACTTTTTGGTAGGGATTGATCTTGCACAATATATACCACAATAAGTGTTTATTAGTTTTTACCTGTTGAATAAGTCACAAAATTGTTTCTTTGCTGTCCACTTGATGCCTTAGCAGCCATTTTAACATAGAATTCAGTGGATCCCTGCCAACCACAAGGTGTCAGAAATGTTCTGCCTGTGAGAATTTTTTTTTGTTTAAGAAAAGTGTGTGTGTGTGTGTACGCGTGCGCATTCTCTCACTCTTTAAAAATTTTTTTTTTTATAGGGCATTTTAAGCTTTTTAATAATTCATATCCTGGAGGTGTCTCGAGAGACTTCACCAGGCTCTGAAATTTGTGTTTGAATGAAATGAATTTTATTTTATGGAAGCGGTTTCCAATCTCTGTGTTAATTTAGCACCTGCTGCTCCTTCAGCTTTCTTATGGGGGAGAAAGCGATGGGTTATTACACAGATCCAGCACTGATTGCACCCAAACCAAAGTTGAAACCCCCCTGCTTATTCACTGGCCTGGAAACCGAATGTATTCAGAGTCCTCCATCACCACGTTTGCGGCATGATCTCCGACTCTGACAGCTGGTTTATTTTCTTGCGGTTCTCCTTCGAACACCATCGATAGCCTTCAATGTTTCATCAAAGTGCTTTTGGCTGTGGTGTAAAATGATTGCGCTTCGCCAGGAAACCGACACTGTATTGTCCAAAAGTTTGTCCTTGTGAGCAGCTGTTTCAGGGCTTCATCATGGTGGCTGGAGCAACACAGAAATGGCGTGGGGAGGCTCAGGAGTTAAACGACTCCATTCCACGGCTCGCTGCCTTGGTGTAATGATCCGAGCTTGTAACCCCAGTTATGGGGGGGCGGGGGCAGTGGTTTAAGGAGCGCTTAAACATCCTGAAAAGATTCATCCTCCAGCACTGGACCCGTGCTTTAGGTACGTCGGGTGACTTGACTCGCGTCCATTCTGTCTCCTCTCAGGTTTAACATCAAGGTGAGCCTTCAGCTGGTTACGAGCTTCATGCTGACTGGCATTTCTGGAGGTGCTAAGTACGCCCAGAACGGGCAGCTGTTCGCCCGCTTCAAGCTGACCGAGACGCTCTCGGAGGACACCCTGGCCGGGCGGCTGGTGATGACCAAGGTCAACTCGGTACTCCTGCTGCCTGTCACCAAGGAGCGGCCCGGTCAGCCCCCCGGTGCAAAGGAGAGGGTGTATGAGGCGCACATCGAGGAGAAGACCAAGGAGTACATCTTCCTGCGCATCTGCAAGGAATGCTGCGAGGAGCTGAGCCTGCTTCCAGACCGTGAGCTGCAGGTATGCGCGCTCTACACATACACACGTGTGCACGCACGCACGTGCCCTACACATACATGCGCGCGCGCACACACACACAAGCTATTCATAAACACACGAGTGCATACACACATACATGTGCTCACTACACACTACACTCGACAAATGTGATCTACACATGCTTGCGCACTACAAACATGGACGCTAACTATATGTATACATGCAGTACATGCGCATAGATATTAAACATACAAACAAGCAGCTAAGAAATGTTTTTACGGTCTTTCATTTCCAGTAATTGCTGAAATAATAACATATGAAGTAGTTCTTTGGTTGTAAATCAACTTCCCCCGAATGATAATGACTGAGTGCCAGTGCTCGTATAGCCAGGAATGTTCCCCCGACTCCTGAGGTGTTGTACTTCACAGCGGAGACGAGCTTTTTGATTTCCCTTTATTGCAACTTGACAGACTGCCGCTGTTGGAATGGGAATATAATCTATCCATTGCGTTCTGCAGGGAGGTTGATGGGGGGAGGGGGGGTGGTGGTGGTGGTGGTTGCGGGTGCCACGCACGCCGCTGTGCCAAGACTGTTCAACGCTAACAAAAACCGCTTCTGAAATGATTAGAACAAGGCCTGTGGTGAGATGGAATTAGGGCTAATGTTCTCTGCATCTCCGCCGCTAGTCCTCGTCATTAAGGTTTTTAATTGAATTGTTGCTGCAGAGTCCCAGGGCTCTTCTGTCATCCGAGAGACAGAGCAGCCAAGCTGGTTGGCCTACAAAGGAGTTGGTGGGTGGAATCGCCCTAAATTAAGTAACCACTGGCTGTTTTAAAAGGAAAGAGATTACTTATTCCATTCAGTGTAGTCACACCCCCTCCCTCCAAATAAAAAGAATCAATTAGTTTTTAAGAAAATAAATGTTTTCCGTTTATTTCTGAATAATTTTAAAGAATGTTGTATACAATGGATCGTGGAGTCCAGCTCATCTAGTCATGGTGTTTTTTGCGGTGAATTGGGTGTGTCCAATGAAGTGTTATTAAAGTAGTGTTCTGCTGACATCAGTGCCGTTGGTTGCAGGATTTTAATCTGAATGGAAACTAGAGATTTATTTGCATGGCACATCCTTTTATTTTTAGGTACGTTACAGTGCTTGACAATTTCGAACGAGTTTTGTTTTGCTCATTTGTACAGTTAATATATACAGAAGCAGTTTGGCTTTAGAACCCTGCTCAGTTGTTGACCCGGCAACATTCTGGTGACCTGGCCCGGTACGCATTAACCAGTACACCTCTCTGCTGCCTGTCAAAGCTGTTTTCATTTGCAGTGGAAGACAACAGCTGAACGTTAATGCTGGTATAGAAATCGCAAATTTAGCCGTTTGCATTTGGTCCTCCTGATATTGTGGTGGAAAAAGCCAGGAAATTGCAACATTTAATTGAATTTTGTGGTTAGGGTTAGAGCCCAGGGACTTCTCTAATATGGGAAGTTTAATCCAATGCAGTGTTTGGTGTTGGTTTGCAGTGCACGTTGTGTCGGGCCTGTTGTGACGATGACCGTTCTCTGGCACTGCCCCCACCCACCACCCATCTCTACCTAGGTGGAGCTGCAGTTCCAGCTGAACCGCTTGCCCCTCTGTGAAATGCACTACGCCCTGGACCGCATCAAAGACAATGGCATCCTGTTCCCCGACGCCAGCCTCACGCCCACCATCCCCTGGAGTCCCAACAGGTACCGCCGCGAAGGAGTCCGCGCGGCCTTCACCTGCGCAGCCGGAGAGTACGACCACCCCTCCCCTCCTCGGTGCACTCAGCCTCTGCCTCGCTATCTGCCGTGCGATGGTGCTGATGGTTTAATCACAAGTGTAAAAATGTCACCGGGTGTTTGTTTAACCGCACAGTCCATGAAGGCCTGGCGGAGTATTCTGTATCTCAGTGGGTGTGGATATATGCGTTTTTATTATTTTTTTAAGTTCCAACTGCATTTCTATTAAATGGTGGGGGGTGGGGGGTGTATCTGGAGTACCTATCTATCATTTTATTATAGCAGTGTTACAGTTTAAACTCTGACATCGCAAGCTGCAATTATCTGGAGCAGAAATGCATCTTTTTGTTGGTGTGGATAGGATGGTGAAATCCCCCCACCCCTGCCTGCCAGGAACACGTCTAGTGTCTGACGGAGCTTAGGCATCCTTGAAATGAATTCCTCTCATCAGAAACCCTTCCAGAAACCTCTTCAAACCTGCACGTATCATTTCCCGCTTTTTCTGCCACAGAGTCGTAAATATGCATGACTCCACCAGGGTTTTTTCCCCTTCCGTGGAGTTAAACTCTGTCTGGCCAACCGCGTGGCTGTCTCCAACCCTGCATTTTCCATGGCAAATTTGCCGTTTTCCAAATCCAAGTCCCCTGGCCTTCGCTACCCTTTAGCTGGAGAGGGCGGTATCCCAGGAGGCCTGTCACAAGATTGCACGACCGCCGCCGTTTCCTCCAGCAGTCTGGACAGAGTCCTACATCCTTTATTTCCCCGGGGCCCATTCACGTGAAGAAAACACAAAGTAGACATTCATTTTTATTGACGTTGCAGTGCTGAGAATGATGGCTTTACGGCCAGGTTTGGAAAGAAAAGGCAACAATAAGACCAAAATAAAACCTGATTTGGCTGTCAGACAGGCTGGTTAAGTTACCGCTTATCATCATCCCATCTGAGAAATGGTTCATCTCCTGAGTCGGAATGGTGGTGACTCTCAGATGTAGGCGGTTCTCTATTAACACAAATGCACAGCTCCTGGCATATTCACACAGCCCAGTGCTAGTTCCGACTGTCATTAGAGGCATTGAATTAATAATAATAATAATACAAAAAGTATATTGGTCATTAACTTGTCATAATAATGAAGTCATTTGGTATGTATACAAAGGTGTAGGGCACCTGCAGGATACAGTTCCCTTCCATTTCCCTTAACACCGTATGGACATTCCCTGGCTCTTTTGTGATGCAGCCCACAGCTATGAGACAAAGTTGCATCAATTAGTTTTGTCTCAGCAAAATAGGTTTTTAATAGGCTTGTAACTGAAACCGTGGGCCTGAGAAAGGGTTTGTAAGGGTGATTTGTGGGTTCTCAATTGGGCCAATGACAGCTTTTCGGCAGAGGCGTGAGGGGGAAAGATTTTTTTTAGCAGGAAGAGGTGAAACGGGGGGGAGTCTCAGCCTATGTCCTGTACTACAACCCCCACCAGGCAGTGGGATGAGCAGCTCGATCCCCGGTTAAACGCCAAGCAGAAGGAGGCGGTTTTGGCCATCACCACGCCCCTCTCCATCCAGCTGCCCCCTGTGCTTATCATCGGGCCCTACGGCACGGGCAAGACCTTCACCCTGGCACAGGCCGTCAAGCACATCCTCAAACAGCCGGATACCAGGTGAGCCTTAGCAAGGAAATGGGTATCAAAACAATACTCGTAACTATGTAAAAAAAAAAAAAAAAGATTGAAAATGTCAGTATATGAGACGTATTTGTAAACGCATCAGTAGGGGGTAAAGAAGTGATGAGTATTGAAATTTTTCGGGGATTGAACATTTAGGAATTTACATTGTTTTATAATTTGGGCTGTGCTGTCGGTACCAGTCTTACAGCAGCTCAGACGCTGGTAAGTGGCAGTCAAGCTAATCTAAACCAATTGTCTGGGAACCCCCCCCCCCCACTAAATTCTATTACAATGAATTAAGCATTATTAAAAGACTAATGGAAAAACTTCCGGTAAAAAGACTTATAAGTTAAAAACAATTTTATACAAAATTTACATAATATAATTGTTTATATAATAGATCAGTTATTAAATAAACAAATACAAATAATGTATAGCATATGAATGGAAAATATGACATTATGTATATTTCCATCTTCAAAAGTGTATTTAGTGAAAATCAAATCAAGGGAGTAATCTGTTCAAATCAGTCAACTGCATTAGCAGCTCACTGCTAGCCGGCACCATGCTAGTGCAGTGTAATTTTCTGTATGTATAGTGATTCATGTGAGTGCATTTGATAATCACGTATGTTGTGTGGTCTGTGCTGAATAAAAGCTTACTGCCGCTTGTTTGCAGGGTCCTCATTTGCACCCACTCCAACAGTGCGGCCGATTTGTACATAAAGGATTACCTTCATCCATATGTAGAGGCTGGGAATCCACACGCAAGGCCTCTCAGGTAAGGGCTTATCAGTGCTACCTGATTGGGCCGTGGGGCTTAGCTTCAGCACTGTAATGCCAGATATTTAGAGACAGTGGGTGCTGTTACATCGTGTTTTCCAGTTTGCTCTCATTAAAAAAATGGCGGGGGGATATGGGGAATGTATTTAATTTGTTGTCTGGATGTGTTAGACAACAAAAAGGTAAGGTCAGATGTTCTGTGGATGGCTTTCTGGTTGTCCCTGAATCCTATTTGGCCAGTGTGTTCAGCAATTAAAATCTCCCATCCTATTCATTCCGTAGCATGTGGTCAGCCCCTCCCATCCCCGTAACATTACTTATGCTTTTTAGTCAAGTAGAAGAATCATTTTAAAAAGTCAGTGGAAAAAGCTTCTGGCATTATCATGACAGAACTTGTCTCATTTAAGGAAGAAATGGGAGGGAAGGTGTCAATGAGAAGTCATGATTTAGTCATAGCCTAGTGCCGTGCGCTGATATATGAGCGTGCGTCTGTTTATTTAGCCCATGCTCATAAATCAGTGCTCATACCCAGGTTGGCTTGCGTAAGACATTTATTGCTTTTCCCATTAAGTGAAGCCCAAATATCATATTTTGTCTTTGAATTTTGAGAGAGATATGTGACTTAACAAAAATGCGTGTTATTATTTTAACAATGTGAAACTGAGGCTTCAAAGAGTATTCCGTGACTGTTTGGAAGGTGAGTTTTATTAGCTGCGCTGATGGAGGGTGGCGAGGGTGGGCTTCAGATGGGAGTCGCATGCATCAGAACCCTGAGGCCGTCTCTTCCTGCCACTCTCCCCAGGGTGTACTTCAGGAACCGCTGGGTGAAGACGGTCCACCCCGTCGTGCAGCAGTACTGTCTCATCTCCGGCGCACAGTACACTTTCCAGATGCCCGAGAGGGAGGACGTGCTGAAGCACCGTGTGGTGGTGGTGACGCTCAGCACCTCCCAGTACCTGTGCCAGCTGGACCTGGAGCTCGGTGAGTGGCTGGGCCATTACGGGCGGACAGGGCTCTGAGTGGCGGCGGTCGATACAGACGGCCAGTGACTCGTGACTCCCTCAGACACTGAATCATTAACATAAACTCAATGGATTGTGTTGTACTTTCACCAAAGCATGTTAGTTTGTTGGCTTAGAGCCAATAGCTTTACTGTTTATTGTACAGCTGGATGTGTACTGAAGCCGTTTGGATTAAGGACCTCTCTCGGGGGTATCCAGATGTTTGGACATGCCACTAGTTCTTTACTCAGGGGCTGTTTTTGCAGGAGGCGGTACACATTGCAGCGTCATGTAGGCCTGAGTCCGTCCAGCCAAGTCTCTGTGTTGAGGTATTCTTAACAAGCAAAATTCCAAGATAAGCTGTGCGTGCTCGGTGTGTCCTGCTATGGGTTGGTGCAGAACCTATAACGTTCAGTAGGCCGAAGCAGGAACGTTTGCAAAGAATAATGGTTTTCATTCAGAGCCACCCGATGGCGTCAGAGCTATTAGAATGAAGAAGTCGATTTTAAAAGACGTTGGCAGTTCCAACTGTCGGAGATCATGAGAATGAGGTCGATAATGAGGCCTTTTAAATTCAGAAATTTCTCTGTAATTGTTATTAAGGGACCTCCCTTTATTAGGAGCTTCGAATCCCCCATGCAAACGCTTCTGCAATTTGTAGAAACAAAGTTGTTCGCTTGAATGACTGGTGATCGTCTGTAGCTTTTAAGCTTGATATGCTTGTCTCGTGTGTTACCCTTGTTGAGCGTCCATTTAATTGTCTTTCGTTATCTCCTTAAGTTAAAGGTATGCTGATGCTAAATTTAAATTTGGCATCTGGGGGGTCCTGACTAGCAAGTCTCCTAGTTTTGGTTACCCTGTTTTCACATCTCCCAGAATTCAAGGTTATTTCTGAGGACTCTCAGCTGGAAAGGCATAATTAGTCGAACCTTGCATTTCTCACTATGTAAATGGAGGATTGCTAATGAGATTCATTTGTAGCATCTTGGAAATCCAAGACAGACCTGAATTTGAGGTGTGCATCAATGTTTAGAGCGCACAGTTAGCTGTTTATCCTACAAATAAAGGACCAAGACAGGAAATTGATTGATTGCCAATTGTCCTTGTAAGTAATGTGTTTTTTTCCTGCGTAAGCTTCACTCTGAGGCTAGGGAGATGAAATTATCTCTTTCTGTTGGACACCTGGTGAAGAGAGAAGATCATCCACAGTGCCTACATGAATTATAAATTAATGATGAATTATGAATGTTTTTTTAACCAAGGAGTTGAATACACTGGGGCATTTTCCTTCACATAAACAATGTAGATTTAATGATACTCATCTCAGGACTGGTACTTGTGTTTGTACTATTTTGTCCTGAAATGGCCTCTATCGCTCTTGTGAAATTGTTTTGTTGTCACCACGGTCAATGTGGGTTTTATGGCTGAAGTGGTGGTTTCTCTCAAGGGTTTTAAAAACTTTTATTACAGAAGATAACTCATTGTTCCAAGGTTGATAAAGGTCAAAAAAGTATTTGGCAACCAGGGATTGTTTTTCCTTGGATATCTTTAAAAAAAGAAAAGAACCACATTACCATTTCTTTGTTACATGACAATCAGGGTTACATTGTACCATGGTATTTAAAATAATACTAGCAGTAAGTCAGATTGTGATTGTAATGGGACTACAGTAGTTTCTGTGTTCTAAGTAACAAAATGCACATGCGTCTAGATTCAACGTAGCTTATGAACTTGACAATGAAAGAACTGCAGAATCACAAATAAGAAAGATCAGAGTTTTATTAGGGTCCTCACAAAAACACCAGAATGGATGGAAGTAGATAATATCCAAGTGTGCATGAGGCCATTGTTGCTTGTCTGCCAATGTTGCATAACCAAATCCTTTTTTAAACAGTACATTACTGTGATATTGCGATAATTGTCGTACGTTTTAAACGATTATCATACCTCAAAACCTAATTCTACGGCATTCCTTGAGGCTAATTAGTTGTTTTGCATAACACATTCCTCGCACATTATCTTTATATTATTGTAATTGGTCTTGTATGCCTCTGGCGCTGACAGTTCAGAGGGCCTCTTTGCCTCGGTAGTCTTCATGTAGGGCAGTGCGGAACAGGACTTCTTGGGGGGGGGGGGTCTGTGTGTCTTGTGGGCGCTGTGTTTATAGGTGCTGTTTGCACGAGTGCATTTTGCGCTGTGTATGAGGACGGTAAAGAAGGCTGCTATAAACGGTTGCTGCCGGGAGCACGGAAGGACCAGACATTGGTTCCCATCCCCCGTTTCGCTCTCGATGGACACAGCCGTGTGTTTTTAATAAAGCTTTTAATAGTCATGCAGGTTTTTATGGCCCCTTGAACTTAATTGAATCTGACTTGACGGCACACAGCACCTTCTCTCACACTTCCTAATTAGTGCCTTAGGTATTGTTCTGTAAACGAAATCTCCTCTTTACAAAGGTATCTTCACCCACATCCTGTTGGATGAAGCCGCCCAGTCCATGGAGTCTGAGACCATCATGCCTTTTGCTCTAGCCAGCCGAGGCACCAGGATCGTGCTGGCAGGAGACCACATGCAGGTAAAGGAGATGTTAACTGATGACCGAGAATGGTGGCGTTTTGAGGCCGCTTACTTCCTAGGCACACCAACACCCTTGTATTAAAATAATAAATGAATCCCATGCAATGCCCGCGTCTTGTGAATAAATTTCGCATCCGCTGTCAGCGAACAAAAGATTAATTAAATGTGTGATTTTTGTTGTGTGGAAATGTTGCATCATCTCATTTGCATATTGTTCCTGTTAGAATTGTTTTGCTGTGTCATTAAGCATTTACAACTGGATGCAGGATTCAGAATCTCGATGATGCTGGATTTGCTTCACCAGACTCAACATTTCGCTTCTGCTAGTAGACGAAACCAGATAAAAAATATGAAGGGCTAAAACCCAAGAAAGTTAGAATTGGATAGAATTTATTGCGCCCAGAAATATGCACTGTCGAAATATGTTCCTTGTTACTTTCCACATTCTGCATCTGCTAGTCTGTCATCTATTCCTTATGTTCAGTTCAGGGTTGTGTGGCATTTCCCTTTCTCAGTTTATATATTGCTATATATTGTACCTGTGCTGTTGAATCAACTTGTATATTGACTTTCCTATTGGCTGTTAACTCTCTGTTATCTGTTATCTCAATTAGCACATGACTTCAGAATGTAACCTAGGAAAAATTTGTTTAAGAAAAAATCGATGCTGAATCCTGTCATTTGAAGAGAAAGCACTTTGTGTATTGTTTAAATACAAGTGCCTTTAAAGTGCTTTGTTTAGCAGAAAACCATTAACATGTGGCATGTATCATTAAGCTAGACTTGCTAGCGAAATTCCCACTGACCAGCCTGCCTTTCCTCCAGCTCAGCCCATTTGTGTACAGCGAGTTTGCCCGAGAGCGGAACCTGCACGTTTCTCTGCTGGACCGTTTGTACGAGCACTACCCAGCCGAATACCCCTGTAGGATACTGCTGTGTGAGAACTACCGCTCCCATGAAGCCATCATCAGGTATGTGCCAGCCTTTCGATATTGCACCTGCTGGAGAGGGGGTGCTGACGCGCACGCACGCGCGTGCCACTGCGATCCACTGAAACATACATCAGCCTCAGTGAACCACTGATGCAGACACACACCAGCCACTGCGAACCACACACACGGCCATACACATCAGCCGCCGCGAACCACAGACACATCAGCAACTGCAAACCGCTACCACACAGCACCAGTTTGTTTCTGCCACGTAGTGTCCCACTACCCGTACATTTTCCACAGTTCTCAACTGAAATTGCAGGAATAAGTCTGTAGTAAGTGAAAAGTACTGATGGCCAAGGGTTGGTGTCAATATTGGTGTCAATATTATTTACTTTGAAACAGAAATTTCAAAACCCAGTCTGAACAAGAAGTCTGAGCATCTTGGCTTTGGAGATTACCTTGAGCTGATGTGCTTTAATGTTGATGAACTGCTCAGACCTGCGGTAAGTGAAGTGTTAAGCGTCTCCTCCCACCCCCAGCTACACGTCGGAGCTCTTCTACGACGGGAAACTGATGGCCAGTGGCAAGCAGCCCTCGCACAAGGACTTCTACCCACTGACCTTCTTCACCGCTCGGGGGGAGGATGTGCAGGAGAAGAACAGCACTGCCTACTACAACAATGCTGAGGTATCCCCGCACTCCAGCCAGCTCCAGGAGGGTGGTCCTACATCCGCCCATTGCCTCCTGCAATGGGCAGGGTTAAGAACCCTCTTTTTGGGTGACACGCACATTTAAGGCTTCACAAGTAGAGGCTGCCGCTGGCTCACATTGACTGACTGTTTTTTTCGTACTGTTATCTCTAAGTGGTAATATGTATTAGCTTCCGTATAACTGGCAGTAAAAAATCTTTATGTATCCTACATGTGTACCTTTTTATTCTTTCTGTGTATAGATTCAATATATTATCTTCCGCTGAGTGATTTTCGTCTCATTTTCATACTGAGCTGGTTGCTGTTGAACCTGTGAAAATTGAGCAATTTAGCCTGATTGCCCATTAGCATGTACCAGTTTGCTCCCCTTCCTGTAAACCAGTGTTTTTGACTGAATGATTCCGGTGCCGCCGTTGCCTAGAATCATCAGACAGTAAAGTAGCCTTTGTTTGAGGGGCGCTCTGAAAGACAGCGGCTCCCTCCCTGTAAATAAAAACCCTGTCCCTCCCTCGCAGGTGTTTGAGATCGTGGAGAGAGTGGAGGAGATGAGGAAGAAGTGGCCCCTGGCCTGGGGGAAGCTGGACGAGAGCAGCATCGGCGTGGTTTCTCCCTACGCCGACCAGGTCTTCCGCATCCGCGCAGAGCTGCGCAAGAAGAGGATGTCGGAAGTCAGCGTGGAGAGGGTGCTGAACGTCCAGGGTGAGGGCGGAGCTGGGGGTGGGGCTTGGGGAGGGACCACCAACCAAAAAATGTCTTGTATAATTAATTCCAAGGATGAAACAATTACCAGAGCATTGAATCTGAGACCATTCTGCATTATGTTTGAGATGCTCTGTTTAAGAGCGTCCGCTAATCAATGAAAAGTCAAAATGCTGCCCTGTGTTAGCCGCGGATAGGCCGCAGTGGCCCGTGCATGTGGGCAGGGTCCATCCCCTGAGCCTGGCGTTGCTGTGTCTCCCCCAGGAAAGCAGTTTCGGGTGCTGTTCCTCAGCACGGTCCGCACGCGCCACACCTGCAAGCACAAGCAGACCGCCATCCGGAGGAAAGAGCAGCTGGTGGAGGACTCCACAGAGGACCTGGACTACGGCTTCCTGTCCAACTACAAGCTGCTCAACACCGCCATCACACGCGCCCAGTCCCTGGTGGCCGTGGTGGGAGACCCCATCGCACTCTGCTCTGTGGGAAGGTGCAGGTAAATTAACCTGGATCAACCTTTTTGTTTTAATATTCACTCCCTGGCTTCTCGCGCCTGCCAAACTCTACCTGTGTGTTTAATTGTCGTCGCACCCCCCCCCCCCCCTTTCCACGCCATGTTTATTTATCGGAAACAGTGTGCCCTCCCGTCTGCGTTTCGGTAATTGGAGGAAATTTATTGTTCCACCTGCCACAGCCAGATTGATCCTGTTTGCCGTGACCGAGGGCTTTCAAATCTTCCAAAGACCCCGAGACGCCATGAAAGCTTTAGACAGGGAATTAGGGATGCACCATGCCTGTGGATTCCTAAGAGCCGCCACCCTCAGTGGTTGTCAGTTTTGTACCCTAGGCCAGTGGTTTCCAAAAGTGATGTCCGTGCATGCATTTCAGGGCGCCCAAGAGAACACGAGAAGGGCGCATTCCTCGTTCATATCCAAAAAAAATGTAATTTATTAATTTAATAAATAAAATTATGATTGTCTTAATCACATGAATACGGTATTAAATGCACTAAGCACTGCGGTATTTGGTCTCGGTAATCATGTAGAGCTTGCTAAGACTTTCGATAATTCAGCAGTGGATACAGAAAGATCCCCTTTAAACTGCTGGTGATGATGAATCACGTGCCGCTATGATGTCGGCTGACAATTTGTAACCAACGCAAATGAAGTAAGGCCATTTAGACCTGGGATTCACATGCGCTGGTTAGGAGGAGGAGCCACGACCGCAGTTCGTCCTCTGCTGTGATGTTCTTTCAAATCTCAATCTAAGTTCATAGATAAGTTGTTTGTGAAGGATTCTACCAGCTTAAGAGAGTTCCATGGAAACAAGAAGTTCCTGAAATCGACTGCTGCAGGTTATGATTGAAAGGTATTATGCCAAGTATCAGTCCTGATCGCAAAGACAGGCGTTACAACACATTTGACAAATTGTTAATTTTACTAATTCTAACGCATTCTAATTTAAGACACATGTTTATAGACTGTTATTATAACTTGTAATTGTGTATAGTTACAATACTACAAAACTCATTATTGAAGAGTGGTTCTCTGAATTAATTTAAGCAAAATATTATAATTATTTTAGAAATTAACATCTTAATGTAAATGTATGAGAGGGGGTGTATTTAATCGTTTTAGTTTAAAAAGGGGGTCCACAAATCCCAAAAGTGTAGGAACACCTGCCCTAGGCCTCAGCTTGAAAAATGCCCTCCCTGCTACTCTTTGCATTCTCTGCTTGGCCCTCCCTGCTAGTATTTAAAATGCAGCAGCCCACATTAGCTGCAGGGATACTGATTGTGGGAGTAGGGTCAGAATTTATAGAGCATGATTCTTGGATGCTGCTGAACAGGGTGGTGGAGGAATTGACAGGGAGAGGGGCCTCAATAGGCAATCTGGCCAGGGTCAGGTAGGAGATGGAATAACAACATGTCCCAGAGACACCCCCCCCCCTCCCCCATGCCTACAAATTCTTGCTGTCATACTGGCTATCTGGTGTGAGGCACTGAGCAAGGAAGGCAGGGCGCGTTAGCTATTCCTGGAAGACTTTAGCCGAACACTTTAGCCGTGACTGCTGCACTGCTCTGTTTATTGTGCTGGGGTTTTCTTGACTTTTAAATATGCGGAAAGGGCTCCCTGTAGCTCTGTTTGGAACTAGAGCTGTCCGTTTTGTTTGTTTTAGGTTGCTGTATTCTGGCAAAACAATGTAATCTCCGGGAAAATAAAAGTAGCATTGATCTAAATACCCTTCTATCTGAGTTTAATGTGCTCACTGGCTTGTGGTAAGGGTTAGGCCCTTTTGTTGTTAGACAAAGAGTAGGACAAAACCAACACATGGAAGTAAAACATTAAGGATTCTTTGCTTCGGAAGGCTAATTTAAGTGCTGCTGTACGGTTGTGTTTGAATCTGTACTAGTATTCAGATTACCAATATATAAGAATTCTTGACAGGTTTTGAGTGGCAGTCAGAGGCAAATTTCACTACAGCAAATTGGCTAGCGTTTTCTTTCCTCGTCTGGTTTTTAAGCCCATCTGGCTTTAAAAGAGAGGCTGTCCTTACGTCATCCGCTGCACATCGTCCCTCACTGCACCCACTGACTACAGATTCGCCAGCTCTCTGTTTCAGCCAATTATGGCTTCCTGGCTGCATCACCTCGAATGTCACCAATCGGTTTGCAGAGTAAATCCATCCGCATCATTCGTGAAGGAGGGTCCTTTAGGGTGGCCAGAGTCGCCGCTCCCTGGTGAATCGCCTCACTTAAAGAGTATATTCATGTAAAGTAAAAGCTACCATAGTTAAGAATGAACGGTACAGTTGAAAAGGGCTCCTAGTATATAATAATGAGCATGGACATACAAGAACTGGTATTGTATTGTGGAAACATATCCTGTAACCTACAGCTCCTTGTCTGTAAGTAGGAATGTGCGCCATACCCCCTGAAAGGGCACATGGGATAAATGTAACGCACCCCATGTTGTGTAATGAACAAGGCCCTGTGGTGCTTAGATGGTATTTGGTGATGGTGAATGGAATTTGTTTTTCCCTTAACAGATTTATTTTACAAACCTCTTTCCCTCTGTGGAGATATGTGCAGTCTGCTAATGATTATACTCAAAAGCTATTTTCCTGGCAATAGTGGCAGATTATGGGACATTTTGTTGGAGGGAATTTCATGAAGACCAGTAGGCAGAAATACTTGTTTTAAGGAAATGTATTATAGCTTTGCATGTCTGTAAATGTACCCAAACTGTCATTCAAGTCATTATTCTATGCCGTTCAATGCTGGCTGTGTAGTGGAAATGAAGGTAGTCCTTAGTTCAAGATCCACAAAATAACCATTCTCTGCTTCGATATGTTTTTGATTGTTTTTCATAATCATTGAATTCAGGTATTTCATTCAGTCCCATTGCCATAGGTGTATAAAATCAAGCACCTAGCCTTGCAATCTGCCCTTACAAACATTTGTGAAAGAATGGGTCGTTCTAAAGAGCTCACTGAATTTGAGCGTGGTACTGTAATAGGATGCCATCGTTGCAACAAGTCAGTTCGTGAAATTTCTTACCTCCTAGATATTCCACGATCAACTGTAAGTGGTATTATCGCAAAGTGGAAGCGTTTAGGAACCACAGCAACTCAGCCATGAAGTGGCAGACTACTTAAAGTTACAGAGCAGGGTCGCCGAGTGCTGAGGTGCATAGTGCGTAAAAGTCACCAACGCTCTGCTGACAATAACTGCAGAGTTCCAAACCTCCTCTGGCATTAACATCAGCATAATATCATAATATAATATGCAAGCCATATTTCAACAAGCACAATGCCAAGCATCGGATGGAGTGGTGTAAAGCACGCCACCACTGGAGCAGTGGAAACGTATTCTGTGGAGAATCATGCTTCTCTATCTGGCAGTCTGATGGACGAGTCTGGTTTTGGCAAATGCCAGGAGAATGTTTCCTGCCTAACTGCATTGTGCCAACTGTAAAGTTTGGTGGAGGAGGGATAATGCTATGGGGTTGTTTTTCTGGGGTTGACCTAGGCCCCTTAGTTCCACTGAAGGGAAATGTTAATGCCTCAGCTTACCAAGACATTTTAGAAAATTCTATGCTTCCAACTTGTGGAAACAGTTTGAGGAAGGCCCTTTTCTGTTCCAGCATGACTGTGCCCCAGTGCACAAAGCCAGGTCCATAAAGGGATGGTTGGAAGAACTTGGCTGGCCCGCACAGTCCCCTGACCTCAACCCTGTCGACTTTTGGGAGGAACTAGAAAGGAGATTGCGAGCCAAACCCTCTCGTCCAACATCAGTGTCTGACCTGAAGAATGGGCAAAAATTCCAACAGACACACTCCAAAATCTTGTAGAAAGCCTTCCCAAAAGAGTGGAAGCAGTTATAACTGCAAAGGGGGACCAACTCGGTATTAATGCCTATGGATTTAGAATGGGAAGCTCCTGTAGTTGTAACGTGTAGTGTTCCCAATACTTTTGTCCATATAGTGTGGCTAGGTGAGTTTGGCATCGATGTGCAGCTGTAACAGGACTTGAAACTGCATAAAGGTGTTGAGTGAAGTGTTGATTGTCTGTGGCGACACAGGAAGTTCTGGGAGAAGTTCATCTGCATCTGCCACGAGAACGGCAGCCTGCACGGGATCACCTTTGAGCAGATCAAGGCCCAGCTGGAGGCTCTGGAGCTGAAGAAGACCTATGTGCTCAATCCCCTGGCGCCGGAGTTCATCCCACGAGCACTTCGACCGCAGCACCCGCAGGGCTCCAGGAAGCAGCAGCAGTCCCCCGCCAAGGTGAGGCCACGCCTCCGTCATTCGCTTGTCCCTGCGGTTTTGTATAGCTTGGTGGTACTTAACCACGGTGCCGTTCTGTCTGCGGGTTTCTCGATCCTCTTTGCCTCTGAATTGTGACATTGAAATAATGATTTGTATTCAAAATAAAGACCAGGTGTTTCCAGGTATAAATCAGATGCAAATCTCAAAAATCTCTACACTGTGGCCCTTGAGGACCAGGATATATATATTTTCATTTCAACTAATATCATACTGGTTCATGATCGCTGTGTCATAGGATAGGAGATTGTGAAGAATACAGAAGTAATGAGTAATATTTTTTTAGATTTTGTATTTTTATCACATGTTGAGTTCACAAATAAAGTTTACATATAAACCTCCTTAATATCACGTAGAAACCCAGTTATTACTAAGTACCTCTCAGAATTCAGGGGCATTGAATAGCTGTTTTTAGTTGACAATCCTGGGGTATTTTAAGTAGTCTGTCAGAGTGTCAAAACGCACTAGCAACACTTTTGAAAAAGGGCTAAGTCGAATCCTAAATCAGTCAGCTGCTTTTACGCTTAGGCTCCTTTTCTTGTCTGCCTTTCTCATGCTTCTCCTGTTCCAGAGGGCGGGATCCACCTCTTTTGTAAATTATTCTCTGTAGTAGAAAGAATATGATAATACTTAGTTTAGAAAAAATTTTAAAAGCCTCCTAGAGTGATGCATATATTTTCTCTATATTGTAATAGTCATTAACTTATTTCATGGGTCCAGTATTTTGTGCTCTGACAAAACATATGGATTTTGAATATTTACTGTCCTTTCGAACTGAACTCCTGCTTCACCAACTGAATGGCGAGTATGATACATGCCACTCTTTCCCAGAGAAGAATCGGTGGTAAGGCGCTGTAAATGTGGATCTTAATGAAGATCATTGTTAGAAGTGGTAGGGCTCCCATTGGACCCTGCAAGCTGAAGCTTGAGAAGTGTTTTGTTTGTTTGTCTAAACCAAATGACATTTCAGTCCTTTTTAATATCTGTGGGAGGCTGGAGGTAACATTTAGAGAACAATGGAGGGTGAATTTTTATGTTCTTTCATCAGTTGCTTGTTGAAATAATTTGTTCTGTAGGCTTTGTTTTTTAACCCCCACCAACATAAAAACCATTTTATAATACATTTAACACAAATGATGTGTTGAAATATTTTATCCCCCCTTTCTGCTTATGAATGCAGTGGATTGGCTGAAAGTATTGAAGCCATTTTGACAGGGCTGTTTTGAAGACTGCAGTGACCCCATAGACTGCCCTTTCTTCTGTGTTTTGAAATTATTCTGATTATATTTAGAACAATTTGTCTTGCTTAACCCTTAGTCAACTTTACTCATGGGACTGTTGTGGTGAACGGCATATGCATGGCAGTATGGTTACTGCTACACATCTGGCATGTTGCTAACGTGTGGCTAACGTGGCTTTACTTCTTCTCCCAGGCCAAAGGACAGCACGCCAACCAGACAGAACACTTTCCACCTGAGGGATATGGTAGGTTGTTGTGTCCTCCCCTGTGCTAATCTGTGCTAGTAAGGTTGTTGTGTCCTCCCCTGTGCTAACCTGTGCTAGTAAGGTTGTTGTCCTCCTCTGTGCTAATTAGGTTGTTGTGTCCTCCCCTGTGCTAATCTGTGCTAGTAAGATTGTTGTGTCCTTCTCTGTGCTAGTAAGTTTGCTGTGTCCTCCCCTGTGCTAATCTGTGCTAGTAAGATTGTTGTCCTCCCCTGTGCTAATCTGTGCTAGTAAGGCGCACACTTAAGTCCCTAACTTAAAGACATTTTTTAAAATTTATTTTATATTTTATTTTGGGTTTTGTGTCACAATTCACCCGGCAAAATCAACCATATCAGCAAAAACCTGTTGCTTGCTCACGTCCATATTATTCTCCATGCAATAGAATGCAGCCTGGACATTGATTCCAGTCTCACTAGATGCAGTGCTTTATTTCACGTTAACAACACATTGCACACTGAGGATTGCACAGGGATTAGGTATTGGCAGGTACCCCACAGTGTAGCCGGATTCTGCCATTATTCTGTCTGCAAGTAAAGACTATTGAAAGTGCGTTCAAGACGAAGACATGAACAACTGATATTTTTAAGTAAAATCTACATCTTGATGAAAGCAACATAAGTTGTTTAAATTATTAATGCTGAAAATATAACCGCAACGGTTTAATTTATGATTTGCCATGTGGAAAGGACAAGGGGGTTTGTTTGGTTTTTTTCTCTTCTCTGCCCTTTTCTGCTGCTTTTGTTGTTCTGGCTTCATTATTGCGGTTTACTGTTTGAGACACTGTTCCCATTTATTGGGAAATTGTAATGCGGGAGACCTTGTGCAGAGAAGGGCAGATTGTTTAACGCTCAGGCAGTCTGGATTTCTACTGTGCTTTTTTCTGCTAGCAGAATGTTGTTGACGGATAACGAAAACGCAAAACTTGTTTCAGCCATATGTCCAGTCACAGTGGTTATCTGCCATTAACTGCTCTCCTGCTGACCCATGTTAATCTGCATACCCAGTGTCACGCTTGCAGAGAGCGTAAGTCCCTGTTGGCTATGAACAACAGTGAGCCCTCAGATTGCAGGCTAGCCAAAGCGGAACCCAGTATTCACTGCAGTGCGGCCCTCTCAAAGACAGATCTGAGATTTGGTTGCTCACTCACCTCTCCCTTGTTCCTATTGTGTGCCACGCCAGTTCAGCCCAGTCCAGCCGCGTTGATGGGGAACCCCATCCGAGCGTTCACCCCGCCCCCGGGAGGCACCCCGTCCGCGGGAAAGTCTCCTAGTCCGGTGCAGAGGATCGACCCCCACACCGGGGCCAGCATCCTGTACGTCCCTGCAGTCTACGGGGGCAACATGGTCATGTCAGTGCCTTTGCCAGTAAGTGCTGGAGTGCAGCAGCTGCCTATTCTTTCCATTTCTATGCAGACATCCTAACAGTGTGGAGGATCTCCTCTTTTGTATTATTTGTTCCATTGAGGTGTGTTTGTGAGTTATTCTAAGGATGCATTGGGAGAAACCTCTGAGCTCTGATCTGTATCTTTACCTCGAGCCCATACAAAGCCATGGGAGCCAGCCCAGCCAGCGCTTCATCTGCTGTAGCATTTCAAGGGTTTCACCCATCCCCCAGCTTCACGTGGCTGTAGCCATGTGCTAATTAACCACTGCTATTCACTGTCACACATAGCGCAGAGAGTGGGGAAACATGCATTTTCATATTCCTGTGTGGCTCCTCACATTTTTTTGATTAGATTCATCCACATTGTTTGTTTGATCGAGCCATACCTTCATAATTTCCGTAATCCAATCACTTAAAAGTGATGTGAGGTATGGTGATATGAGGTATGAAGTTGAGAGAAGAGACATAAACACTTATATAAATAAACTAACTAATAAACTATTGTTCATACAATGGATGTACTGAGAATATATCTCTGTTCAAAGGACTTTAATTACTTCAAAAATAATTGTATGATTGCTTAAAATGTCTTGTTAAAAGCTATAGAATGTCCTGTGTAATTGAATTGCAATGTATCCATTTGTTTGCATAATGATTACATTTCAGTATTCTGAATATTTTTTTACTTCATAACTATGGAATATTTGACTCACGAAACAGTCTTTGAGTTGTTAGTGACTAGTCATAAGTAAGACGTATTAATTTAACAATTTTGGTTTTCTGAGTAGTTCAGCTATTGTTTTAAACATTGAACCATAATTTAATCATTGTACTGGACGTTTACTGTGGTTCTGGAACCAAACCATGGTATTGGCTATTCACGTCATACCAGATGAGTCCAATCAATCTAACAAATTGGCTACAATTGACAAATTACCACAACCACCAGTGTCTGAAAATGTCAGCTTTGAAATTAATCTTTCCTCAGACGATGTCAGATGGGTCTTGGATCTGGAGTGCATTGAATAGACATTCTTTCTAACGTATTTTGCAGCTGCCCTGGCCAGGCTATCAGAACCGCTTCGCCATGGACCCTCGCATCATGAGCCATCCAGCGTCTGTGGCCTACAACATGAATCTCCTCCAGGCCCACAATCGCGGCTCCCCCATCCCGTATGGGGTGGGCCACCCCTCGCCCCTCGGCCTCGGCCAGCAGCCGGGCCCCGAGAAGGAGATCCAGCCAGAAGGCTGCAGGAACGGTGTGTTGGAACGGTGTCTTCCTCTGGCCATTGGGGTTTAATTGTTGATGTCGGATGCATCAGTTATCCTGTGAATGTCCTTTGCTTTTCTAAAGCCCCCTCCCCCTCCAAATGATTGTTTGATTTCTCTCAGGAAAAATAGACGTAAACACAAAATCAGAACAAAGCAGGCTTCTGACGCCAGAGAGGAAAGTTCCAGATTTAAAAGAAAAACAGGTGCTGTTTTTTTCTATATCGATGCTTAAATTTATCTGTTTGACAAATTTGATAAATGGAAAATTTTGATAATGAATGGAGTGTTTGGCATGAACTGAGGGATTTCTGCTCTTGTTCCCCTCCACCAGGGAGAACTGGATTCAGGGCAGAACAGGAGCCCGGAGTCCCAAGCGAGTCTGGGCTTTGCCAACGCACGCCTTCACCGAAAAGACAATCCTGGCCAGAGACCCGTCAGCTTTCACCTGGCTCCCCCCAGCTCAGCCTTCCCCGCCCACCACGGCAGCAGCCAGTTCCTACACCAGTACCCCCTGCCCAGACCCCCTTATAGAGTCCAGCAGCCCAACAACCTCCCCCCCCAGCACCCCGGTCAGGTTAACCCCATGCCACCTCAACAGCAGCAGCTGCCCTCTGCCTTTCCAGTAGGCCACAGCCCCCCTTTCTTCAACCCCCCACTCCCCCACCGGGGCCTACAGTCCCCCAACCTGGAGGCCATGGTGGGGGAGCTCCCCATCCCCCCTCTGGGCGTGCCAGAGGAGGTGAGCAACTCCATGAGGGCCTTGCCCCCTCAACTGAGCCACCAGGCCCACCCACCACCGCTGCACCAGACTGGCCGCATCAACAGCTTTGGGGAGGAGAGCGCTGAGCCCATGCTGGGAGAAAGCCTGGGTACGTGTTTCTCTTCACCAGAGTCATCTGACTGTGAGTAAAATCTTCCAAAGTACTGCCAGACTCATTAGGCCCCTAGATTTGTTTTCTGCACCCACAGCGGACGCAAAACTCCCTGAATTACATTATTTAGGGAGTGAAACGGTGATTCTGGGAGAAGCCGGGGTCGGGATTTTGGCTCAATAAAAACCTCCGGGAAGAGGAGCAGTAGTGATGACTGACTGCTTTTCCCCACAGACGTACAGGGACCCTCGGCTCTGGAGGCTTTCGGCCAACAGGCCCGGCTGGGTCAGTGGAGCGAGCATGGTCACTTCCTGCAGGGCAGCCTGGCCTTCCCCCTGTCCCAGCATCTAGCCCACCTGGCCCAGTCTGGCCTCCGCTTTCCCCAGCAGCTGCTGCGCCCCAGCTGGAGGCAGGGCGGTGCTACTGAGGAAGAGGCCATGCCGTCTTTCACCAGGTAACCTTCACGTTTGACTTCTGCCGTTGTCTGTCGGTTAATGCAGCAGAGGGCTGTTGAAGCTAGGCGTCTGTTAGGTATGAGCGCTTGACGAGGTGAGGGAGGCTCTTTCCCACAGGTTCCCCGGTCTGCTGCGTGAGATGGCCCCCCAGGAGCAGGGAGAACCCAGGGACCCGGCGGAGATGCCCCCGCCCCAATCTCGGCTGCTACAGTACCGGCAGGTCCAGCCCCGCAGCCAGGGGGACCTGCCCTCACCCTCTGCCGGTCCCTTCCCTGTGCCCTACCCTGAACCGGAGGTCAACAGCCAGGGCTTCCCACAGCACCCTGGCCAGGCATACAACCCTGCCTTTTCCCTACCCCCTGAGCACCCCATGCCCCCAGGGGTGAAATATCTCTTGTCAGAGGCCCAGTGGACTCACTCCAACATGCCCCAGAACCACATGCCGGGCCAGGGCTTCCCTGCCTTTGGCCTACCAGCTCTGGCTCACAGGCAGGAGCAGGTCCACCTGACGCAGCAGCAGCAACAGCAGCAGCAGCAACAGCAACAACAACAGCAGCAGCAACAGCAGCAGCAACAGCAGCAGCAACAGCAACAACAGCAGCAACAACAGCAGCAACAACAGCAGCAACAACAGCAGCAGCAGCAGCAGCAGCAGCAGCAGCAGAAGCAGCAGGGCCCCGGACAGGAGCTGTATCACTCGCTCTCCCCGCGGACAGTGGCCGCCAACTCCCTTCACAATGTAGAAGAGGTGAGTTGAGCCCCACCCTCAAATGCAAAACGAGCTTAGTAGAATCGTTAAAGCATCCAATCAGATTTCTCTTACGGTGAGAGGAAGTGACATTGGCATCATGGTGGTGGTTGTACAGTGGCATTCAGCGAGTTTTATTTCTTCTTCAATGTGCTGCAGTCACAGCTTCCAAACTTTGGATTTAGCATGACTCATTTAGCGTTTGACTCAACCCACCTTTCTTTACAGCTTTTAATGCCGTTTGAAGAATTAGTTCATACCACATCAGACAAGACAAGCAGTGCGGAATTTAGTTTGAACTTAAGATGTTGCTTTCTATTTTTCCTTCTTTGTGAAGAATCTACCAATTGGATCCGTCTTGTTTGTGATTTGGGTATTCACCTTGATGTTTTTTCCCCGACCCTAAAATATTTTTTGCGTGTGAGCATTTCATTGTTTCTATGATTTATATAAAATAAATAATGAGGTGTGAACGGAGGGGCGCTTTTGGGGTTTTTGCTGTCATGGTGGTTTTGATGGATTTTTTGAAGATCTATGCTTAATGCAAGTGTGAAACTGAACCTGTTTAACAGCTTACGTGATGAAGGATAAGGTACTGGAAAACCTGAGAGGTGAGAATTTGGAGGTCTCGAATAAATCAAAAAAGCTCACACTGAGAAATGAAACCGTGAAACGGGGGTAAAAAACCAAGACTAAAGGAGGGTGTTGCTCCTCACACTGAGCAGTCTTGAGCTTAATTCTGCTTCAATAGAGGCCCTCCCCGGCAAGCTGTCGATAGCCCAGACTTGTTTAAAACCATACAAACATCCGTTGTATGTACAGCACATGTAAACCTTGGTTGAAGGCAGCTTGAACGGAGTAGAAAATGGAAACCAGCCTTCTCGCCTTACCGTGAGGCGGTGTGCTGAAATAGAATAATACTCAAGGGGGCTCTGAAGCCTTTTAAAGGGATGTGGAAGTGTCCTGGGTGAGAGGGGAATGGGGGAAAGTTGTTCCTCGACAGACGGAAAAAAATAATCAACCTTCCTACCGAGGGGACCATGCAATCTGAGAATCTCCTCCTGAGCTCCCCCTGGGAGCTAGGGGTTGTTTCAATCAAGGAGCAACTCTTCAGACTTCTGCAGAGTATCTTTGTTTAGTGAGGTCTTTATTGAAGTAAGAAAGACTCGTTAGCCTGGAAGCAGTTTCTCCAAGGCTGAATTAAAAAAAAAAAAAGCTGGGAGTGAAAGTCTATGGGTGGTTTGTTTTTGGTTTCTGGGCTAGATGATGGCTCACTCAGCAGCTGCACAGGTTGGCGTTTTTATTCAGTAGTAACGATGTGTAATTTCGGCTTTTGTTCGGGATATCATGAGTGGAAAATTAAGCGTTTTAGAAAATGCAATAAGGCTCCCTTCAACAGCTGTTAAATGTTTTGATGGATGAGACGATGAAGTGATATCCATCTGTTCCACTCTTAACCTGTGCTAATGTTTCTTGGCCGAAGATGGTTCTTGGACTCTCCTGCGTTCTTTAGTTTGAATGCACAACATGGTTCTGTGGGGCGCCAAGATTTTTTTTGGAGTGAAATGAGCGGATAGATTTACTTGAGTATCTGTGGGTTGATTGCGAGAGGATACACAATCTGCAGTGCTTCGCTAAAAACAACTTGGATGTGTCTTTATGGAAGTCCGGCGTACCTGGTGGGATAAGGTTTGCGGAAAGGCTCATTCCTATGCTTGTTTTTTTCTTTTCTTCCCCTCATCCTGGTCCAGTATGAACCTCGCGGGCCTGGACGGCCGCTCTACCAGAGAAAGATCTCCTCCAGCTCCCTGCAGCCCTACCCGGACCCTGGCTCGGACTCGGGCAGCTCGCAGGGAGCCCTGGCTCAGTGTAAGGACCTCCAAGACCATCCCCATGTCTCATACAGATACCCGTCGGAGCTGTGGCACGGTGGTGGCGGCGCCCCTGTTCCATTTCAGCACATTCCATGCAATGGAGCCGGCAGGCTTGCCCCACAGCGAGAGCTCATAGGTAGGTCATCAGGAGGTCCTACTTGCCGACGGCGGTCTCTCTCCACGGGCCGGTGAGGAACTGGAGCCACACTTCTGTGGCATGTGTCTTTGTGTTCTGCAAGACGACCGTTTTTTAACACGAGCCTCGGTTAAAGAGAGAATTCTTCTGCGAGGCAGTGAGATAAATGTAAGCATATCTTTTGGCTCCTCACATGAGAGAGGTTTGTCTGTGGGTGAGTTAGTGTGTCTATGAAATGTTACCAAGCCTATTCTTCTGCAAGTTTATCCATAAAATAATTCTGAATATTCTGCATTTGACATTGAAGACAACCCATAGGTAGCCTTTAAATGTTCTCAAAAGTTTTCCTCTGTACTGTTGTTACCAATACAGGTGAACAACTGGTATTAATTTAATGGAGGTGAAAGTGACGAGTGTCCCAATCTGTCATCTCCCTCAGTTTCATCAAAAGCAGCAAACTCAGCTGAGGAGCACCTGAAGTCGGAGGGCGCCCAGCCTCCAGCCCACTCCCTCAACCACGGCCCTCTCCAGCACCCCGGACAGTTCCCGCCCCTCATGCCAGGCAAGCAGCCCAGCCCCGATCCCGGAGGAGGGATCGGCTCAGGCCCAGGGGGCCCCCAGGGCCCATCAATCAACAAGCCTCCCACCATGTCATATGCCAGCGCACTCCGTGCCCCCCCTAAGCCCCGCCCTCTGCCAGAACAGGTCAAAAAGAACAGCGACCCTTTGTCGCTTTTACAGGAACTTAGCATAGGCAGTTCAACCAGTAGCAATGGATATTATTCCTATTTTAAATAATCAGAAAAAAATCTGTAGGTAAAAAAAAAAAAGGTAAAAAAACTAAAAATATAGTACAATAGTATAATTTCTTTTTGCTTTTTAAGTTGTTCTTATGGATAGATTTTTTTTTGTGTGTGTTTTTTTATTTGCATTAGTACTAATTTTAGTTTTGACATATCTGTGATTTTAAAAAGCTATATTAAAAATGTTTAAAAAAAATAATGAAAAAAAATAAAAAATGAAAACAAAAATCAAAAAGATTTTTAAAAACTCAAGGAGAATTGGTTGACCACTTAGTTGCCTGTATGTTTTCCTTTAATAATGTTTAATAGCTCTGTTTGAGCGCACTTGGGGCGCAGTGGTGGGAGTAATGCTTTTTCTGGCTGTCTCTTTTAATATAATGTTGAGTTTCTTTTATCTTTACAGTTGTGTTGCATTGTGGGAGCATCTAAGTGGTTAACTAAATCGTACAAAATATGTAAAAAAAAAAAAAAAAAAAAAAATACTGTATAGAATTAGATATTTTTTCTTTAACTTGTACATATAAAGGAAATCAATAAATGTGTTGTAAGCTACATGCTTATGTTGCTGTACCATATTAGCATTGACTATAATTTTTGATGCAGAATTTCATAGACACGCAAATCTTAGGCCTTCTATATTTAAAAAGAAATGTTAGCCTGAAAAAATCCCTCTGATATCAACCATTAAACTTGACAAAAAATATTGTCTAAAGCTTTAAAAACACACAATACAAAAAGGATTTATTCCTAAATGTTCACAGAATTTTATGAACTCATATGAAAATGTGCTTTAAATGAGATACCTGTATCGTCTTAAAAAACGATATTAGCATTGCGTCTTTAAATTTATGAACATTATCGTCTCGTTTTATTGTTCTCACACGGTTTCTTTGCTTGGAGTGAGCAGTGTATGCTGGCACATGTCTGTTGGTCTTTAAAATCCTGTAGGATATTCACTGACATCTGTGGATGTTTGGTAGTGCTCTCGTCCACATGAATAATTCTTTGGCATGCGCTGTTCAATATCCTCTCCCATCCCTGAGAAAACGGCACACGCTCCGAACCCAAACGGACGCCAGACCTCTGGTTGTCTGTCCTCCAGAAGAAACACATTTTCCACATAGCCCGCCGAAAGAGTTTAGTTTAAACTTAGAGAAGAAAGAGTTTGATCAAAATTAAAGCCGGGCTTTCTGTTTTTCTATATTGACAATTGTTTTGTGAGCGAAAGAGTCAGTATTCCATACTAATGGAGGTTCAGGAAGTTAGGTTTGGGATCAAGAGTGCTGACCCTCTTTTAAGGAAAATCTGGTTGTGGAAATTGTTCCTATTGTTATTTCCTTTTAGTCAAACGCATGGAAATATAAGGTTGGGGATGTGTAGGATGTAGGTGGAAAAATAACAAAGGCTGAGATTTGTGGTAGCTGGTATTTGAGCCCAGGCTTGGATCCCCTGGATGAGCTTGTGGAGATGAAGGTGAAGAAGGTGTGAGGGTAACGATGGTGTTTCAGTGTGCATTAATGCCTGGCCGGCAGAGTTTTAACTGCAGCGAGGAGGATGACTCCACATTGTTATGTTTAACATTTGTCTAAAATGCTTTTATGATCGTAGGGGTCTTTGCTAGCAATATTTTACATGTGATGAAAGTTGCTACTATCTATTTAGTAAACGTCTCACCCAAGTAGGACTGAGCCCTATGAGCTGGAGTTTCGCTGGTTCGAGTCCAGCTCTTCTCATTGACCGATAGTGACCGGGAGAGCACAGCCGCAGGGCACAATTGGCAGGCTGCCGCGCAGGCTTAGGGTGGGTTAAATCGGCAGGGTTTCACTCAGCTCATCGCTAAAGAGTGCCTCTTACCGGCTTCCTCGGCACCTATAGGCTGGCAGTACCTTCGAGACGGATGTGCGTCTCCTCCAATCGGCACTGAACCTCTTGTGTGGGCTGCATAGTCTGTAGTGTGGCAAAAGACAGGTCGGTTGAAGGAGACTAGTCTTTCTTCCTTACCCACTCCGCTTGTGGTGGTGGGAGTTTTAGCAACGAGCCTAAATTCATTAGCACAATTTGCGATTCCAAATTGGAGAAGAAATTTGAAATTGCCATTTTAAAAGAGAAATTGATTGTCGTCGGGAACATATTGTGATAAATATTAGATCTGATAAATGGGATTCTGTTAAAACTGTTTTGGGAACAATGTGCCTGCAAGTCTAAGGTATAGTGTAGGTGAAATAACTGACTTATTTTGCTTGAGGTATTTGAGTAAAATGTAAGTACATTTTTGACATATTTCAATACGTAATGTTAAATCCTACATTATAATTGCAATAGATACCTTACAACAGATTTTTTTCCTTATTGGTGTTTAGAAATTTAGATCTAAAATATGTTATCAAGGACTGTACAGCGTGTCGTCTGATTACATTGGGTTGAGAGATGGGTCCATCAACAAACAAGAAAAACTGGTTTTGGAATTAAGCAATTAACACATCTCTTAATATGGCTTTCTGCCTGTTTATGCGTTGAATTGGAATATTCATATGAGACTTCTAGGTACCATCTGTAAAATTTTACATTATGATAATCATTTTTCGGTTAGTGGCTCTTTTTAAATGCAAATACTGAAACAAACGAACAAATCAGAATTTTGCTCTTGATAAATTTGGCAATTGTAATGATCAGTTGCACTGTTTGCCTTGTGATTACCATTTGCACTAGATACATTCTAGGTTTTATCAGACGATTTTTCCAATAATCTTTTGTGCAATTTTATTAACACTTGTATTTGCACTGAGTAAAAATGAACGAAAACACACTAGATATATAACTAATAACATGTTTCATTTTTACAACAGCAACTCAATTTTTTCCTCTTTCTTTTTTATAATTTCTGTTAAAATGCTCAGCCATCTCTCACCTATTTATTACTTCATCAATACTGTCGCTTAACATTTTGTAAAAAAATATATATACCGAAAAATGTATGGGGCTTAAAGTAATCTTGGCTAAAGCAAAGAGAAACGGTTTCTCTGGATCAGTTAGACAGAATTTTATCCAATCACTGAGGTTCTTTAACTGCTAAATAAAATTAAGATTTCTAGGCATTTCTTTTCAGTAAACATCATGGTTTTTTTCTCTTTTGTAGAATTTAGAAGTTAAAAAAAAAAAAAAAAAACACGAATTTCAGAACTTTTTAAAATGCTTTTTCTAAAATCAAGGGTCAGGTAGCTTCACAACAAAGGTAAAAGGCTACTTAAAACACAAAAAAACACAAAAAAAGTCAGGCTTTGTTTACCCCTAGATATTTGTTTGTGTTGTTCTGGGATGAAACACATTTTATAGGTTCTTTGTAGTTTGACAAATCAGTTCTGTGAAGACCATGCTTCCCTTCTGTGCATGTCATGATGACCTTTTCTCAAATAGTACATAGATTTGTGCTGCGTTAAAAGTTCTGTTTTCTGCCTACACCGTAAGATTTTGCTATATTTTATGTAGAAAAATTGTGACAATTATTAAACAAATCCCTATATTTTAATAACTTTCATTGTGGTTTGATGCAATTTTAAGTGGTGAAATTATTTCCCCTGTAGTTACAGTGCTGGGCAAAAGTTGTTTCCCAATTAAAGTAATTAGCTTCTAGCATAAATTAAAGGCTAAAACTGCCTGCCTTCGGATGTCAATTGTAGGAATCAGCAAATGGCTAGGTCAGTTTTATTGCCATTGCATTTGTCGAGTTCATACGTTACATTTGCGCCCATTTCATTGTTTGCGGAGTAGGTCCTGCAATGCAGTGAGTGTATGTGTATCTGTTGGAAATTGGTCTTTCTTGGAGCAGGAATAGCCCGCAGCCTTGGCCTTTTCCTGTACGCCACTCTGCTGCAGACTGTGGTGTAATCTGAGAATGTTTCGGTGGCTCTCCTTTATTGCTGTAATGTACCGGTGAGCCACAGTGTGGAATAGCGGTTGGAGGATAGGCCTTGCATGAGAAAGGCCTGGTTAAAATCCTGAATGGGGGCACTTCCTTTGTGTCCTTGAGAAAGATACTTCAACTGAATTCATTCATATTTTTTTCATTTCACATCCAGCTGTATAAATGTGTAAAATGTAACTTAGGTTCAGTCACCCATCATAAGGGTGTCTGCCAAGCTTATAATAAATATATATATTATATTTAGAGATACTTGGTGATTAATAATGCAAAATAATTTAATTATGACTACTTGGCAGGTGTTCCATTAATTCTGCACCAATGCACGTTTATACAGCTGTAGTTTTTACTGCAGCACGTTTTCAAATTATTTTTATGCTTTCAATGTATATATTATTCATGTGTATGATATATGTTGGTATACTTGTATGTTTGACTTTTTTTGACATCACCATTGATTTATTTTTTTAATGTCTGCAATTATATGCATGCACAACCGCTGATAAAATTGCAAGCATATCTATGCATAAAGCCACACTTTGTTTTTTCGTGTGCATCTTTGCATCTGTGTGCATACTTGGAGTTGTATGTATATACAGGTAGATGCACGTGAGCGTGTGCAGAGGTTCACATGTAAATATTCCTCAAAGCTAACGTGTTGCCGCATGTGTACATGTGTAAACAACACTTTGTCTTGGCCAAAGGAGTTTGTACAGTTTTTGGGCCTGCTTCTCACACGTGAACTCCAGAGACGTATGTTGTGATGAAGCTGGAATGAGATTTGTCCTGTATTTGATTAATTATTCATCATCATAAATCCATGTGGTTCTTGTTTGTCAGATTGGGACATGAACTGGAAATCTCTGTTGGTTGTTCAAGATAAGTAAAGGGTTGATTCAAGCTAATCAAAACACGTAGTGCTAGGAAAATAAAAATTACTGCTAAAATTAAATCATGACCCGAGTATATTTTCCAAATTGTATAGATAATGATCAAATGCCTTGAGTCGTCTTTCTTTCTGGTTAGCAGATAAATTCTTAGTTAGTCTATAAATTCTGCTGAGGTTGAATCACCCCCTAACACTTTGTGTTTTTTTGTTGTTTTTTTAATGAAACATGTACATCTTTTGTAACAGGTGAAATATAAGCGCAACCTTTAATTTCATGTTACAACAGACCCTTGCCGGTTATTGGAGTGATGAGCTGGACCTCTCCACACTTGGGAGCCTTTTTGCCCAGCTACTGTTAAAGAGCAGAGCACTGTGTTCAGCGTTTTGTTAATCCAAACTATAGTTTTCTGCCTCCTGACATTTTCTCTACAAATTAGTAAGATATCTCCCGGGTAAATGGCACCTTCATTTTTACTTGCTCTATCAGAGGATTAAAAAAAAGACTTTTTATTTTTTGTTGTTTTTATTGGTGGTAGTTCTTTTCAAGTTAAGATGTTTTGTTAAAAACACAAATAAAATAAATTTTGAAAGTTGATTTACTTTTTAAATTTGTTTCACTATTAAAGTGTTTTTATTGAAGTTGTTGTCTGACTTTTTTATTTGTGTTAGGGAAAGTTTTTTTGACGTAAATTTTTGTCTTGATTAAAGAAACTTTTTACCCTTTTTCATAAAAAGGATTAGCAACGGTGTTAAACAGAGCTTTGGAGGGATTTAAAAAAAGTAGTTATTTTGAAAATAATTTTTTTATGATGAACTGATCTCAGTATTTTAGCAAGGTTTGCTGTATTACAATTTATCATTAAGCCCTCTAGGTATATATTTGTTCCCAAGAAACTACTGATATGTGCAGCTCTAATTGGCTCAAGTGGATTACAAGGCGCGTGGCTAATTAAACTAGATGAAGGACTCTTTTCTTCTTTCGCTGACTATTGTTGAATAACATACAGAATAAATAAAGCCCAATTAAAAAAAAGAAAAGAAAAAAAAATTTCCTGAAATTAACCCCAGTCTTGAGTTTTTTTGGCTCACAGGTAAATCACACTAGCGGCTATTACTGATTATTTCCTGTTCTTGTGAAACTTAATTTTTTTTCATATTTAATCTTCAGCCTAGCACAGCAAAAAATCCTTGCTTTCTAAACATGACGTATTGTATAAACAAGGATATTACTGCTAACAGATGGGTTGGAAAGTGTTTCCAGATCAGCAGTCATTACCAGGAAGTGTTATCACGTACTTCCTTACCCCTTCAATGTATTCTGATGTGTTGCTTCTTGGCTATGTCTTAAATTACAGTATTGAAGACAGCTCATCAACATGCAGGGCTCAGTGTATGCTTGTTTTAGTTCAAACGCCTTCTTACTCTCTAATTGAAATCATCATTCTGAGTTGAAATGTGTTTTCAGGTGTAAATCGGGTGTAAATCGGGTGCTAAATGAGAGGTACATCAAAAACCTGCAGACACTCCAGAACTAGACCTGTCCACCCCTCCTGTCATAAATTAACTATCAAAACATTGGAGAAGTGTCCCATCATTATTTTACGCATGAGCATCCAGTAGACAGGGCGGTGATAATCCCGGCTCCCGTTCATCTTTTTCACTGGTGGTGGATAAAGGTGCCTCAGTGTGGTTATTTTAGTCTCACTTTTAAGAATGGCTTCAGATAAAACTACAGAATAGGTTTGTCTGTTAGGGAGTATTCCATAGAATAGACTGCAATTGGAAGACCCTCAAATTGTCAGTTGAGGGGTGGATTAATGTGCTCTGGTATGTGAACTGAACTCCACGGAAAGAGAAAGAGAGAAAAGTACATTTTGTCATTTTAACTTTTTATTTAAGACAATTAAAAAATGCACATTTCTTAGTGAATTTATTTGTAGTAAAAAGACAAAAGATTCCATTCACGTTTTTTTACATGTTCAAGGTCATTATTTTGAAGAAGTCCTCTGTACGTTACATACATGGTTAGATTTACTGTTCTGATTCCTTAATTCTTTCAGCTCTGAAGTTCTGTAGGCTGGACCTACTGACGTTTAATAACCCCTCTATTTAATTAAATATCATTCTTGGGGGGGAGAGATATGTCAGGACAGATGTTTATTGGGCTCAACTGGTGAGTTTATCACTGTACCAAAATAATTATCCATGAGGAAATGCTGCTACTGTAGAATACAAAAGCAGTTCCTTTACAAAAAATAACTTAATATTCTAACATCCATTTCTAAAAGCATATCTGTAATAGTTCTATGAACCTGTCAGAACGTATTTAAACCAGTTACACACTTGGCACATTTTCACACTGAAAACCGCAATAAGTGAACGTATATAGGCTAGTTCAAAAGTCAACTGGAATCTTAATTCAAATAACATAACATGTGACTTAAATTTATCCAAAGCTTTCTCAGACACTTGATCTTTGCACTACTTGACCTATTGATGCTTCGAATGTAGACTTAAAAACGAAAACGTTTTATATATATATACACACACGCACACACGCCACTGACTTCTAATAAATACTGAATCAGTCCGAACTGAGCCCGATGACCCTTATTTAAAAGTTAAAGGATACTGGCTAAACCAAAAAAAAAAAACTCTTTCAAAATGGGAAAGAATTATGCCTGCTTGTTTTCTTCTGAAAGGAAAAACACATTTCCCCACATTTTATATGCACCTGCAAATACTGAACTCCATCTAGTGTGGCGATAGAGGATATTCAATGTTTTACAATGGCTGGGCATCAATATTGAGTACAGCTATCTCAGACGGGTAAACCAGGCTTCCGGCTTGACTCCCATGACACACTTTGTCTATATGTCACCAGTTCCCCGAGCTACAAAGACAGCTGCTTATATGTAGTGTCATTTGAGGTTTTTGTTGCTGTGAATTAGTGACATGAAATATGGCTAAATGCTGTTGAAGCAAAAAATATAACCCACTCAATATTGTCTCCACACTTGAGAAATTCACTGCTGAATTCCTGCTGAAATTCATTTAAAACTGCGACCAAATATGAATGGAATTAACATAAATCTTAATGTCTGTATCTACTGTAATATATATTTACATACATTTTACATGGCACTTTTCTGCTTTAATTCTACACAGTTTTTTAATCAGCTCTGCGCTGGAGTATGCATATCGAATCAATCTGTTAAGTGGACTGTTTTTTCTGGTCAGTTTTTAAAACCATTATAGATCATAAACCTGTTTAAGTATTTCAATGTGCAGAAAAAAAAATCCAGTTTGCAAATACACCCTCAGTGTACTTTTACTTGTGATTACACAAGTAAAATATGTAAAGTATGGGGAAATTTCAATCGGATGCTGTAATCGTGCTGTCTACGTGAACAATGCATGGGTCCAGGTCACCTGACGGTGTTTTGAACACGGCTGCATTATCAGTCTGTGGGATCTGGCTCGGCGTCCATGCAGGTTTCCCACGGGTTGCGTGGCATGTGAGGCATGGAGATCAGAAGGAGACCGATTCCGCCGAGGAAGAGGAGGACGAAGGCCGAGCAGGCGCACGCAAAGGACCAAGAGTAGTAGTACTCGATCCAGATGGTCTCATCGCTGTCGATCATTCGCTTCACGGACTGACGCATCACCTCTACCGAGATGATGATGCAGAGGCCTGAAAGGAGACAATGTAGGCGATGCTTTTTCAAGGGTAGGCTGAAAAGATAACTACAGTTGAATGCACCTAGTTATGATATATTTAGCCAAAGGGTAAAGATGATACCAATATGGGTTTGCAAGTAGCCAGCTGTCAATCAAACACTCCCTCAGCACCGGTGCTGGAGAGAGACAACCCTTACATTACAGTCTGGTATTTAGCAATCTGGATACCTTCCAGCCAACTCTGCGTAGGCACTTTAGCACACGACTTACGTTTTCAGATAACGTACGAGCCATCTCCTTTCCTTTCTTACCTGCGAAAGCGAAGAACATGCCGGCTGGTTTCAACAAGTAGTCCCTGCCCTTCCCGAAGGAGCCCAGGAGGCAGAGCGTACCGAGAGCCATGAAGGCCAGGCTGCAGATGGCAATGGCCGCTGCTGAGATGTTATATTCTGTAATGGTTTGGCAGAAGTGAGAAATCACAAGTGGCAATTGGGTTTTTGAAGCACTATCCATCAGGCTAAAAACAGCGGGATGGAACCATGCTACGGTACAGCCAAACTTGGCAACAGTTTTGAGGTTGGATGCTTAGGCTGGGACCAAATCAAAACTTTGATAACCTGCTAATTGCACTTTACGTAACTGAATTTAATATATTTTTATTTTCATGAGTAGAAGAAATAAGATACCAAAAACATTTTCACCATTTTATTAAATGCAAATTTGGTTTTGTTTGGTCCCAGCCTTAATGAATATATTTATAGTTGCTTGGATTATTTTGTTGAGGTAACCGGGGTGAATAAGCTCTTGCGGAACTCGTGGAGCATTTCTTTTCTGGTAGAGCGGTAGACAAACCCCAGTCTTGATATCCAGCCAGAACCCTGACAGTCCCATAATAATATTTTCGATGAAGTGATTCATTCTAATTTCAAAAATTGATGTCTATTATATTGCACAACTATTTAGTATAATATTTTTCCAAAACCTAAGAAGATTAAATCTCTCAAATAAAATCTAAATTAAATTGTTTCCATCACAGTGGTAGGTATGGGTCATTTAGAGGTCGACAAATCAGTTATGTGGTATAAATAAAATCGTGAGTAATGAAGGAAAACAAAAGAAAGACACTTAAACTCACTTTAGGTGTAACGAAACTACAGAGATTTATTTTGACAACACCTTACATGTTAAGACTGGGGGACCCTAGGATGTGTCAGAAAACATGCGTAGAGTGTGCTTTACATGTGCATGGGACTGGCGGAGCACTCAAGGCACCCTGTGAATTACTGAGGGCAACGGGAGGGAGCAGCTGTGGCCACAGTCTGGGAATGTCGCCGGGAGCGTCCCGTTGCTGGCAGCTGGAGGACGAGTTCAGCTCCAAATCCCACTACAACAATGGGCTGTTTATTTATTCTTTTTTTTTTTTACCCCTGATCATTTTGTCCAGCAATTTGAATGGGACAAAGTTGCTCACTGAATGTCAAGGGACACTAGATGATATCTCACAAATCCCAAATCTTCTCTTTATTCCCACTACCTCTCCTTATATGTATATATATATATATCGCCCATTGTACCTGCAACCACATACAGGGAAGGTTAAGAAGTGAGACTAGTTTCCTCTTCTTTTTGGAGCCTTTTTCCCACTGTCCCTTTCACAGATTTGTGACAAATGTGTAACGAGGGTCAGATCACCTACCTTTCTGGGTTTTAACCTCAAAGAGCTCGGCGTTCTCCCCTGAAGTGAAATGTTTGAAGTAGGAGCAGTTCTTGGCTAGAAGAGAGAAATGAAAATCCAGATTGTGGCAGACAGCTCAGAGGTTTCTTTCAATCAGTCCCCTCAACACCCGGCTCTTCCGGTCAGTCCCCTCAACACCCGGCTCTTCCGGTCAGTGGCCTCAACACCTGGCTCTTCCGGTCAGTGGCCTCAACACCTGGCTCTTCCGGTCAGTCCCCTCAACACCCGGCTCTTCCGGTCAGTCCCCTCAACACCCGGGTCTTCCGGTCAGTGACCTCAACACCCGGCTCTTCCGGTCAGTCCCCTCAACACCCGGCTCTTCCGGTCAGTGGCCTCAACACCCGGCTCTTCCAATCAGTAGCTTCAACACCTGGCTGTTCCAATCTGTGGCCACAAAACTTGGCAATTCGAATAAATGGCCTCAACACCTGGCTACTTCCAATCCATGGTTTCAATCGTTGATCTGGCATGACAGCTCCCCATTACCCCAATGCTGCCATTAAGAGGGTTTTACCACTTGACAGAAGATAGAGAAAGATTGAGGGAGCTCAAGGTGCATCAAGAGATAAACCCTTACTAAAAAATAACTGCTTCTGACTTTTTTTTTAATCATGGAATTGGTGTCAGTGAATATATAATGCATGAACATTTCTAGAACTTGCAATTATTGTGTAATGCAAACAGTTTTGGAATATTTACTTTTCAATGTCTATGTCTATGAACTGACAATGGCAATGTTTTAAACTAGATGGGTTTTCATGCCTTGTATGTGTATGTAGGTGTAGAGGCCATTGGAAGAGTGAACCCAATCACAGTAACACAATGCTTACTCGCAGGCACGATCAATATGCCCAAACATGGCCCTTGATTTAGAGAATAGCTGTTTTCGGCTGGAGCCTTCAGTGAGCGATAACCAAGGCAGCGATGCTCTGTATTATGACTGTTATTGCTCGAGGCATTTGGCTACTCAGAGCCGCGCTTCCTGAAATGAGTCAGCTTTACTGTTCTTCACACAGGAGGCTGGCAGGATAGCACAGCCGAAATCTCGGGGGTTTAGCTCTTTTTTAGATCCATTCGTCAACCATGCCTCCCCTATGCTGGACTCTGTCTCTCTCTCTCTTTCTCTCTCTCTCTCTCTCTCTCTCTCAGAATACTGCATGTCCTCACCGAGGGGAAATGCAGTGGACTGACCAATGTAAAATGGAAACGCTAGCATGTTGGTAAACTAGTCGCGTTGGCTCTAATTTGAGAGTCAAGTTCTACGCCTTGCCTCCTAATTACTTCACTGAACCTGTTATTTGGATCAGAAGTTATCTCACCTTGTGTTTCCAGGTGTAAATCGGAAGATAATCAGAGGTAGCTCAAAAACCTGCAGAGACTATGGTTCTCCAGGACCAGAGCTCCTGACCTGTGCTGTATATGTTCATTCTATGGTGATAGCTATGCACACAGTTAATGAAAAGGGCCTTTTGTCAGAAAACCTTAAGATGGTAACCTTTTCCCTTGCTTTCAGTGATTGTAAACACAGGCCAATAAGACTTTACAAATCACAAAACTTATGTAATGCTGGCATAAGCACGCCATAATAACAGCCATGAGTAGTGATGGCCATTCATTACATTTGATCACTGGACAGGTTTTGGCTTGCAATGGGCTGTTGTCATTGCAATAAAAACAATACAGACTCCTGCAAAGAATAGGCACACTGTTTATTGGGTTTGACTGGTGTGGCGAGGGACTGCACACCTCAGCAGAGCTCTGATTGTGCTTCAGCTTGGTGACCATATCATCGACCTTGAAGGAATGTTAATTAAAACACTTAGTTCGGGGATGAAGTCAATTACATGGCCAGACTGCACAACTGGGTTGTTTTTGCAAATACCCAACCCCCCCACATTTTTTTCCCCATCCACAGCTTCTCATTTAAAACGTGGCATAGTCAAAATGTTTTGCGTTTGATGTATGCTTTAACAATGTCTGGATAGGGAAGAAACCTTCAAACATAACTCAACTACTCCAAAATGTTAAAAACTTCATTATCCGGGGCATTGCTATGTAGATCGGACTTGTAGATAAAAATCACATTGACAGAAATACCCTGCCATTACAGAGTGCTAACCATTCTGATGTCATCCTGTTTCTTGTTTCTTGCCTCAACAATCTTATTCACTTGACGTTTCCATATAAATCACTTTAACGCTATGGTGACATAGCAAGAGGAATAAGGCCCCTTTGTGGTGCATATGTTTCACTGGGTGTTTATCTGACTGTAATCAATTGTCATCAAAGACAAACCCCTTGACCAATGTCTCGTTTTGAAATAGCCTCTAGACAGTGTAGATAAGAAGACATTCAGTCCCCTGTTCGACTGCAACCGGTTCCTAGGTTGTGGCTGTAAGGAGTCAGTCCATTCTGTCTTGAGCCCCTGACTTCTTCCTGAGGCACAGCTAACTGTGGTATCATCAGTGAGACTTGCATCAGAAAAAAAGATGTCATTTTGTCTGTGCAGAATGACCATGAGAATCTGGGTCAATGTTAAAACAAAACGCTTTCTAAGTGTCAAACCTGCAATATCTAGGGCAGGTTGGCGACGTTTGGTCTTTGGAGGCGAAGCTCTTTCAGATCTAAGCTCCTGAGGCTGTTCAGTTAGGATCGCAAGAATGAAATAAAAGCAAGTTGTGTTCTGTTAAATTGCCTAGGTGCCAGACATAAGAAATTAACCAATGAATGCTCCCTATTTTTTAAGTTGTGTAATTGTCCACTCGTCCTACTTTAATTCCTGTTCGCTTTGCTAAAGAGTCGCCTAATGTCTATTCTGAGAGAATTTGAAAAGGTTCATTGATAGGCATTTGCTTGCAGCCGCGTTGGTGGATGTGAAAGCCTTTTGGGATCCTGTTATCCACACAGAGGAAAACAAACTGTAAACCACTGTGCACCCCTGAACAGGAGGGTAAGGCAATTACTTCAGTGGGTTAGGGGGAGCGAGGCTCTGGTTTCCCACAATCCTGGCAGTGGCCTCTCCGGTCAGTGGAATCAGGCCTGGCCGAGGCCTCACAGGGCCATCCACCAAGCATTAAATCGACGGCTATTCATGGCTGGCACGGCTGGCGCCTCTGGTGGCAAGGCTGTTGAACAACGGGGGGAGGCAGACGCCTTTGTTTTCCCACTGGGCAGCCAGCGGTCCACCTGACCTTAATTAGCTGCCCGTTACCCATATTCAGCAGTGAGCAGGTCATTTTTATAACCCACATAGCTCTGTTAACTTTTTAAAAACTT